>JABMCL010002089.1:117500-170000 GCA_018857735.1 Alviniconcha marisindica | reverse complement strand
CCCCCCCCCCCCCCCCCCCCCACCCCCACCCCCCCTTGTCCGCATCAAAAGAAGTCAATACTTTCTTTCCTTCAGTTTCCGAGTCGTGATGCAAATGTTTGGCTTTATTGCCTACATCAAACAGCGGAGCGTGGTGCACGTGCTGAACTGTGACTATACCCGGACACACGTGTCTGGGTGATAAGCAGGACCGATAGGTCAGCAAGGATGGAGCTCCCGCATCGTGTGTGTTTGCCGAAGTTTTGACCGTCTTTGGCCGCGTACGTTCCGTCTAAACCCATTTCCAGTTTGATGTACGTCCACATGTCGACACGGACCTCGACTCTGGTTGGCTCTCTCTCTCTCTCTCTCTCTCTCTCTCTCTCTCTCTCTCTCTCTCTCTCTCTCTCTCTCTCTCTCACACACACACACACACACACACACACACACACACACACACAACTACAATCCTTGTAAAATAAAGTGTTCGAGTTCGAATTCTCTCTCCTCGTCGTCGGGGAGTAGCAGCTGCTTCGTTCATTGTGTGGGTTTTTTGTTTAGTTCAACGTCTGTTTTAATGCCGTCTTTTGTGTTCGGCATGTTGTACCGCTGTGGTGGGCTACACGTTTATAATTTCTTTACATTCAATGCTTCGTTCTAAATACATCATTTAAATGCGCCCCCAAGATCCATGTGCCGCTCTCTGAACACTGAATAGATCGCTGCTCGTCTTAGGTGTGTGTGTGTGTGTGTGTGTGTGTGTGTGTGTGTGTGTGTGTGTTTGTGTGTGTGTGTGTGTGTGTGTGTGTGAAAGTGATGAGAAAGAGTTTGAATGAAGTGTTGTAGCGTATTTGGTTATAGAATCGGGTAGGGTTTTATTGTTTCCTTAATTTCGCGCACCTTTGATGGCCCTATTGGTGTGTGTCGTGCGCTTCGGGCTCACGTTAGGAGTTTGCGTTTGATACATATATCTGTTTTTCTTCGTTTTCTTCTTCACTCATGGTTCAGGAGCTGTGTGAGAGTCGAGGTGGCCGTCCTGAGCTGTCCGTCCTAACGAGCCTTCTGGTTTCGGTGGACGTAAAGCTATATTGAACCATGCTTCGGCATTGGTCTCAGCTTGTCCCTAATATGTCAACTGACATCTGAGGACATTAAGCAACACTACCTACCTTTTTCTTCTTCTTTGTTTTTTGTTTTTTGCATTACATTAAATTACGGTGCATGTATTGCCTAACGATACACTGTCGCCACTCAAATGACTCGTGTATTAAGATTGGCAGCGACGAGAACCATTTTCATTTACTGTGAGAAGACAGTGTTCATAACCCACAAATTCTGAAGAGAAAGGTGAACCGAAACAGGGAATCGAACCCACGCCGTCCTTTCACCAGCCTATCGCCTTGCCGCTAGGCCACACCGGCTGACATTGTGCTGCAGGTGGAAGATGAGGGTTTAAGTCTTCTCGGCATGACGGAAATCGGGAGCTTGTGGACAAGGAAAATCTGTCCTGTCCACCGCAGACACATGCTGTACTGTGGTCCAGAGAAAGGAGAATGATGCTTCGCGCACAGGTGATATAGTGGGACAGGGGTCGGTGGTCTGGGCTTTCGGGGGAAGCGGGGGTGGGGGTGGGGGTGGTGTTAGTTGTTGGGGGAGAGGGGGGGGGGCTAGCTTAATGCCGGTGAGCCTAGGGGGAGGGGATATGGTTTAACGACGGTGGGATCATCTCCAAGCTCTCGCATCTTTTAAACGGGACATTAATGTCCCGGTGGGGTCGCCTCTTTACCCACCAGAATCCAACAGGTGTTCTGTCTGTCTGTCTGCATTTCTTTCTTTCTCTCTCTCTCTCTCTCTCTCTCTCTCTCTCTCTCTCTCTCTCTCTCTCTCTCTCTCTCTCTCTCTCCCCCCCCCCGCTCTATCTCCGTCCTTTCTCTGGGTTGCCTTATTTTAATAACAAAACCTTGGCTACATATCGCACACACCGGCACACATTCACAAACCTGCTAATGTGTGTGATTTCACATACACACACGCGCGCGCGCGCCACACACACACACACACACACACACACACACACACACACACACACACACACACACACTCACTCACCACACGCACGCACGCACGCACGCACGCACGCACGCCACACACACACACACACACACACACACACACACAGAGGTTGTCTAGAAGTAGCCTTTTACGAGCTGATCTGAATATGAAGAAAGAGGGGAGCCCGGAGCTGTGTGAAAATCGAGGTGGAAGTCCCGGGTTCCCCGTCCCTAATAGTCCGCACGGTCCTTGTGGGTGTAAGGCAACACTGAAGAAGACATAGGATCAGAGCCCAGGAGCTGTGTGAAGGTCGTGGTGGACGTCCCGGGCTCCTCATTCCTAAAGCTGCCAGCTAGTCGCTGTGGACGTAAAGCAACACTGAAGAAGACGAAGACAGCGGATATAAGGAGGAACGTGCACAGCCAGCT
Organism: Alviniconcha marisindica; assembly: GCA_018857735.1. Classification (NCBI taxonomy): domain Eukaryota; kingdom Metazoa; phylum Mollusca; class Gastropoda; family Provannidae; genus Alviniconcha; species Alviniconcha marisindica. The sequence goes on along the minus strand of JABMCL010002089.1, from coordinate 167,541 downwards.
CCGGAGCTGTGTGAAAGTCGAGGTGGCCGTCCCGGGCTCCCGTCCCTAATAAGCATACAGGTTTCTGTGGACGTAAGGCCACACTCAACCAACCAAAGCCAATCTCACCGCCAGTTTCAGCACGTCTGCGCAAACGAGCGTTTGCCGTGCATACCTTCATGACCGGAAAGCGAAGCGGTGGGTCCCGCTTGGCCTCCTGCGCTCATTCAGTGACCCTTGATGGGCGGGAGATCCCTGCTCGCCTTCACTGGCTTAGCGGGGCTTACGGACGACAGGGGACCCGGTCGCAGTCAGTGCTGGCAGACAGGCAAGGCCGGCAGCTCGGCAAGTACTTGGCATCGCGCACCTGGCCGCCCCCCTGGTGACCTCTGGCAGCTTGCGCACCTGTGGCAGGGCCCTCGAACCGACACCTCCGCACACCTAGCGACAGGGCCCTCGTACCGACAGTTCTGGCAACCAGCTAGTACATCTAGTGACAGGGCACTCGTACCGACACCTCTGGCAACCAGCTAGTACATCTAGCGACAGGGCACTCGTACCGACACCTCTGGTAACCAGTTAAGACACCTAGTGACAGGGCACTTGTTCCGACGCCTCAGCACACCTAGTGGCAGGGCACTCGTACCGACAGTTCTGGCAACTAGTTAGTACATATAGTGGCAGGGCACTCATACTGACACATCTGGCAACCAGCTAGTACATATAGTGGCAGGGCACTCATACTGACACCTCTGGCAACCAGCTAGTACATCTAGTGGCAGGGCACTCATACTGACACCTCTGGCAACCAGCTAGTACATCTAGTGGCAGGGCACTCATACTGACACCTCTGGCAACCAGCTAGTACATCTAGTGGCAGGGCACTCATACTGACACCTCTGGCAACCAGCTAGTACATCTAGTGGCAGGGCACTCATACTGACACTTCTGGCAAGCAGCTAGTACATCTAGTGGCAGGGCACTCTTACTGACACCTGGCAACCAGCTAAAACACCTAGAGGAAAGGCACTCGTGTCGACACCGCAGCACACCTAATGGCAGGGCACTCGTACCGACACCTGGCAACCAGCTAGTACATCTAGTGGCATGGCACTCGTACCGACACCTGGCAACCAGCTAGTACATATAGTGGCATGACACTCGTACCGACACCTGGCAACAAGCTGGCACACCTAGCGGCAGGGCACCGAAACGACTCGTACTGACATCTCTTACACAACGTGTGAAAAGTGCCAAGTTTCGTATACCTGTAGGAAACGCTTAATCTCCTTCCATTCCATCCTGTCTCACGGTCCCAGCCGCTTTGAATGGAGTGGAGAATGTGAGAAGCGCTTAACCTTCGTACGTCAGTGAAGGAACCGCTTAAGCTCCTTCCATTCCATCCTGTTACACTGTTCCAGCATCTCATGAATGTAGTGGAGGATGTGAGAAGCGGTTAACCTACGTATATGTAGAAATCGCTTTGTGACCTTCCACCCTATCTCACGCCTCCAGCAGCGTGTGAATGCCGCGGAGAATGTGAGAAGCGCTTAACCTTCGTACGTCAGTGTAGGAAATGCTTAACCTCCGCTCCTTGCCATCCTATGTATCTGACGGTTCCAGCAGCTTATGAATAAGTGTATGAGAATGTGGGCAAAAACCTCACTCAGTCTCCGAGTTCAGTCTCTGCCGTAGGGAAACCCAAGCCGTTCGCTTTGATCCGACTTCCGCGAGTAGTAGTACACACCCTTGCCATTCGGTGCCTCGCGGAGCCGCCTCGCTTCGCTAACCGGGCGTTTGTTTGATGTCTCCAACAAGCACGTGCGCCGCGTTTTGAAACAAATCCCGTCACCGCACCCGCCCTCGCTGACATATTATTTCAGGAAATGCAGGAGGAATGCTCTTTTTGATATTTCTACCCCAGCGCCAATCGCTTCCCCATTTCCCCCGGAGTTTGGAAACAGTGTAGACGGATGCGGGGAGAACTGAAACGTGCGCGTGCCTCGGTGGTGTCAGTGCGGTTGTGTGGGAGTAGGAAGTGGATTCCGCGCATGCTCACTGAGCGTGGCGTGCTTTGGCGGTCTCAGGATCTATTTTCTATTCAGCATAGAGTCCACAGGTTGCGCTGGTTGCTCGGACTCCAAGCGAAAGCACGAAAGAAGACTTGTTTTGTGGCCAGAAAGAGTTTTGCCTCCATCTCAGTAGCCTACTTCATAACTCGCTGAGTGACACTTTTGTCTCAGTTGCCGACTGCTACCGAAAATACCCAGAGAACTTGACTTTACAAAATTACCCCTTTTACACCTGGAAACTTTTAACTGGTCCACACTGTCTACATCAGAAACAGGTGAAATACCACAGTGTGAGGCGGTTGGCCTAGCGGTAAGGCGTTAGGCTGGCAAGCGGAAGGACCTCGGTTCGATACCGCTTCGGCTGTCCTTTCTCTCCAAAAAGGTTGTGGTTTGTGGACACTGTCCTGTGACTTTGTCCATCACTTTCTACTGAAACATTAAAATGGCTCTCATCGCTGCCAGTCTTAATGCAGAAGTCATTCTGGTAGTGACAGTGTAGCGATAGGTATATAATCTCCCTCTCCCCCCACCTCCACACCCCCTTCCCCCCGTTCTCCCCGTCCCTAATAAGCCTTATGGTTTCTGTGGACGTTAAGCACCATGTTTACTTGCTTACTAATACCACAGTTCCGTCTGCTTCTGTGCACACTCCGCGTTTGACTGCGCGTGTAAGCGAAACGCCATCCACACGGGCACTGTATAATCCTTAGACCAAGAGCCTGTGACAGCGCAGGTGACGTCACGAATATAAATATATATATAATTTATGAACTGTACAGTATATATATTATAATATATATATATATATATATATATATATATATATATATATATATATATATATTACCACATGCATGTATAACATCATATATATATATATATATATATATATATATATTATATATATATATATATATATATATATATACATACAGAGAGAGAGAGAGAGAGAGATAGGTAGGTAGTGTTGCTGAATGTCCTCGGATGTCGGCTGACATATTAGGGACAAGCTGAGACCAATGCCGAAGCATGGTTCAATAAATCTTTACGTCCACGGAAGCCAGACAGCTCATTAGGACGGACAGCGCAGGACGGCCACCTCAACTCTCACACAGCTCGTGAACCATGAGAGAGAGAGAGAGAGAGAGAGAGAGAGAGAGAGAGAGAGAGAGAGAGAGAACTCGAAAACTTTATTTTACAAGGATTGTAGTTTAGGTTCAGTCAAAAACCTGTCTAACAACTAATCCTTACTAAGCTACTGATGAATAGATATCAAATTACAGGCATTATTTATATACATATAGGCATGAGAGAGAGAGAGAGAGAGAGAGAGAGAGAGAGAGAGAGAGAGAGAGAGAGAGAGAGAGAGAGAGAACAAACATATGTATATGTACGAAGAGAGATGGCTCGCGGGTGTTACGCTGGTTTTTGAAAAAGCAAAATATATTCTTAAGCCATACCTCACAACACATTTGTAATCAGAGAACGGTTGAACTGCTCACCAATCAATGTGTTCTATTACCACATTAATATGGAGTTCTTATAATATACTATTCGCCCTGATTCTGTAGGCGTAACATTCACTGCCCACCCTTGTCGAGGTCAGTAGTAAATTCCTGTCGTGCTTTTGTCCTGTTTACTCGCGAAGGGCGTCTTCCAAAACTGGGACAGCGTTTATGGTTTGTCGAAGTGGGCTTTACGACTCGATGCTTCGTCATAGTGGGCTTTATGACTCGATCCTTGGTCGAAGTGGGCTTTATGACTCCAGTCGCGTGCTCCAAAGGCTCGCGTCACGCTCAGAGGACCCTTCATCTCCTCAATGACTGTCGCACTCTAGTAATTGGCTGTCAGTGATGGGGAATTTAGAGCCGGAATTTTGCCCTAGTGGAGCTGAAGCTTTGGCCGTGCTCCCTGTAAGGACTCACGGCGTCGGAACTGTTTCAAAGGCAAAAAGCCTCTGGAGCAACTTCTGAGAGGCGGGGTGGAGCGCTCATGGGCTTACCCCATCGCCTCATATGGTAAAGCCACAGACTTGAACTCTTCTGTGGAAGGTCAGTGTCATTTCCGGTTCCCAGAGGCTGTTTAGACGGTGCTATATATTTTTTCCCCCGCACGAAGAGACCGTGGTGACCTGAAGTTGTTCTGCAGTCACCGTGTGTGCTTATTTCCCTCTATCGTTAATTTCTGTTGTGACAGAGAACAGTATTCTTCCCTAGTGAGCCGGCGAACTACGGCGAATTTCCGACCATCGAAATCTGTCACAAAGCTCTGATGCTCGGAAAAGAATGCGCCAGTTTCCCAAAATAACGCTAGCATTTCGTTAAGTAATCAGTGTGCTTTACGGCCGCAGAAACCGCATGGCTTATTAGGGACGGGCCGGCATTTAGTTCAGTTGAGCGACCTTTTTAAGTGTGTGTGTTGAAGGGGAGGCGTAGGGAGGGGAGAGAAAGGATTGACGTATTTCGCGGACGAAGTGTCCCTACACCGCCTAAGGGGGATGCAGTTCATTCCGTGACAATGACACGACCTAAAGATTGCAGTTGTTGTTGACAGTGACAGACAATTATGTCAGGTGACACGTGCAGCGCGAGGCGAAGGAAAGGTAAAGAATGTCTGGCCACTCGACACCTGGAACGTGACTCACGCACCGCCGCCTCCTGCGGAGACCGCCTCTTGGAAGCCGTGCTTTGCGGTGTTGGTTTGCCTCTTTTGTTTCACCCATCATCCCTCCCACGTCCGTACAGGTGTCAAACCGCTCTCTCTCTCTCTCTCTGGAAAACTTTATTTTACACTTTAATTAACTTTATCTTTTGACTGAACCTAAACTACAATCATAGTAAAATAAAGTTTTCGAGTTCGAGTTCTCTCTCTCTCTCTCTCTCTCTCTCTCTCTCTCTCTCTCTCTCTCTCTCTCCCTCCCTCCCCCCCCCCCCCCCCCCGCCCCCCATCTATCCTGTCGCTCTGATATAACCTGCACACTTGGCTTGGCATTATATACCAAGCAGGTAACTCTGTGTGTGTCTGTATCTGTCTGTCTGTCTGTCTGTCTGTCTCTCTCTGTCTCTCTCTCTCTGTCTCTGTCTCTCTCTCTCTCTCTCTCTCTCTCTCTCTCTCGCGTACTGTGTGCACCTGGCGGTGTGAACACGCAAATCGTTTTGTATGCAAGTTCTTATGTCCACGTATAATTTTTCATGTATAAAAGTTGACTTACTCATTTATGCATATAAATGATGCCATTTAATTTGTTACTCCGCAGTAGCTTAGCAAGGACTAGTTGTCAGACAGGTTTTGACAGAGCCTAAACTGCAATCCTTGTAAAACAAAGTTTTAGAGCTCGCCGCCACCAGATAGACCTCTGCATTAAGATGGGCAGCGATGAGAGCCATTTTCATGTTTCATTAATTGTGAGGAACAAAGTCACAAGACTGTCGATTGACAAGAACTTTTGAAGAGAAGGGAGAACCGAAGCGGAATCGAACCGAGGCCCTTCTGCTTACCAGCCTAACGTCTTACCGCTAGGCCATACAAGCTCACATTCGCAGTGTCTCGCCCATGGTTTTTCGACTCCATTCTCAGAAACCATGAGGCTTATTAGGGACCGCAGGACTGTGAGGACTGTATTAAGCCCGTTCTTAACTGGGCGAATGTTTGTTCGCCGAACATACTTCGGACAGTTCGACGAACTATGATTCGTTTCTTAATTGAACTTTTAGTTCGCCGAACATGGTTCGGACAGTCCAAACTTTACTTCGTTCTCAACTGGCTTGTAATGAGATGCAAGCTTCGCCCGAACTTGCGGCTGACGCGCAGCAGACAGCATGATGCAAATGTAGGCTAAAGTCAAGTCAAGTCAAGTCAATATACTTTCATTATCCCTCACAGGGTAATTCAACTAACTACTATCTCATTCTGGGTCTCCGAGACAAGGCTGCGCCTCCCACAAGTCAACAAATAAACAAATTCCCTCCGAAGCGAGTGGAGAACCTAGCGACACCGTCATCCATTTTAATTTTAATTTTTTCTTCATCCACAGGAGAGCTCTGCTCTCAGCCAATCAGCGGCAATGATCGTTGAATAGGGCGAATGTTCCCAGAACATGTTGAGCGAAGCTTTTTGGACCCCGAATATAGCTTCGACGAATACTTCCAACTAGGTTCACGAAGAAAAGTTGGCCCAATTAAGAACCAACTAGGTTCGCCGAATACTTCCAACTAGGTTCGCGAACAAACATTCGCCCATTTAAGAACGGGCTTTAGGGACGGGGAACCCAGGATGGCCATCTCGACTTTAACACAGCTCCTGAGCTCTCCCATGGTTGGTTGAGTGTTGCTTTACGTCCACACGTAGGCTTATTAGGGACGGGTGCCCAGGACGGCCACCTCGACTTTTGTTGCTTTACGTCCACAGAGACCGTACGGACTATTAGGGACGGGGAGCCCAGGATGGCCACGTCGACTTTCACACAGTTCCTGGGCTCTCCCATGGACGTACAAATACGTATATGTAGGTCTATGGTTTTGCCTACAGCGAGCTTCAGCACGCCCACACATGAAGCTCGCTGTGAAGGAACGTGTCGATGATCGAGCTTGATTTACAACAGTGTGCGAGCAGTCTCCCCGACACTCCAACCCCGTGTGGCGGAGGAGACGGACGGTGCTTTAGCTGACAAAATGGAAGGTCGTGGTTTACGATCCGGTGTCAAGTCGCCAATAAGGGAGTACTCGGGACGCGACTTGACGACTAGCAGTCGTCGCCACACGGTACGTGACGGAGAGGTGGCAATGCTACGTCTTTCTTGACGGGCAGTGCCACACTTGCCACAGAGCTCAGGAGCTGTGTGAAAGTCACACAGAACTCAGGAGCTGTGTGAAAGTCACACAGAGCTCAGGAGCTGTGTGAAAGTCGAGGTGGCTGTCCCCGGTTCCTCGTCCCTAGTAAGCCTTATGGTGTCTGTGGACGTGAAGCACCATGAAAGAAGAAGACACTTACCGCAGAGCTCAGGAGCTGTGTGAAAGTCGAGGTGGCCGTCCTCGGCTCCCCGTCCCTAATGTAATCCTTACAGACTCTGTGGACGTAAAGCAACATTGAATGATGAACGCTTGCCACCGTCTAAGGACGAGTCCGTGTGTTATGTACACGACGACTGGCAATTGCCACGCGATACGTTGACGGACAGATGGCAGTGCTGCGTATTTATGGACTGGCTGTGCCACGCTTGCCACAGTCTGAGGACGATTCCACGTGATACGCGCATGACGACTAGCAATACCACAAAATACGTGACGGACAGATGGCAGTGCCACACTTGCCACTGTCTGACTGAGGAGTTACATACATGAGGACTGGCAAAGCCACGCGATACGTGACGGAGAGATGGCAATGCAACACTTGCTACTGTCTGACTGAGGAGTTACATACATGAGGACTGGCAAAGCCACGCGATACGTGACGGAGAGATGGCAATGCCACAATTGCCACTGTGTGAGGACGATTCCACGTGTCACCGACACTACGACTGTAAATGCCACTTTTTTTTAGTTTCTTGAGGTCTGTTATTGTTTTGGGATAACTTGCTGACATATGTTGTTATCTTGATAATTGTAAGATCAGTCGAATATCGCTAATGCGAAAAGACTTTAAATATTTATTTATTTTTAAAGGGGCGGGGGAGGGGGGAGGGGGAGGGAACAACATGTGACGCCTGGCAAGCAGCACGACCTGTTCGTGACTGCCAATGCTACAATCATCAGGACGACTGTCGCACGGCGACTTGCAGAAGCGTAGGCTGCTGGCTGGCTGTTTTGTGTTGAAATGAGTCCTGTTCACTGGTAAAGTAAACATGGTGCTTAACGTCCATAGAAACCATAAGGCTTTTTAGGGACGGGGAGAAGGGGGGGGGGGGGGGGGAGAGATTACATACCTATTGCTATAGTGTCACCACCAGAATAACTCCTGCATTAAGACGGGCAGCGACTGAGCCATTTTAATGTTTCATTAATTGTGAGGGACAAAGTCACAAGACAGTGTCCACAGACCACAACTTTTGAAGAGAAAGGAGAGCCGAAGCGGATTTGAACCGAGTTCCTTCTACTTACCAGCCTAACGCCTTACCGCTAGGCCAAACCGGCTCACACTGTTCACCGGCTGACGTCCCCAGACAAAATCAGGTCATGCGCACGCACTTCCTGCAGCAGTTCGCATTTATGGCGTCGTAATGTGACTTGAAGGTGTGTGAGTAATAGCGGAATGCAAGAGAGCGAGAATGACGACACCAAGACAAAATCCTGTTGGAATAAAACCCTTGTCTCTTTTTAACAGCAATAATAATGATAATACAGACACGCGCGCACGCTCGCACAAACACTCACAACAGAGAGAGAGAGAGAGAGAGAGAGAGAGAGAGAGAGAGAGAGAGAGAGAGAGAGAGCTCAAAAACTTAATTTTGCAAGGATTGTAGTTTAGGTTCAGTCAGAACCTAACAACTAGTCCTTGTTAAGTTTACTGATGAGTAATAAAAACTAAAAACTACAAGGCATCATTTATATACGTATATTAAGCATGAATGAATGAGTGAAAATTTATGCATAAAGCATAAAAGCTTCACACAAAACGTGCGTGTTCACAGCGCCAGGTGCACACATGCATACATCACTCAGTAAATGTGCCTCAGGATGTGCCTCTGGTGGTGTTTATTCACCTTGCATGTACTCGCATGCCAGGTGAGAGTTACCGTAGGCGACTCGGGTCTTTGTTATTGTCTTTGGCGTGACGTCTTTCGACCGCTAATTAACTCCCTTGTGTGTTGATCATGTATTTTTAAGCATGTAAATAGCAGATAAGGCAGTAGAATATCTGATAGATTAAGCTACTATTACTAATAGTAAGCTTAAACACATAACAGAGAGAGAGAGAGAGAGAGAGAGAGAGAGAGAGAGAAGAAGGCGTAGACATTCCTTCCTGGGAAACCTACGGTGTCCTACTTGTCTGATGGGCAGTGTTGTTGACTGTAGAAGTCGCTTGTTGACATCACTGCCCAGCAGCGTTTGACGTGTACACATGTCGCTCCATCGCAAGAGGAATTAGTTCAGAAGGAAGAGGAGAAGATTTGGTTGGTGAAATTGTTGGACCCCGAGCCGTCTCCGAAGAGGTACTAGCAGGGATCCCAGGAGGATGGGAAGAGGGAGACTATACCTGTCTCAACAGTGTCACCACCAGAGTGATTTCTGCGTTAAATTAAGAGGGACAGCGGTGTAAGAGATCTTACTGTGTCATTAAATTCGAGGGGGCCGGCAAGTCACAAGACAGTTTCAATAAGCCGCAACTTTTGAAGAGAAAGGAGAGCCGAAGCGGAATCGAACCGAAGTCCTTCTAGGCTAAACCAGCCCATTGGGGAAGAAGATATGACAAACAGTTCAGCTGTAGAAGAAGGAACGCGATGCCCGTCCCTGTAGAACCAAGCAAGCATTGTGGTGGCCAGGGTGATTCATCAGAAGGGCTGTCGTCGAGGCTTGTCCGGCGACAGCAAACGGACAGTGCGTGTGGTCAGTTAGTCAATGGCACGTGGGATCTATCATCTCTCCCTTCCTCATCTTAGACACGGATCTCAATTTACAGCGGTAGGAAGGCGCGGGGAGGAGGGAGGGTGTCATTAGCAAGGATCTGTCAGCTCTGCCTGTCTCCGGCCGCTGATGTCTTGGGTCAGTGCACAGCTCTAAGCCAGAATGGGGACAGTGTCGTGTCGTTGACAGTGTCGTTTGCGGGAATCGGATCTGTCATTGTATCAACTTTGTCTTCCTCGTGGCACAACAGCTGTAAGTGAGTGTTGTAAACGGGGATTGATCACTGAACCGTGTGGGCACAGCGTCTTTAGCGGAGCGCTCATCCAGAATGGGGACAATGTCTTTAGCGGGGATCTGCCACGGCATCATCTCCACCTCCCACGGGTCATTGATGTCAGTGATCAAGTCTAAACTTGGGGCACGAATCTGACTTAGGAACAGCCAGAGAGACAACACCGCACATAGTATCTCGGGTGCAGTTAAGCCAGGAGTGGAGAAGTGCTTTTCTCGGGACACTTGTGTCAGCTAGGCCAAAATGGGGACAATGTCGTGAGCGAGTAGACCGTCATCTCTGCCTCCCACGCAGCACAGATCTCAGTCTGTGTTAAGCCAGGTTCAAGTTCAAGGCTGCTTTTCGTCCACAAAGACCATAAGGACTATTAGGGACGGGGAGCCCAGGACGGCTACCTCGACCTCTACACAGCTCCTGAGCACTGGCTAAGCCAGAATGGGAACAGCAGTGTTGTCAAGTGGCCAATGTCGGTGACAGCATTGACCGGAAGCTGCGACTGCCCATTCCTTTCCTGCTGACCGTGTGACGTCCTGCCCTTCAGTGGGCTCAGAGCCTGCGATGACGGTGTTGTTAGCACAAGTCATGTAGGCGGACAAATTTGCCTGAGGCCAACAGTGAGTGTCCACTCTTTTCACGTTTTCTGTGGTGTTTTCTCCTGCTCGGCTGACATAGTGGCTGGCCTACATGAAGTGTTTGCGACGTCTGAGGATTGGTCTGTCATGTACAGTCCATAATACATGTACCAAAAGATGACCGTCGTAAATATGCTCCACGGCCCTTTGATTTCCTTTCCACTTCTAACTCACAGTTCTTCTCGTCCGTCCTATGTATCTTCCCTTTCAACCCCTTCTTTGTTTTCCTTCTCCCCTACGTTTTCGTCGTCGTCTTTTTTCCTCCCTGTTCTGCCTTCATGGAACTGTTTTTATTGCTGTTGTTTTGTCGTTGTTGTTGTCTTTGTTTTCTTTTGTTTGTTGTCGTTGTTGTTGCTGCTGCTGCTGCTACTGTTTTTTCGTTCCTCCTTTGCAAATCTCTTCTCTTCCGCCTGGAGAAAGTTATAATATCGCAGTTCATTCAGTTTCATTTCCCCCCAAATCCTCTCCTTACTTTTTAACATAGCCGTATGTGCCGTGTGAAAAATAGGTATAATAGATCACCCTGCTCATCGCCACAAGCGATTTAAGCAGGTTCCTGTGGTGAGTGGCTACGGAATATAAAGAGGTACCGAGACATGTTGGCGTTGTAACGGTAAACTAGACAAGCTGGTGATTTCGCTAAGTGGCTTGTGTATGATGTAAAATAATTTTGAATGTGTGATTCGTCCTGAGGTTACCCTATACGGTTGACGGGACGTTAAAATCTAAGAAGTAACACTAATTCAGCATCTCTTCTTCCGCTTTTCTTTCCCTCTTTGGTCGCCATTATTAACACCCAGACTGAAAAGGGCGGCAGTAAGTCTCCATAGTACACTTACCTCCTATTTGCGGTGCTCTCGGTAAACTTACCGCTTGTGGGCGGTGGTCTCGGTAAACTTACCGCTTGTGGGCGGTGGTCTCGGTAAACTTACCGCTTGTGGGCGGTGCTCTCGGTAAACTTACCGCTTGTGGGCGGTGCTCTCGGTACACTTAACGCTTGTGGGCGGTGCTCTCGGTACACTTAACGCTTGTGGGCGGTGGTCTCAGTACACTTACCGCTTGTGGGCGGTGCTCTCGGTAAACTTACCGCTTGTGGGCGGTGGTCTCGGTACACTTAACGCTTGTGGGCGGTGGTCTCAGTACACTTACCGCATGTGGGCGGTGGTCTCGGTACACTTGCCGCTTGTGGGCGGTGGTCTCAGTACACTTACCGCATGTGGGCGGTGGTCTCGGCACACTTGCCGCTTGTGGGCGGTGGTCTCGGTACACTTGCCGCTTGTGGGCTGTGGTCTCAGTACACTTACTGCTTGTGGGCGGTGGTCTCAGTACACTTACCGCTTGTGGGCGGTGGTCTCAGTACACTTACCGCTTGTGGGCGGTGGTCTCGGTACACTTACCGCTTGTGGGCGGTGGGCTCAGTACACGTACGCTTGTGGGCGGTCGTCTCGGTACACCTACCGCTTGTGGGCGGTGGTCTCAGTACACTTACCGCTTGTGGGCGGTGGTCTCGGTACACTTACCGCTTGTGGGCGGTGGTCTCGGGACACTTACCGCTTGTGGGCGGTGTCTCGGTACACTTACCGCTTGTGGGCGGTGGTCTCAGTACACTTACCGCTTGTGGGCGGTGGTCTCAGTACACTTACCGCTTGTGGGCGGTGGTCTCGGTACACTTACCGCTTGTGGGCGGTGGTCTCAGTACACTTACCGCTTGTGGGCAGTGGTCTCAGTACACTTACCACATGTAGACGATGGTCTCAGTGCCTTTGTTTCTGTCTGTCTTTCTTTCTTTTTTATTCTCCTTTGCTGAGCTCTGGGGTTAATATTATTTTCTCTAGAGATAGTAGAGTCGAACAGGGGAGAGTAAACACAACGCAGAGCACGTGGAGAGAGAGAGTGGGGGGTGACGAAGGTACGAACGAATTTTTTTTTTAATTCAGAGAGAGACAGACAGACAGACAGACAGACAGACAGACAGACAGAATCACCCGCTACAACTCGGTGGCCTGAAATGTCAAAACAAACTGTGCCTTTTGACCCCGGCTTCGTTCCATTTCCACAATTACAATTTTCCGCGTCGTTTGTGCTCCGCGGACGAGAAAAGACAAGCTGTGTGGAAAAGTGCGGAATTCAGGCGTCGGCATGTGTGTGTCAATTGCGCAGTTTAATCCCTCGCTTCCTGTTCTACGGCCCGGCGCTGCGGTACGCATGCGTGGGCCGCGGCGATCGACTGACAGAGCGCTAAATCAACCCCGGAACTGTAAGAGAAAAAAATTAAGCCGTCTAAGTTGTTTCTGTATTGACTGTGGATTTTCCCATTTCACGGAGAGACCGTCTGGCTGCAGCGGCGTCATTGTCTGCATTGTCTGTTCATACGGGCCTCACTTTCAGCGTCGCGCCTGCGCGGGGAGACAGATTGATATTGAATTGTAACTATGCTTGATACCGGCGTTCAGGCCTTATCGGATTACAAACGTCTGTTGATTCAGATCAATGGAGGAAACTGCCGTGCGCCTACTGCTCACTGTTATTACTACGGCTGGCGCTGCTCCGCGCTGGCTGGTGGCGGCGTTGGCGCGTCGCCCTGTGGCGTCTGCTGTCAGTTAGTCTTGAAATGTTTCACGTGTTTCTTCGTATGAGGTGGCAAGGAATGGTAGGAGGTCATCTGCTGATGTAGTGATACAGTGTACTGCGTGTTTAGGGCTTGGGCTTTGGCGTACAAATGCATTATATCTGATGAGTAATGCTTTTGTTACATTTGCTGAGAGAGAGAGAGAGAGAGAGAGAGAGAGAGAGAGAGAGAGAGAGGAGAGAGAGAGTGTTGTGGTGTGTGTGTGTGTGTGTGTGTGTGTGTGTGTGCGTGTGTATATAAAAGTATAATCTGATGTATTTGTGGTGTTTTTAACTAGTCATCGATAAACATTACTTTCGCGACAGCAGTTCGAATTTAGAAGCAATGACCTGGAGATAAACTGATCTCGTAGAACACCAGAAGTAATGACCTGGAGCTAGCAAACTGAGATTATGGAACATTAGCAGCAACGGTCAAGAAAAACCTCTGATTTCCCCCAAATTGTGAATTTGTCTGATCTTGTAGAACACCAGAAGTAGTGACCTGGAGATGGCAGTCTGAGCTTATGGAACATTAACAACAACGGTGAAGATGGATCCTGTGATTTCCCTCAAATCTTGATTTTTAAAACGGCCGGCTAAATAGGGTGCATACCTGACTGTGACCGAAGGCATTTTTTCCTGGTTACATTAATTAGTCAAATGGCATCACTGTTTTGCAACATCTAACTGGTTCTATGTTTTAATATGACTTGGGGGAGACAGAATTAGTCACAAAGAATCGAAACTTCGATAATTTTATTCTTTTAATGTCGGTGTGGGCGTGACTTTTTTTGGGGGGATGGGGGGGTGGGAGCGTTTTGTTTGGCTGTGATGGAGAGGCGGCGGGAGAGTGGGGGTGGTGTGTGTGTGTGTGTGGAGGGGGGGGGGGTAGGAATACGAGGAATGACTGACTGACCGCACTTGCATGATCTCAGAGGCGATGTTTTACTTAGTTTTACCCGACGATTATACTTTGACTTTTACCTCTATCATTTTGAACTGTTCAATTGACGCTCAGTTTGATGTACTAACTAGGACTTTGAGTAAACTAGAAAACAAATTTTCATTTTATGCATGTGTTATGAATAATAAAATTCTTTTTAATTTGAATTTTCCTGGGTGCTTGCCCCAAGGGTCGCTAATCCTTGGTTTAAACGAGAATTTGTTCAAAAATTTACAAAATAAAGATACAATGAAAACTTCGTAAGCTCGCCAACAAGCTTTTGTGTTTCTGTACTTATTTGTTGAGCTTAAGATTACGATGAATGAATACGTTTTGTTTCAACCAACAAGCTTGTGGCATACACGCGGTGAGCTGTTCCTTGAGTGCCATTGTCGCCTCCTGAACCAAGAACGCGATGTGAGGATTTCCCAAAACGTGCACCCTTCACCTCGGTGGCGCCAGACACGTGTACTAACGCGGCGTGGAACAACAACAGCCTCACCCTGAAAGAGAAAGAATTAAATCCAGAGACGGATGTAAAGCATAGAAGTCACAACAGAACTCTGACACGCTCACGCCCACTCCACAAGCAGTTTCATTGACCCGTAATCGTTTCTTCTGAGCCCCTTCCCTTGATTCCTGTCTGGGAGAGCTTGGCAATGCGCTGCGAACCAAGACAACTCGTCGTGTGCGTTCCTTTCAGATTAAAAGGTAGCGTGTGTCCCCCGGTCCCTCCGCGGCGTCTGACGGCGTGGGCTGGGTGTAGCGACGGGTGGGCTGTGCCGGGGACAGAGCTGTTTGGACAGTCATCGTTGGGGTCAGCCTGGCGCCGACGGACCCTCCCTAGTCTGCCGTCTCCCCCGGCTCCTGTCACTGTCAGGGCCCTGTTCGCACGTAACTCGCCTCGCTGACTGACATAGTTTGCTCGCGGTATTTTTAGGGACGTGGGGTTTTCCAGCTGTAGCGTCTGGCAGAGTCTACGCGACTGAATGGGTTTTTCAGTCTCCAGTGACAGTCGCACGAGGTGGAGTCGGGAGTGGGGAGAACTCGGATTGGACGACGAGTGGTCAGAGCTCGGAAGCTGTGTGAAAGTCGAGGTAGCCGTCCTAGGGGTCCCCGTCCCTTTTACAGTAATAGTCCGTATGGTCTCTGTGGACGTAAACCAACACTGAACTTGTGGACCAGTGGACAGTCGAGACGCCTGCCTGATGGTTGGACCCAGGGCGCTCTTGGATTTAACTCAAACTGGTTTGCTCTTTATTCTCAGATCTCTGGAGCTGTATGAAAGTCGAGGTCGCCGTGCCGGTCCCTGATAGTCCGCACGGTCTCTGTGGACATAAAGCAGCAATCAACTCGGAACCCTTTATCTTAGAGCTGGTGTTGCAGTCGTCTCTTTGGCTGCTGAGGTTGTGTCGACAGAGATAATTGTTGGCTGTGGAATGGTTTCTGGAATGGTGCTGAGTTGTCGAGTTGAGCCAAAGAAGGAAGGAACTTTGTTGGCATTTTACGCCCTGTCAACCAGGACGGTTAGATCAGGGCGCGTGCCAAAGACAGTACAGCTAAAGCGTGCGGTTTTGGGCTGTACCCAGTGGTTTGGTTACGCGCTTTGTGCCAAAGAGAACCACTGGCGGCCGTGGAAATGAATCGTGCCTGGCTCCCAGTAGTGTAGAAGTCTCAGGCTGTATACCCACTCAGATATTTAAAGAGCTTTGTGGTTGTGCCTAGTACAGAGCTCAGGAGCTGTGTGAAAGGCTCCCGTCCCTAATAAGCCTACGGTTTCTGTGGACGTAAAGCAACACTCAACCAACCAAGCACCAAGTATCAGAGCTCAGGAGCTGTGTGAAAGAAGAGGTGGACGTCCTGGATTCCCCGTCCCTAATAGTCCGTACAGTCTCTGTGGACGTAAAGCAACACTGAACGTACTAGTGTTTGTGAGCCGGTTAGGTCTAGCGGTAAGGCCGCTTAGGCTGATAAGCGGACGACGTCGGTTCGATTCCCCGCTTCGGCTCTACTTTCTCTTCAAGACTTGTGGTTTATGGACAGTGTCTTGTGACTTTGCCTCTCACTATGAATGAAACATTAAAAGGGTTCTCATGGCTGACAATCTTAATGCAGAAATCATTCTGGTGGTGACAGTGCAGCGTTAGGTATATAGTCCTCCCTCCACCCCCACCCCCCCCACCCCCCCAACCACCACCACCTCATGGGATCTCAGACCCCTCCAGTACCTCTCCGCGGACAACTCGGCGTTAAACAAGTCTAGCGTATCTAGTGTGTTCACTGGGGCCGTATGAAGGAGTGCTACTGACTCAGTGACTGCAATTTGCCCCTGGCTCCCCGACGCGAGGAGTTCTCGGGTTGTATAAGCGGACACCGCTTAATGTGTTCTCGCACCCGCCCGAGACTTAGTCACATTTCACTGCAGATATATTTCTTACTCGTGGCAGATTCGTTGTGTTTTCTGTTGACGAGGACATCCACTTTACACCCACTGAGGAAGGTGACAGAGCAGAACACTGGAGTCCATGGACACTCGAGTCCACAAGTGGACATGGTGAGCTCACCCGAGGCTGGACAGGTGTGTCTCATGTAAGGTTACCTAAGAGAGACCTTGTTTCCGTGTGTGACGTACTGGACTCAGGAGAGACTATGGACATACATATATATACGTATGTATAAATCCTTGGGAGAGACCGTGTCTGTGTGATGTGTTGGACATAAGAGACGGGACTCTAATTATAAATAATATACATGATATGTTCGACACAGGAGAGGCCTTCGTCTGTGAACTTTATTGAACAAAAGAAACCGTTTTGTGTGATGTGTTGAATATAAGAGAAACTGTGCATGACTGATGTGTTAGAGGCGAGAGGGGCTGTGTCTGCCTAATGCGATGGAACCAGAGACCTTTCTGATTTAGCGTCTCTGATGGAACTGTTGTTGCAAGATCGGAAATGCGTGCTGTGCTCAAGCCTGTTGCAACGTTTAGCCTGAAATGGATGTTATAAGGTACTACTGATGTTATAATGTTACACTTTTATCATGTTCTTCGGCTGTTTTTTTCCCTCCACATTTCTAAACGATCTACTTGTCTATAACAACAGCCTTTTTGTGTGATGCTTCCTACTGCTTTTCAGTGCATACTGTCAGCGTTGTGCTGGCCTGAAGGCATAGTCAGCTCAGCCAGAAAGACAATTCAGGCTTGTCGCGAAGGACCATTAATTAGTGAGTCCTACATTACTGTGTGTCCATCGTCAACACTCCTAGCTGGTTCCCTGTGATGTGAAGCTTGGCCACAGCAGGCAGTCAGAGCTCAGCAGCTGTGTGAAAGTCGAGGTGGCCGTCCTGGGCTCCCAGTTCCTAATAAACCTTGTGGTTTCTGTGGACGTAGAGCAACATTGAACTGTAGTATCACAGAGCTCATGAGCTGTATGAAAGTCGAGGTGGCCGTCCTGGGCTCCCAGTCCCTAATAAGCCTTGTGGTTTCTGTGGACGTAATGCAACATTGAACTGTAGTATCACAGAGCTCAGGAGCTGTGTGACAGTCGAGGTGGCCGTCCTGGGCCCTCCGTCCCTAATAAGCCTTGTGGTTTCTGTGGACGTAAAGCACCATGAAAGAAGAAGACAACAGGTAGTTGATCCACGGAGCAATCGATGAACTGTGACGGCGGTAAGAACTGTGAACGATTGTGGGAACATGAAGGTAGAGGTGGTGACAGCTGCTGCACTGTATAGGAACATGAGGGTACAGGTGACAGCTGCTGCACCATCTAGGAACATGAGGGTAGAGGTGGTGACAGCTGCTGCGCCATATAGGAACATGAGGGTAGAGGTGGTGACAGCTACTGTATTGTATAGTAACAACAAGGGTAGAGGTGATGACAGCTACTGTACTGTGACGACGGTAACAGATGTGTAACAGACAGGGAGCGATTAGGAACATGAAGGCTACATCATGAGGTGACAGCTGTTGTATTGCAACTGCTGTAAGAAATGGATGTGTAACAGCGAGCGATTAGAAATATGAAGGCTATATCGTGAGGTGACAGCTATTGTATTGTAACGGCGGTAACAGGGAGCAATTAGAAACATGAAGGCTATATTGTGAGGCGACGGCTATTATACTGTAACGGCGGTAAGAGATGGATGTGTAACAGCGAGCGATTAGAAATATGAAGGCTATATCGTGAGGTGACAGCTATTGTACTGTAAAGGCGGTAAGAGATGGAAGTGTAACAGCGAGTGATTAGAAACATGAAGGCTATAATTATCATGAGGTGACAGCTATTGTACTGTAACGGCGGTAAGAGATGGAAGTGTAACAGCGAGTGATTAGAAACACGAAGGCTATAATTATCATGAGGTGACAGCTATTGTACTGTAATGGCGGTAAGAGATGGAAGTGTAACAGCGAGTGATTAGAAACATGAAGGCTATAATTATCATGTGGTGGCAGCTATTGTACTGTAACGGTGGTAAGAGACAGTGTGTAACAGGGAGCGACTATGGATATGAATGATGTAGCACAAAGAGGTGACAGCTACAGTGGCGGCTGCAAAAAGAAAGAAAAAAAGATGCAAATTTGAGTGTAGCTGGGAGTGATTTCCCAGATAACAGCTACTGTGTAGTGGCGGCTGTTGGAGAGAAATTAGACATGAATGTCAGCGTGACAGCTACTGTGCAGTGGAGACTAGGAGAGAAATTAGACATGAATGGTAGTGTGACAGCTATTGTATATACCGAGCGGCAGGACACACGAGGAAGCGTGCCAGCGGTGATGTCGTGCAGCAGCTGTCACCTCTACCCTTATGTTCCTATACAGTGCAGCGGCTGCCACCTCTATCCTCATGTTCCTATACAGTGCAGCATCTGTCATGTATAACTACAGGAAGTCTCGCCAAGGTCAAAACTGAACCTCGCGTAATTATTTCGTCTCATCCGAAAATTATCGCCACTCCCCCCCCCCCCCCCCCCCCCCCCCCTATTCCTTCCAAATCGTTTATAGAGCTTGTTCATGTAAAAGACCGAATTGCGAACCGGTTTAGCCTAGCGGTAAGGCGTTAGGCTGGTAAGCAGAAGGACCTCGGTTCGAATCTGCTTCGGCTCTCCTTTCTCTTCAAAAGTTTTGGTCTGTGGACACTGTCTTGTGACTTTGTCCCTCACAATTATGAAACATTAGAATGCCTCTCATCGCTGCCCACCTTAATGCAGAAGTCATTCTGCTGGTGACAGTGTAGCGATAGGTATATAGTCTCCCTCGCTCCCCCCCCTCTCCCCCCCCTCCCCTCCTCCGCGCCCCCTCCCCCCCTGGACTGGAGGTAAACTGGAACAAAAAACAAAAAAAGCAAGACAATACAGAGTATCACACTCAAACACTCGTTCGTTTTTTGTTACGTTACCGGTGTATTACATTAATGAAAATGGTTCGCAAATAAGTCACTCGATAAATCATTAAGTCTTAAACGGTGTATGTTGGCGGGGGAGGGCCTTCTGTTCGCTGCATCCCTTCACTTTCCAGCTGATTAATTTTAAGAGAGAGGCTTTCTGTAACCATCGTTCACAATCTGCATGTGTTGATGAGAGGTACGTGTGCAACAATAACAGTAAGGAGAATGTCTGACCATTTATGACTAGAAGTAAACACAGTTTATTTTGTTACTCCAGTTTTGACCGTCGCACTCTCATAGACCAGTTGTGATCGTCGCACTCGCATAGACCAGTTTTGATCGTCGCATTCGCATAGACCAGTTTCGATCGTCGCACTCGCATAGACCTGTTTTTGAGTCGCTCTCGCATAGACCAGTTTTGATCGTCGCACTCGCATAGACCAGTTTCGATCGTCGCACTCGCTTAGACCAGTTTCGATCGTCGCACTCGCATGGACCAGTTTTGATCATCGCACTCGCACGGACCTCGTTCGACATTTCACACCCACGCAGATCAGCGGAAAAGTATGTGAAGTACGTACGCGAGGACCGTTTGAGTTAATATTTGCCGGCAGCCACAGACAGAGCCCCGGGTCTCCACCCTTGCTGCGCGCCGGACAGATCTCTGGCCCGGAGCACGTGATTCCGTCAGCGTCCAGCACGACCCCCTCCAGCGCTAGCCCACCCCAGCCGAGTGGCCGCTGTGACGTCGCACGAGGCTGTCCAGACGTCCGGCTGTCCACTTGACTGTGATGGATGTCCACTTGTGTGGCCGGCGGACCGTAAACGCGCTATCGCTGGCATCATGTTTTTCACACAGCGACACGGGCCGTGGCTCGCTCCAAGCAGCGACTACCGGGCTGCCTTCCTGGACGTTCTCTGCCTGGAAAGAGTGAGCGTTAAGAGTCCCGTTTTCCCTCGGTGTACGAAAGGAAAGGGAGCTGGGATTGGCTGTGGCGTCGACACGGCAGACATACGGGGAAGGACAGGCCATGACACGACGCTTGGCGTGTGAAGCTAACATATCTTTATACTATTTATGTCGTGGTCTACTAGATATCTGCCAGCACTACCATCTATGTGTGGTGTGGGTGTGTGTGTGTGTCTGTCTCTGTCTCTCTCTGTCTCTGTCTGTCTGTCTGTCTGTCTGTCTGTCTCTCTCTCTCTCTCTCTCTCTCTCTCTCTCTCTCTCTCTCTCTCTCTCTCTCTCTCTCTCTCTCTCTCTAATCGACGCTTTCGTGTACCGTCAGAAAACTGACTCTTAACTGTCAGTTTCTGAAGCCGTGGCGTAACCACCTATGTTTGTAGCTGGATCTGCCACTGGTTATGATGTAATCAACTGTGACAGAGATGTGAGGAAGGACAGGACAGTCGCCGATGCTTGGGCTGGAGTGTGCAATGTACCACACTCCTAGCCTCAGTCTCCGGCATCCTTCCTCCAGAAGTACACCCGTCCTCCAGATATATGCTCCAGAAGTACACCCGTCCTCCAGATATATGCTTCCAGAAGTACACCCGTCCTCCAGATATATGCTCCAGTAGTACACCCGTCCTCCAGATATATGCTCCAGAAGTATGCCCGTCCTCCGGAAATATGTCCCTCCTGCAGAAATATGCTTCAGAAGTATACCGGTCCTACGGAAGTATGTCCGTCCTGCAGAAATAGGCTCCAGAAGTATGCCCTTCCTCTAGAAATGTGCTCCAGAAATAATGCCCATCCTGCCGAAATATGCTCCAGAAGTATGCCCTTCCTCTAGAAATGTGCTCCAGAAATAATGCCCATCCTGCCGAAATATGCTCCAGAAGTATGCCCTTCCTCTAGAAATGTGCTCCACAAATAATGCCCATCCTGCCGAAATATGCTCCAGAAGTATGCCCTTCCTCTAGAAATGTGCTCCAGAAATAATGCCCGTCCTGCAGAAATATGCTCCAGAAGTATTCCTGTCCACCGGAAGTGTGCCCTTCCTCCAGTAGTATGCGGCTGCCATTCTCGCAGAAGTATGCTCCTGAAGTATGCCCTTCCTCCACAAGGATTCCGGAAACAGGCTTGTGTTTTGCAGCGCCCCCCCCCCCCCCCCCCCACACACACACACACACACACATTCCACACCCTGACCACTGGCCTACCGTTCTGTTGTTAAACTTGCGGCACCAGTCTGAAAAGTTCCAGTTTGTGTTGTTGTTTCTAATAGGCTTCGGAGAAAGAGCGCTTCTGATAGGATTGTCACGTTGTTTGAAAGCAGATCTCTTTCTTGTGTGACTTCATAACTTCAGGCAACATGCTCGCGATGCACGTCTCCAAACTTGCGACTTCAACTGCTTTCAGAACTGCGTCGCGTTTGATTTCAAAAGGTTGCCAACTGACAGTAATTGCATAGCAATTATTTGTTAAACCGCGAGGCACACGATGACGGCAGGTCGCGATAAGAAGGATTCAGTTTGAATCAGTAACCTACATCTCGCTTGTTTTTTTCTTTCCTGTCGCTATGTTCTTTTTAAGTCTTCAAGACAGTGTCTGTGACCAAACCGAAGAGTGGCGATGCGACGAGAGCTGTAGTTTTCGCAGAGGAACTAGCGACAGCGTGCAAAGCTGGACGCGCCCCAGTGTCACTGACTGATGTTGCTCTTGATGTGACGATAATCGTGAGATGTTCGGGGGGCAAATTGTTATCGGGGCCAAGACAAGGGGAGGGGTGACGAGGTGAGGCTTAAGGGTGGGATTGATAGAAGGAGGAGGTACTTGACATTGACGTTGAGTATGCCGAGCATCTGCGAGTCAGGACGTCTTCCTTGTGAACTGCTCGCTGAGCCTACGATACGATACTGTACGCTGACTGTCTCCAACCACAACA
Source organism: Alviniconcha marisindica (assembly GCA_018857735.1). Classification (NCBI taxonomy): domain Eukaryota; kingdom Metazoa; phylum Mollusca; class Gastropoda; family Provannidae; genus Alviniconcha; species Alviniconcha marisindica. The sequence continues at coordinate 145,176 of JABMCL010002089.1, read as the reverse complement.
GACACAAGTACAACACCTGCACTGAAAGTTGTCGACGGTAGACACACACACAAAACGGGGACGCTTAACGGTGAATATGTCTTCCACAGTAGACACAAGACTATGATAGTTACAGTGAACATTTTCAGCAGCAGACACAGGACTACGACACTTCCACTGCAAGTCTTCGACAGTAGACACATGACAGTAGACACTACAACAAGTGTGATGAATGTCTTCAGCAGTGTAAACAGGACAGCGCCACCGGTTATATCTCCAACAGCTGATGCAAGACTACAACGCCTACACTGAATGTCTTCAACAGTAGACTCAAGACTACGACAATTGCACTGAAGGGTTAATCAGTGCATACAGGACTAGGGCAGTGTGACACGACAATACCTTCAACTGTAGGGAAGCTGAGTGTTTTTCATCAGTAATACCGTCTTTGTGTGAACAGTTACTTACTTGAAATGGATCAATATCTTTTGAATGGGAGCTCCTTCCTTGGAAACTGTGATGTGCGTAAATAGGGAAGGACTGTCTTCATTCTGAGAAACAGACGCAGAGACCAAATTCAAGCGGCGGCGGGGAACGTTTACGGTAAACTAAGGAAGGAAATAGACTGTTGCAAGAGAGAGTAAACAGATTTTGTTACTTCGAGTCTATGGTAGGAATGGTGAATGTCAAGCATATTTAGCGCTGACCATCAACCTTGTTTTGGATTTTAAGTAAGCTTGGCTTTACCGTGTACGTTTCCTGAACCAATACCAGGAATTGTGCCTTTCTGTTAACCACACTCTTTGTTGATTCAACTTAATTTTTCACAGTCCTCTCCAAACGTAAGTGATGCGTGTATTAAATAGTGAAATCGATTTTCACGTTTGATTTGATCAATATCGTAAGTAAAATCGAGGATGTGTCAGTATATTTAATGAGTTGTTGAGGTTGGATCAAGTGTGCATTTTGTGAAAAGTAGGACGTTATTGGTGTGTGTCTAGTGCAGTCTGGTTGTGGAAGGAATCAACGCACAAGGGAGTTAATTAGCGCTCGAAAGACGTCACACAAGCACGACAACAAAGACCTGAGTCGCCAACGGTAACTCTCACCTAGCATGCGTATAAAGGTACATAAACTCCACCAGAGGTACATCCTCTGTTTTATGTATGACGAGTTTATGTACCTTGTATTTACACGCATGCCAGGTGAAAGTTACTGTAAGCCACTCAGGTCTTTGTTGTTGTGCTGGTATGACGTCTTTCAAGCGCTGATTAACTCCTTTGAGCGCTTAATCTGCACGAGCGCTCTGGGCCTCGTTCTGTTTCAGAGTTTTGAAATGAAGTTGTTGTTTTTAAACGTGGCACTATTTTCTGTGCTTGCAGGCGTCCAGTCCAGTATGGTTGTGAGCTGCCGGAAGTGGCTGGTTGTGCTGCTACTGCTGGTGCTGACCCTGCTCTCCGCTAGTGTCCACTCCTCGACCTCATCATCGTCTTCATCCTCCCTGTCAGCCTCTGTCTCCTCTCTGCCGTCATCATCGTCGTCGTCGTCACATTCCACGTCATTGGCTTCATCTTCGTCACGCGGCGAATCGTCACTCTCTGTCGTGTCTTCAGTGTTGCCCGTCATCGATAATCTATCGTCTCTGCCGTCGTCATCGTTAGATAGTTCGTCGTCTGTGTCCTCGTCGTTAGGGTCGCCGTCCTCTGCGGATTCCCCGTCAGTGCCCGCAGCAACGAAAGAGACGCCGCCAGTGGCTGTAGTGGCTTCCATACCTCAGAAACCCAGCACAACCACATCCACGTCATTACCCTCACAGCCGTCATCGCACTCGTCATCATCATCACACACGTCACCGACGACGACGTCAAGGTCGACGTCATCCACACCCACAAAAATTGCACACACAAGTCTCAAGCGTGTGCCCTCGGACTCTGCGCGCAAAGCGCCCCCTGCGCGAGACAAGCGCGTGCTGAAGGCGGTGGAGGCGAATCTCCTGGGTGCCCTGGGCCTGTCGGCTCGCCCCAAGCCCATTAATGAGAGCTCGGTGCCTCCGTACATGCTGGAGTTGTACCGACGGCAGCTGGCCAGGAGGTCCAGGTCGCCGTGGACCGTCGTGGAGAGCCCCTTCCTCAAGGTCGCGGGGCGGGGCAGTGTGGCCGCCAACACCGTGCGCAGCTTCCATCACATAGGTGGGTAGAGTGGTTCGTCTCCTCTCGTCTTGTAGCATTTTTGTCTCGTCTCGTCTCGTCTCGTCTCCTCTCGTCTTGTCATGTCTTGTCTTGTCTCGTCTTGCTTCGTCTTGTCTCCTCTCCTCTCGTCTAGTCTCTCTCGTCCTGTCTTGTCTCTTCTCGTCGTATCTTGTCTTGACTTGTCTCGACTGTTTGTATTATAGTCGTGCTTACTTGTGTTTGTAGCATAGCAAGGACTGGCTATTAGATAGTTCCAAATGGACCTAACGCTACTGTCCCTGAGTATCACAGTTTTCGAGTACGTCTTGTCTCGTCTCGTCTCGTCTCGTCTCGTCTCGTCTCGTCTCAAGTTACGGGAGTATTCTGGAATCGCCGTATCTGTGTCAGTGTGTCCGTGTGTCTGGGCATTGTCCTGTAAATATCACGCGAACCGCTCAGCCGTTTGTAACCAAACTTGCCTTGTCTTGTTATGCAATAAATAATGCGCGCATCCAAGAAAGTGTATAATTATATACAGAGGCGAGAAAGGAAGTATTTATCTAGCTGAAGTACACATGCAATGGCTCTTGTGAAAGGAGCCATAATCATAAAATGTGAAACTTCGGAAATTCGGGGAAAGGTAAAAAATGGCAATTAATGATGTCTTGAACTTCATGATAAATATATGACCATGTGCCAAATGTTTATCTGTTAGCTGCACATTTGAGATGCTTATAAAATCATTGTAAATTATTAGATAGAGCTCATTTTGGGAAGGCAAACCTGCGTAGTGTATCTTGTAGGCTTTTAGACTTAGTTGTTTGTGAACTATGAGAATAAATGAAGCGATTCAGGCCTGAAATTGTATGGTTAGTATGAAATTATGTTTATTGTCTGATTGAGAAAACGCTCAGAAGATGTTAGTATGTTGGTGGGTCAGTCGTTACTGACTTTTGTGCTCAAGTGAGGGTTTTTTGTTTGTTTTTAATCTCTTAAACAAATATTAAAACCACAAAAGCACTGTTACTAAAAAAAAAAGCATGTTAACTGATTTTCAATGATTTTTCAAAATATATGAATTTTGACTGTCGCGACTGGTGCCGTTTTGTTGTTGTTTTTTTTGATGCAGAAAACGGCAGCTGTTAGGCTATTTTAAAGATTAGGAGTGTTTCATAGTCTGTTCTGTTGGTGATGCGGAACAAATGTTTTCATTTTAAACAGAATTTTGAAAGTCTTGAAAGGTAAAAAATAATGTATCTCATTAATTCGTGAGACATTGTTCCTATAGTATGTAAAATGGTTTTGGCTGTTTGTCATGCTTGTTGTTAATGTTCTTCAACGTATATGTTGTAAAAAATAATTTAAAAAATGGCGTAGCCGGCTGGTGTGATGGAGGGGGTCCGCACCCTGAAATTATTCTTCGCTTTTAACGGCCAGTTGACCACGTAGGCCATGTCAGGTGATATAGCCTTCTTTAACCTGTCTTTGTCATTACCTTTTTTCTTTTTTTCTTTTTTGCCAGGTTTTTTTTTTTTTTTTAACAGGGTTTAGTCTGGTCTGCCACAGTATGCTGAACTGAGCACTGTTGTTCATTCACAAAATGCCCCACTTGACTTTTCCATTGATTGCTCGTCAGTTTGACTGGTGACACGTACCACTCGAGATTCCTCGGGTCGACCTCACTGCCAGTCGAAAATAGAATGTTGATGCTCGAGTTTACCTCCCAGATAGTGCCACCGAGTGCTAAGTTAAGATTACAACATGAAATATTTCTTTCATATTTCTTTCATTTTGAGCTGATATATATATATATATATATATATATATATATATATATATATATATATATATATATATATATATGTGAATGAGCTATATATATATATATATATATATATATATATATACGCTCATTCAATCTTTTCCCTCTCCTGTGAGCCGGTTTAGCCTAGCGGAAAGGCGTTAGGCTGGTAAGCGGAAAGACCTTGGTTCGAGACCGCTTTGGCTCTCCTTTCACTTCAGAAAGGTTGTGGTTTGTGGACACTGTCTTGTGACTTTGTCCATCATTTCCTACTGAAACATTAAAATGGCTCTCATCGCTGCCCATCTTAATGCAGGAATCATTCTGGTGGTGACAGTGTAGCGATAGGTATATAACCTCCCTCTTCCCCAACCTCCATCCCCCCCCCCCCCCCCCCCCCCCCCTCTCCCCGTCCCTAATAAGCCTCGTGGTTTCTGCGGACGTTAAGCACCATGTTTACTTACTTACTTTTCCCTCTCCACGAAGCTTAATGGCAATAATTTTGATTTGCAGAAATAGAAAACGGAATTTCGTGTATGAGGAGGCGCGACGTCCTTACTGAGGTTAATTTTCTCATAACATGGTTTGATAGTCACGATGCGTGGCCAAGTACCTGCATCCACTGTGCGGATTTTTTGCTGACGCTGAAAGAAATAGCAAAGCTGGTACACGTCTGTTCCGTCTCAAAAACTATTGCCCCATGTCCAAATGTTCTGGTATTTACGAAGAAAAAAAATCAAACATTCCCGTCAGAACATTAACTTATCAGATGAGGGACACGCCCGTAGTTGGTTTTCACGCCCAGTATTTCGCGTGTAATCGTTTCTGTAGTTGTCGTTCACGCTTGCATACGTTTGTATGGACAATGACAGTGATTTTTAGTGTATATGTACATCCTGAAGAATTGTTATAAACGACGGTTCCGTGCTGGGTTGGGGAGCGGGGTTGCGGAGGGGGAGGGGGGGGGGGGGGGAGGGGAAGAGACATGCTTTCGGCCCCTATCGCTACACGTTCCATTCATCATGAACTGCGAAGGACACGTTAGAGCACGCAATTGTCCGTTCACCCGTGCCACGACAGTGTGTTCTTTCGCTCATTCAGCCAGCGCGTGCATCCTGCTCGCTCCACCCAAGCAGGTTTCCTTTCAGCGAGACGTCATTTATCGGCCAAATGATCCTCTGGGCTGGCCACCATTGGCGTCTGATCAGATGCAGAGCAGTTAAGAATGCCGAATTCCTCCCGACCACCCAGAGAAACTGTCGTCTGCAGCTGAGGGCAGCATCCAGTTTCTGGCCTTTTTTGTTAGAAACGCGAGCAGGGGAGATCACTATCGATGATTATCAACGTCTACAACAGCCCCCAAATCGGCCACTTTTCGCAGCGAGGGGTAGCGAGAGGGAAACAAACTGATCTTTTTCTCTTTCCGTGCTGGCCTGGTGTGCGGCATTTGGGTTAGACAGTTTTTTCCCCGCGCTTTCCGGTCGTAAATATTTTATACACATAAATTATTTACCTCCCACTCTCCCGCATACATGTATAACTTATGTGAATTTTGTGAGTGTAGCCAAAGGCCATGGTCTTCATGCTTTTAGCGCTTTCATTTTTTTTTTGCTTTTGTTAGTTTTTTGTTTTTGCTTCATGTGTTCATCATAATTATAGCATTGTTGTTCAGTATATCGCGTGGCTTGTCCCATTGGCTTGCAATCTCAGTTCATGAGGTTTTTAGGTTTTAGTATTTCTACTGACTGTAGGAGGTTAAATTGCTTTACCGAAGTTTTTCACATTGGTTGCACAAATTGTAACCCGGCCACAGGAAAAGAAAGAAAGAAAAAATGTTTGACTGGTTGAGTACTTTTACTGACCTCCGGTCTGTTCAGCGTCCGAATCTTTTGAAATCTGCTTCAGTCAGTTAAAATGTGATAATGACCCTAGCTGTCCCCTGCAGCCGGCGACGCGTATCACGTGCTGTGCGCTGCAGGCGACAACCAGCAGGTGATAATTACTCGAGAGTTAGTCTTTGCCACCGCGTGGCCCGTTTCGGGTGGTTTCAGATGCTAACATTGTCACAGCTAACAGCGTCACAGCTAACATTGTCACAGCATCCGTCTATTGAAAACCATCGCATTAAAAGCTTTGGGTGTGGGTAGACTCGCGACAGAGCTCGTGAGCTGTGTGAAAGTCGAGGTGGCCGTCCTTGGCTTCACGTCCCTAAATAGTCCTTGTGGTCTCTGTGGACGTAAAGCAACAATGAGTTTGAACAAGTCTCGCGACTGCTCCCCTTCCTGGCTTTGACGACAAATGTATTTGGGAGGGGCTTCACCATAGGGGAGGTCCGGAAAACTACCGTGGATTCCATCATGGCAGTCCACCTGACATGCAGCGACTACTGACCTGCACTCCTTTCCATAGGATGGCAGGCAAGCAGCCGCTGAGTGGAATCCACTTTGGGCTAAACTTGTTTGACGCCGAGTTGTTTGCGAAGAGGTACTGGCGGGGACCGAGATCCCAGGAGGCGGTGGAAGAGGGAGACTATACCTATCACTACACTGTCACCACCAGAATGACTCCTGCATTAAGGTGGGCAGCGATGAGAGCCATTTTAATGTTTTATTAACTGTGAGGGACAAAGTCGCAAGACAGTGTCCACAGATCACAGAGAAAGGAAGGCCGATACGGAATCGAACCGTGGTCCTTCTGCTTACCAGCTTAACGCCTTACCGCCAGGCCAGACCGACTCACCCGGAATGCATTTTGTTGTTGTTGGACTTGTTTATTATCCGAGAGTAGTCTCCGACCGAGATCGCAGGAGACGGGTGAAGAGGGAGACAATGCTCAACACCACACTGTCACCACGAGGTTAAGATGGGCAGCGATGTGCGTCCCTTGTATCTTCATAAATTGGGGAGAGGGGGCGGCCAAGTCAAAAGACTGTTCAAAAGTTCAACGCGGCATTACGTTCACAGAGACCGTACGGACCGTTGGGGACGGGGAGCCCAGGTGGGCCACACAGCTTCTGAGCGCCGAAAGACAATGTTCGTAATCCGAATCTTTAGTAGAGAAAGGAGAGCCAAGGCGGATCGAGCCGAGGTCCACCTTGCACTCTAGCACTTGGCGAAACCGGCACAAAACCTCTGCGCGTAGCGTGGTTCCACGCAGGAACTTTTTTTCTTTCTTTTTTCTTTTTTGGTGGGGGTGGGGGGGGGGGGCCTTGGTCCACCTCACACTCAGGGCATCTGCTTCTGGTCATATTCATATATATATATATGAAGCCCTTGGATATGCACTGACTTGAGCCGTCTGCTGTGAGCCGGTTTAGCCTGGCGGTAAGGCGTTAGGCTGGTAAGCAGACGGCCGTGGGTTCGATTCCGCTTCGACTCTGCTCGCTCTTCAAAAGTTGGGTGTGGTCTGTAGTCACTGCTTGACTGTAACTTCGTCCCCCCCCCTTTATGTCCCCCCCCCCCTCCCCGCCCCCGCATCATTAATGAAAAATTAAAACGGCTCACACACCGCTGCCCATATTAACGCAGAAGTCATTCTGATGGTGAGGGGATAGCGTTAGTGCTCCCTCTTCTCGCCTCCTGGGATCAGAGCTCAGGAGCTGTGTGAGAGTCGAGGTGGCCGTCCTGGGCTCCCCGTCCCAACTAGTCCTTATGGTCTCCGTGGACGTAGAGCAACACTGAACTTGAACTCCTCGCCAGCACCTCTCCAGAGACGACTCGACGTGAAACGAGTCGTACGACAGAACAGGTCGTCCGGCTTTAGGCTACCCTTAGACCTCACGCGATGAAAAGCCGCAGACCTGTAGTCGCTGCTTGGAGCGTGGGTCCACCTGTGTATGAAAGGCCAGGAATGGGGATTGAGGGGGGGGGGGGGGGGAATGCGCGGCGTGGCGTCAGAACGAGTTTAAGGACGTCCTTGTGGAGCTCCCCTGCCGGCACCGGTCCCGTTACGGTCCGGTTACGGTCCCTCATTTGCATACTTTTGTTGCCGGGGAAGTGGGAGGCAGGCGCGTGTGTGGGGCCTTTCCCGTGAGGTTGGGTGTGCAGAGAGACATATTGGCTCGTGAGAGTAGTATATTATGAGGTAGATCATCCACTTTATTGCTTTGTATGGGGTGACAGCCAGAAAACGGTTGAGAGAGAGAGTAGGGGAGAGGGAGGTAGGAGGGCGGGGGAGAGACGAGGAAGAGACAGAGGGGGGAGATGGACCAGGAGAGACAGACAGACAGACAGACAGAGCGAAGGAGAGGAGGCGGTGTGAGGGGGGAGACGAGAAAGAGAGAGAGGGGTGAACATGGACCAAGAGAGAGAGAGAGAGAGCAAAGGAGAAGAAGGAGTGAGACAGAGGGCAGAAGAGAGGTGGAGAAGGAAGGAATAAACTTCATTTTAATGGTTGTAGATTAGATTCGGGGTCTTTTTACCTAGCTCTCTCCGCGAGGGCCTGATGCTGTAAATGAAACTGAAGCCCATAGTTAGGCAACTTGAATAAATAATGAGTGTGAAACATTTCACTATTTCTGCAGTTAAAACAACCACATATTGGCTTAAGAAAAGATATAACTAAATGTCTTGTCATTGATTCCGAGGACGAGGTGGGAATGTTCCGTCTGTTTGTTGTTGCCAAAATTCCTGTTGTCGTCACCTTTTATTGTTTGATTGTCCTGAGGTGACCCTTTGTGCTTGACGGGACGTTAAAATCCAGTTACTAACGAACTTTGTTGCTTGGTCTACCTGTCTGCCAAAGCCAGTGTAATTTTAGCCACGTGTTCCCTGAATTTGCACCAATGACTTCCTAGTTTGTGACATTTCGGCAAAACCGCAGACTTGATTGGTAAATTCGCGCGTAGTGCTGGCCAAACTGGTCATCTCTTCTTCTTCTTCTTCTTCTTCTATTTTTTAACCCCTTTAAAAATAATAATTGTTTTTACAGCCAACGCACATTTTGTTGACGTATTTTGGTCTGCCTGGCGTAGCCTTTGCTTCAGACTGGCTAGTTGTTACATGGACCTGAACTAGTGAAAGGTCATCGATATGTGAAGATGGCGTGGACATCGTCTAATTTGCGTCCATTCTGAAATCTCTACGATGTTTGGAAAAGTTCGGAACTTCTTAGCTTCAGTATGCAAATCATACAAGAAGAAAGAAAAGACGAAGAAGGAAAAGTACGAGTACATGAATAACATGAATACATAGACAGAGGGAGAAAGAGTGGGAAGGGGGGGAAGGGGGGGGGGCGGGACTTTGCATTTTAACACTGCATGACTTGACAGCACATACTTTAGTTAAATGCCGCTCTTGTGTTGTTAATGGTCGGGTGAGGATCTGCGGCGATTCAGCATGTCCTTATCCATTCACCTTTAACTTTTACCTCCATTAATTCTACCTTCACTTCTCTTTCTTCTTTCGCCGGTTTTAAATACCCCCAGTATCCCCCCACCCCCCCTTCCCCCTTCTCCTCTCCCTCTCACCTGACGTTACGCAGACTTAAATTACAATAATGAAAATGGTAATTGCGTATTCACCTCCGGACGGAAAAGTATTCGCTGCCGGACTGAAAGAGGAAATGAGTATTCATGCCGTCAGCTGGTCTATACTCACTGTCACTAGAAACATGCCAATCTGGCTCATTTGGGGCCGACTTGAGTTTCAAACCGTCAGTTTGCGTTACGGGAGCTGGCCGTTGGGGCAGCTTGGGCTCGTCAGGCGGAGAGCGAAGATGAGCGTAAAACTGCCACCCACTTCTCGGGGGTATAAAGGACGGGATCTGGGAAACGTCAGCAGCTTGATGATAATTGTTTTTCTCGCGAGCTCGTGTTAATCCTCACTTTGCGTGGTTTGAAACTTGCAACCATGTTTTTTCCCCCCCTCGTCTTCCTTCGTCAGGGGGTGCCCGAGAGGTCAGGGAGGGGCGGGACGGGGTTTGGGGGTTGGGGGTGGGGGAGGGGTATGTGGACGGGGGGTGAGGAACGGAGGTGGGGATTTGGGAGGGGGGAGGGGAGGGTGCGGCCTGGGTTTTGTTGATGTGTTGATAGACACGTTAGAGGGATGTGTGTGTGTGAATGTGAGTGTGAGTGTGTGTGTGTGGGTGCGTGCGTGCGTGCGTGCGTGTGGTGCGTGTGTGTGTGTGTGTGTGTGTGTGTGTGTGTGTGTGTGTGTGTGTGTGTGTGTGTGTGCACGCACACGCACACGCAGTTTTCCCTGGGTGATCACAGTTATTGGTTCCCTTAGAATCATCAGCTCAGGTTGACCATGCATTTTCCACGCTAAAGCATCTTGCGTGTGTTTGTCTTTCCAGACCACCATGTGACGGGTGGCTGCGACCCTGGGGCCTGTACCCGCCTTGTCTTCAACGTGTCCACCATCCCCGACACCGAGACGCTGGCTGCGGCGGAGCTGCGGGTCTACGTCGACGTCCCCGGCAACACGCGCCACCCCTCTGACCCCTCTCAAGGTCAGCGGCCGTCATCAGGGGTCAAGGCCGAGGATGGCGAGGGTCCAGCGCCGACGCGCGCGAGACTGCAGCAGCGGTACCGGGTGGAGGTGCACGAGATCATGCAGGTGGTGGCGGGAGACGGGGAGGTGGGGCAGGAAGGAGGAGGGGAGGTCATCTCCCGGCTCATAGACACGCGGCTCGTGGAGCCCAGCGACAGCGCCACGTGGGCGTCGTTCGACATCCACCCGGCGGTGCTAAAGTGGAAGAAAGGGGTGGGCTTCAACAAGGGGCTGGAGATCCGGGTGCTGGCTCCCAGCGGCCCCGGCCGCGTCCAGGGCCCCGCCCCCGGAACGGGCCCCACCAAGCCCAGCCTTGCCTCAGTGCCCGACACCAAGCACGTGCGTTTGCGACGCTCGGCGGACCTTTCCGAACAGCGGTGGCGGCTGGAGCGGCCGTTGCTCGTGACTTACACAGACGATGGGCGGGGCTCGGCCCGCGCTGCCGTCCCCTCGCGCACAAAGCGCGCTGCGCGCTCCGACCGGAACCGGGAGCGGCGCGAGCGGCGGCGGAAGGGCCGCGAGGGCAAAACGAGGCGGAAAATCCGGAACCGGAAGAAGAAGAGGAAGAAGAAGCGGAGGAAGACGAAGAAGGGCGACAAGAACATGTGCCGGCGCCACCCGCTCTACGTGGACTTTAGCGACGTGGGCTGGAACGACTGGATCGTGGCCCCGGACGGCTACAACGCCTACTACTGCCAGGGCGACTGCAACTTCCCGCTGGCCCACCACCTCAACTCCACCAACCACGCCATCGTGCAGACGCTGGTCAACTCTGTGGACCCCACGGCCGTGCCCAAGGCATGCTGCGTGCCCACGGAACTGTCGGCCATCTCCATGCTGTACCTGGACGAGTGGGACAAAGTGGTGCTCAAGAACTACCAGGACATGGTGGTGGAGGCGTGCGGGTGTCGGTAGTAGAGGTGGTGGTAGTGAACACGACCGTTGTAAAACTACTGACGGCGGTGTGCTTGGGCTGGTTCGCGCCGGCGCCCAGCGTTCCGTGTCTTCCAGCCTAGCTTGGCTCGCTGTGGGTGTCGGTGAGTGTTGGGGTCGCCGACGACCCGGGCAGGGCAGGGTCGTGGAGTGGAAGGAAGCCCTGAGGCTGTCAGCGGTGCTCCGTCGGATATGACTTTGCAGTGGAGACCGCAAGAGCGTCGGCAGTACTGTATCGGGTAGTACGCTGCCGTGGAGGCCCCATGACTGTCGGGTAGTACACTGTCCGATAGTACACTGCCATGGAGGCTCTATGACTGTCATCAGTACACCGTCGGATAGTACACTGCCGTAGAAGCCCTATGACTGTCGACAGTACATCGTCGGATAGTACACTGCCGTAGAGGCCCCTTTGACTGTCGACAGTACGCCGTCGGATAGTACACTGCCGTAGAGGCCCTATGACTGTCGACAGTACATCGTCGAATAGTACACTGCCGTGGAGGCCCTAGAACTGTCGGCAATACAGTGTCGGATAGTACACTGCCGTGGAGGCCCTAGAATTGTCGGCAATACAGTGTCGGATAGTACACTGCCGTGGAGATCCTAGGACTGTCGGCAATGCAGTGTCGGATAGTACACTGCCGTGGAGGCCCTAGGACTGTCGGAAATATAGTGTCGGATAGTACACTGCCGTTGAGACCCCATCGCAGCCGGCAGTACACCGTCTTGTTGGTACACTGCCTCAGTACACCGTCGGTTAGTATACTACCGTGGAGGCCCTGTTACTGCTGGCAGTGCACTGTCTTGCTGGTACACTGTCGATTAGTACACTGTAGTGGAAGCTGTTCCTTTGGCAGTAAACTGTCCGTTAGTACACTGTCGGTTGATGCTGTGACTGGCTGCCGCAAGTTTCTGCCTTTGACGGTTACTGTTCAGGGTCACTGGGAGTGTGCGTGTCCTCGGTAAGCAGGACCTTGTGACGGAGGTGTGGGACTGTTGTTAGCGTCATTGGGAGTCTGCTTGTCCTCGGTAAGCAGGACTTTGTGACGGAGGTGTGGGACTGTCGGCCATGCTGCTAGCGTCACTGGAGGTCTGCGTGTTGGCTGGACTCTCTGCCTTCCGTTCGTCGCCTGCTGTGGTGTGCTCTGACTGGGAGCGCCGCTGTTTGCACCGACCCCCAGCACATGTACACACTGGCACATACACCCTCCTACACACACACACACACCCCCTCGCAGATACCTACCCCCCCCCCCCCCCACACCACACACACACACAATACTTCGCATGTTCCCCCCCCCCCCCACACACACACACATTTACACCCTCCCACATTCACTTCCTCCCATACATCCCCTCTCTTACGTCCACCCACCCACCGACGTATATACGCCCCCCCCCATCCCCCCCACCCCCTCCACCCAACACACACATACACATACACGCACACATACACTCGTAAATCACCCCCACATTCCCTCCCTTCCATACATCCCTTCCTACTCCCCCCAAACAACACACACCACCCATCGCCCCCCTCTCCCAGACACACACACACGCACCCAGCCTCCATCCCCTCGCACCCTCTTTTCTGGCATACTATAGTTATGCTTTCATCACACTGCCCTCCCCCACCACCCCACACCCCCCATACTACATGTGTGTGCAAAGTGCTAAGGAGGGACAACAATATTATGCAGGACAGCTGTGTCCCTTTCTGCCGTGCCCTGGTCGCTTAACTACTCTTCCGCCCTCACAGTTTCCGTGTCTCCGTGTTCATTCAGTCAAGTCGCTGGAACTGGGTTCAAGTTGATGCTGACTCGCGCCTCCTTTGGCCCAAAATTGACCGCCACCCACCCACCCACACGGTCTCTGGGTGGCGACACACCGAGAGCAGTGCCAGTTCTTCCGGGAGCAGCGACGGGTCTGTCAAGCCGCGGGCCCCTGCACGCGCCCACCCCACCAACTCCACCCTGCTCCAAGGCCTAGGAGATGGCCGTCCAAGCACCGTGTCGTACAGCACCAGGAAGCTTGCCACCATGTTCTCCTTTTAGCATCAGCGTCCGCAGGACCGATCGTCACAACGCGGAGCTGACGCAGAAGCATCTATCTATCGCTGCGCCCCACAACGTCCTCGGATACCACGGACAAGGGAGGCTTCTCTTCTTTACGGTCATCGCAACGTAATCTTGGTGACAAAAGGGGAAGCAAAACCTCACCAGGGTCACTAGACCACCCGGTCTCTTCTGCTTGCTGCAGAAGCTCCTAAAGCAGTCTTCCGGGTGCACGCCATTGTGATCCTGGCCATCGCTTTTATATAAAAGCGATCAACAACAACATCGTGACCCTGGCTCCTGTTTTTTTTTCCCCCATCTTCTTCGCGTTTTTTTCTTTCTTCTTTTTTTCTTTTTCCCCCCTTCTTTTTCTTCTTCTCCAGAGGTCCATATAAAAATTATAACCAAAACTAGCGGGCAAGCTCCAACGGTTGCGACGCCCTTAGCGGACCTACTCTGCTACGCTTGGACAAGGCCTGGAAACAGTGAAGCAGTTCAAGAAGTTTAGAGCGTAGAAACTGGCCAGTAACCGCAGCCGGAAAAACGGACCTTACCCCACCGATTTGAACACTGGAATATATTTTGTACAAACGTGGATGCTTTTGGTAGCGCATCCGAAAGCTGTAGTGAATCAGTTGTGCAAGACTCCGTGAGTCGTGCCCTATCCAAGAATCACATCCGAGGGTGGAGAGTGGCTGTGATTAGATGCATGTAATCAAACAAGGGCCTAAACCCGCGCCTGATTCCTGGTATGCTGATACAGGAATACTTTGTTCTGGGTATGCTGGCACAGGAATGCCGTCTGGGGTTGAAGGCAAGCGCATGCCCACTTCTGGTCATGCTGTATGAGAATACTGGCGGGTGGTATGCTGGTTTGGGGAATCCACGTGTACTGAACTCAGTAAAATGGCTGCACGTGTGTGACTCGGGAAACGTCATCGTTACGTAAATGTATACGAAACTAGTGTGCATATACATATGTGACAGCCGGAATGGTGTGATGATGGCGTCAAATGCGCGCATGGCGTGAACAGATGATACACAGGCGTGAACAGAAATATGTTAAAATGTGTTTGATATATTGAGGAAATGTTATGAGTAATATAAGGTTGTGATGTGTGAGTTGTCTATCACAGAACGATGTAAAGTATTCTGTATAATTATTGTCCATGGAGATTGGCCATGCTTGTGTATATATTTTACCTTGGGCAGACACGCACACACACACACACACACACACACACACACACACACACACACACACACACACACACACACAAACTCTCTCTCTCTCTCTCTCTCTCTCTCTCTCTCTCTCTCTCTCTCTCTCTCTCTCTCTCTCTCCTCGCTCGCTCGCTCGCATCGCACATCACGCACACACACACGACAACACACACACACACACACACACACACACACACACACACACACACACACACACACACACAGCAGAAAACCAACCCTGTGGGACGCCCAAAAGGCATCAAATGAATATCCACCGCAACACTAATGGTACTTCAAATTTGCAAAAGTACAGGCTCCTAAATGTTAACCAATCGAAGCAACTGCCATTTTTTGTTTTAATTTATTTCTTGCTATACATGCTGAAACTGTTCAGTTGATTATTGTCATGATTGTTGTTTTCGATTCGTGACTGTGTTTTAGACGGAAGCCATATTCATTAGTTGACTCTGGAAGTAGAACAGCACAGAAAGCAGGTATATTGTCAGTTAAAATAAATATACGAAGGATGTTTGTAATATTGTAGTTTTCAAGGATGGTTTTTTATATATTTGTTTTACCTTTTTCCGAGGATATGAAAAAAGCTAGAAAGGGGCAGAAAGAGATGGACTCGTGAATAAAATGTAGAACAGTGAATTTGTATTGTATCTGAATAGTTATAAACATACATGTATACATATCAACGAGGTTTACTATCTGGATTACTATTGCAATATGTTCGTGCAGAGTTTACCTAATATCACGAGTGACAATTCTACAAACATCACACTTTGTGCAGAGTAACACACGATTCTTAAGATCGCAAAGTTTGCACTGTTTCAGAGTAAGATTACACGTGGTATTCACATATACACACACACACACACGCACGCACGCACGCACGCACGCACGCACGCACGCACGCACGCACGCATGCACGCACGCGCACACACATGTGCACACATGCATACAAAGTAACGTTGATAGGCAAATAGAACAGTAGGCACTTAGATGAATGAATAACATTGATATACACTGGTAGATATATGGGTACACCGGTTGATACACACACACACACCACACACACACACACACACACACACACACACACACACACACACACACACATACACACAGAATATACATACAAATAGAAACACACAGGTACATGAGTAGATAATACAGTTACACATGCATACATAGGTGCATGAACTGAGCCATAAATGGTGGGACAAAACAGGAACTAGATGTGGGAAATAATGAATGAGTAAATAAATAGATAACTTGTTACACGCCTGACTGAAACAGATTTAAATCAAAACCAGCGTTCTCACGATCTTGCCCAGCGAATGACGGCGGAAGTTTTAAGATTTTAGCACTTTGTGACGTTCCTCTCTGTTACCTTCATGTTTAGTCTGGTGGATTATATCTGGTGGATTTTAATGGTTTTACCCCTCTAGTGATACGGACCAAACTATGGTCATGTTTTGTTTGTTGTTTTTATTCAGATATATTTTGACGTCCTGCTTTCGTGGTCTGTTTTAGAAATCATCGCTCAGTTGTAAACATGGTTGCAGCTGTAGACAGAAACATTTCTTGAGAAACCTAGGACATTGTTTCCTTGAAACAGTGTGTAACATTTTTACTTTTAATGAATGAAAAGTATCTTCCAGGACATTCTTGTCGTCTTGGTTGGACATACAATCACCATGGTGGATCTTTCTTCGCCCCCCCCCCCCATCCCCGCCCCCCCCCCCCCTGCCGGCCCTCTTCCCTCCCTCTGTCTGTCTGTCTGTCTCAGTCTCTGTCTGTCTCTCTGTCTCTGTCTCTCTGTCTGTCTCTGTCTGTCTGTCTGTCTGTCTGTCTGTGTCTCTGTCTCTGTCTCTCTCTCTCTCTCTCTCTCTCTCTCTCTCTCTCTCTCTCCTCTCTCTTCTCTCTCTCTCTCTCTCTCAGTATATATATATATAAATATCTATGTGTGTATTGTGTTTGTCCATTGTCTTCAGTGATATTGTTGACTCCAGTAAGCCGCCCCCCTCTCCCCATACCTGCCTTCTCATTTAGAAGTTTGTCCATTTGCCTTGTACCTGGCCCCAGTTTCCGTTTTTAAGTTGTCAGTGTTTTAGACGTTGTGTACCCTGCAGTTACGTGCAGAGAACTGAAATCGTGGTTGCACACTTACATGCAGAACTGAGATGTTTGAATATTTTTTTGTTGACTTGTACATAATTATTCTGTTATTTCCTTGAATCAAGTTTACGAATACCTCAGTCTGAACCAGGTGCTTGTTGACACGGTCTTCAGTGGAATGGCTTTCTTTTTTCTTTTTTTTTTCTTTTTTTTTTCCTTGAACGGCAGAATTAAACTTTCGATGTTCTACGGTTTCTGTTGTGGTTTTGATTTAGATGTGTGCCTGGTGTTGCATTTATTTTGTTGTACAATATTTGTGAACCGTTATGCCGGAGGCTTCGGCCGTGCCGGCAGTGTTGTCGCAATCGCTCTGTTTGTGCCACTGCTCATTTCATGTGCTGGGAAGAAGCTGATTCTGTACTTCACACAAATAACTTCACATACACTCGTACGTTTCGTGAAATATAATAAAACTTTGGCATTTTCCTTCAGCAACAATTTTGCGAAAGAGGCCAGCAACGTACGTTAACACTGAAATTAATTACAAAACATAATGGAGACATAGGCCAAAAACGAGGACACTGTAATTTCGTTCCACTGCATAAACTTTTCTCGGTTGAATGTCAATATTACTCAATATCTTGGTTGAATATCAATATTAAAGTGTCAACATCGTGTGTATCCAAACACATAAAAGGTTAAAAAGAACGCTATTTATTAGGACAAGACAAAACCAGCACATTTTCGGGGTAATCCCCTTTGTCAAACTACAAAACGACACTTAAACAACAGCTAAACAGTCAAAAACGACAAAAAATGAAATGAAAAGCTAAACCACTTATCTGTTTTTGGTTGAGCTATGTTGTTTTCCTGTCCAGTGTTTGGAAAAAATGTTGGAAGAAAGAATTGTGTGTATCCGTTGGCCACCAGACATGCCGGGCAGTCTGCTGCAGTTGGTGTGGGATCCTAGGACGGTGTCGGTGCACCATGCGACCCAGACTGTCCCAAGAATGCTCAATGCAAACAAACTGCGGACACAAGACATTAACTTCACTCTAGCGGGGGGGGGGGGGGGGGGGGGGGGGAATCTGAAACAAGAATGACTGGCCTGCTAGCGTTCTAAAACAAGATCCAAACGTAAAAGGTTAAAAAGAACGCTATTCATCAGGACAAAAGAGAGAGAGAGAGAGCACACACACACACACACACACACACACTCACACTCACTCATACATACCATCCATTTCAGGTACACTGTGCAACACAGGTGTGTACGGGCATAAGAAAGAACCGATTTATTCAAGGCCGGACGTAATCCTTTGATCGCTAGACAAATACATATTTTTACATGTTAGTCTTATAATGAACTGTTGAAACCCGAAGCGAAGGATGGTCCAACTCATTATGACAGCCCAGCTCCACCTCCTTCTTCAGGCCGCTGCTAGGCTCTGAGCGAACCGATCTTTCTTTCTTCTTTCACGGTGCTTTACGTCCACAGAAACCATAAGTCTTATTAGGGTCGGGCAAATGGAGGTGGGGGAAGAGGGAGATTATATACCTATCGCTACACTGTCACCATCAGAATGACTCTTGCATTGAGATGGGCAGCGATGAGAGCCATTTTAAACTAGCACAAGACAGTGTCCACAAACCACAGCCCTTTCGAAGAGAAAGGAGAGCCGAAGCGGTATCGAGCCGAGGTCCTTCTGCTTACCAACCTAACGCCTTACCGCTAGGCCAAAGCGGCTCACAATCGAACGGTTAGTTTGTTCGTGGATTTTCATGGCCCATCAAACGCACAGAGTCACGTCAGGACGACCTTGCGAACGGACATACGAATAGACGATTTCCGGAAATAACAGGTGAAGATAATTTGACAGTGTTTTCTTACTCCGGGAGAGTGAAGCCCCCTGAATGGAGGCGGCAGCGGAGAAGAGCCGATCTGCGACACTTTGAGATCTTCAGGCATGGACCTATTATAATTTATACTAGGAACCTACTATCTGATCTGCACGTTCCCCGCGAGCAGTGAGTGTTTGATCGGCATTTCTGATGCCTTCTCTGCCTTTTGTTTACGGGTATTCGTCATCTTCCCCACGTGCTCACTGTACCCCCAACAAAAGCGTGCCTACTCTGCGCTACACCCGCAGGCATGGAACTATATATACAGGTCCATGCCCGAAGGCTCTTACAGTCCCCTGGATTTCCGAAGATCGTCTATTCCAAAATGGACTCGTGAGCTACGTGACGGTTTACAGCAGATGAGATACATCTGTAGTGTAGTGTACATCGCATGCTGGACTCGCTCGGATGGCCGTCTCTGGAACAGCGCAGGAAGACCTCACGCCTAGGGTTGATGTACAAAATCTACAATGGACTAGTCCAGTCCCCCATCATCAAGACCAAACTAGTCCCACCACCCCTCCGCCAGCGCCGTACCCGCCTCATCACCACCAGAACGCAGTACAGAGGCGGTTCCTTTTTTACCCCGCACCATCAGGGACTGGAACTCTCTCTCCAAGGATGCAGTAGAGGCGACGACTGTTGACACTTTTGTGTCACGCGCCTCCCACTGACCAATCAACTATTTTTTTCTTTTCTTTTTTAGTATTTTTTTTTTAGAAGGAACTTGAGACAGGGTAACAATTTAAGGACTTTTCTGTTTTGCGAACACCCCCTAAAGCGCCGGAATAATCCTCAACATGATTGTGGGCATCTAAGGAAAGAAGAAGATACAGTCATATATACGCGTGTGTGATTCGTCCTGTGGTGACCTATGCAGCTGACAAGACGTTAAAAATTCAAGAACTAGGTAACTAACGTGCAAGCATTGTCGTCATTTTAGGAAACTAGAGACTACCAAGATTAGGATCTGTCTTGAATGCGAACCAACACTCTCTGTTTCTGAGCACGGACATATCTGTGTTTATGCAGGCGTCTCCCGCGACACCGAACTAAACATAAACACCCAGCACCGGGATGCCACGCTGAGCTTGCTGTTCACGAGAGTTTGCTCCCGTTGCTAACCAGTGCCAGTCTGCCGCCTGCCTGCCTGCCTGCCTGCCTGTCTGTCTACCTGCCTGTCTGCCTGTCTACCTGCCTTTCTCTCTACTTGCCTGCCTGTCTGCCTGTCTGCGTGTCTGTCTGTCCTACCTGCCTGTCTGCCTGCGTGTCTGCCTGCCTGTCTGTTTGCCGTTCCACCTGCCTGCCTGCCTGTCTGTCTGCCTGTGTGTTTGTCTGTCCTTCAACCTGCCTGTCTGTCTGACTGCCTGTCTGTTTGTCTGCCGTTCCACCTGCATGTCTGTCTCTGCCTGCAGGTCTGTTTGCCATTCCACCTGCCTGCCTGCCTGCTTGCCTGCCTGTCTGTCTGTCTGTCTGTCTGTCTGCCTGTCTGTTTGTCTGCCGTTCCACATGCCTGTCTGTCTGTCTGCATGCCTGCCTGACTGTCTGTCTGTCTGTCAGTCTGTCTGCCTGTCTGCAAACCTGTGTATCTGCCTACCTGGTGGTGATGCTGGTAGAAGCAGCACTGTGGGGTACTGCGGGCACTGGTAGTCAGTCCATAGTGGTGATGCTGGTAGAAGAGGTGCTGTGGGCACTGGTAGTCTGTCCATAGTGGTGATGCTGGTAGAAGAGGTACTGCAGGCACTGGTAGTCAGTCCACAGTGGTGATGCTGGTAGAAGAGGTACTGCGGGCACTGGTAGTCAGTCCATAGTGGTGATGCTGGTAGAAGAGGTGCTGTGGGCACTGGTAGTCTGTCCATAGTGGTGATGCTGGTAGAAGAGGTACTGCGGGCACCGGTAGTCAGTCCATAGTGGTGATGCTGGTAGAAGAGGTACTGCGGGCACTGGTAGTCTGTCCATAGTGGTGATGCTGATAGAAGAGGTACTGCGGGCACTGGTAGTCTGTCCATAGTGGTGATGCTGGTAGAAGAGGTACTGCGGGCACTGGTAGTCAGTCCATAGCGGTGATGCTGGTAGAAGAGGTACTGCGGGCACTGGTAGTCTGTCCATAGTGGTGATGCTGGTAGAAGAGGTACTGCGGGCACTGGTAGTCAGTCCATAGTGGTGATGCTGGTAGAAGAGATACCGGGGGCAAACCCCTGGTAGTCAATCCATAGTGGTGATGCTGGTAGAAGAGGTACTGCGGGCACTGGTAGTCTGTCCATAGTGGTGATGCTGGTAGAAGAGGTACTGCGGGCACTGGTAGTCAGTCCACAGTGGTGATGCTGGTAGAAGAGATACCGTGGGCACTGGTAGTCAGTCCACAGTGGTGATGCTGGTAGAAGCAACACTGTGAGGTACTGCGGGCACTGATAGTCAGTCCATAGTGGTGATGCTGGTGGGATACTATCAGTCCATAGTGGTGATGCTGGTGGGGCACTGATAGTCAGTCCATAGTGGTGATGCTGGTGCGGCACTGGTAGTCAGTCCATAGTGGTGGTGCTGGTGGGGCACTGGTAGTCAGTCCATGGTGGTGATGCTGGTGGGGCACTGGTAGTCAGTCCTTTGGGAGCTGGTGGGGCACTGGTAGTCAGTCCATAGTGGTGATGCTGGTGGGGCACTGGTAGTCAGTCCATAGTGGTGATGCTGGTGGAGCACTGGTAGTCAGTCCATAGTGGTGATGCTGGTGGGGCACTGGTAGTCAGTCCATAGTGATCAGTGATGCTGGTGGGACACTGGTAGTCAGTCCATAGTGGTCAGTGATGCTGTTGGGGCACTGGTAGTCAGTCCATAGTGGTCAGTGATGCTTGTGGGACACTGGTAGTCAGTCCATAGTGGTCAGTGATGCTGGTGGGACACTGGTAGTCAGTCCATAGTGGTCAGTGATGCTTGTGGGACACTGGTAGTCAGTCCATAGTGGTCAGTGATGCTGGTGGGACACTGGTAGTCAGTCCACAGTGGTGATGCTGGTAGAAGCAACACTGTGAGGTACTGCGGGCACTGGTAGTCAGTCCATAGTGGTCAGTATGCTGTGGGACACTGGTAGTCAGTCCATAGTGGTGATGCTGTTGTGGGCACTGGTAGTCAGTCCATAGTGGTGATGCTGTTGTGGCACTGGTAGTCAGTCCATAGTGGTGATGCTGTTGTGGCACTGGTAGTCAGTCCATAGTGGTGATGCTGTTGGGGCACTGGTAGTCAGTCCATAGTGGTGTTTGTGGAAGCAGCCCTGTGAGGTACTGCTGGCACTGGTAGTCAGTCCATAGTGGTGATGCTGTTGGGGCACTGGTAGTCAATCCATAGTGGTGATGCTGGTAGCAGCAACACTGTGAGGTACTGCGGGCACTGGTAGTCAGTCCATAGTGGTGATGCTGGTGGGGCACTGGTAGTCAATCCATAGTGGTGATGCTGGTAGCAGCAACACTGTGAGGTACTGCGGGCACTGGTAGTCAGTCCATAGTGGTGGTGCTGGTGGGGCACTGGTAGTCAGTCCATAGAGGTGATGCTGGAAGAAGCAGCACTGTGTAGCCGATCGCGTGCTGTCTGAAGACACTGCTTTCTGTCGTTCTCAGAACTGGAGACTGCCTCCCGTGTCAGAGTTCGCCCGCCATCTTCTTCTGTGCTGGGCTCTTTTAAAAACTGTAACAGGGCAAACAACGGGACATCAATAATCAAACTAGAAACTGACGCGCGGCGCCCGAGAGAGAAAGAGAGAGACAGAGAGACAGAGAGACAGACAGACAGACAGACAGACAGACAGACAGATAGACAAACAGAGAGACAGACAGACAGAGACAGACAGAGACAGAGAGAGACAGAGAGAGACAGAGACACAGACAGACAGACAGACAGAGACAGAGAGATGGGTGGGTCGGTGGGTGGAATTGATAATTATGTAGATATAAAACATGTAAACAAGAAGAACGAGAAATTTGTATTTACAATCGAGCTCTTAAAAAACAGAGCTTTGACATAGAGAGAGAGAGAGAGAGAGAGAGAGAGAGAAGGAGAGAGAGAGAGAGAGAGATAAACAAAATGAAAACAAATTGCACATGAACACAAGCAACCGTACGGACTGAAGATATAAACTGAGATATATTGCTTTACGTCCACGGAAACCATAAGGCTCGTTAGGACGGAAAGCCCAGGACGGCCACCTCGACTTTCACACAGTTCCTGAACTCTGATGATATTGCTGCGGAATAACTTGGTAACAATAACGACTTTTGAGGAAATATCTGCTAAGAATAATAACGAAAAACAACAACAACAACAACCACAACAAACACCTAAGCTTCACTCACATGCTGGTGATGCCACAGAAAAAGCGGAGGCCGAGTTTGTCGCACTCGCTCCCAGAGTTCAGGCGAGATCAAGAGGAGGGAGGCGAGCTGGACTCTCACGAACAAGTTAGATTCATTTGCGGGTCCAGGCGAATC
Organism: Alviniconcha marisindica; assembly: GCA_018857735.1. Classification (NCBI taxonomy): domain Eukaryota; kingdom Metazoa; phylum Mollusca; class Gastropoda; family Provannidae; genus Alviniconcha; species Alviniconcha marisindica. The sequence continues at coordinate 122,019 of JABMCL010002089.1, read as the reverse complement.
AAGAGGAGGGAGGCGAGTGACCTCCGCAGTAGTTCATTTGCAGGTCCAGAGCGATCAAGAGGCAGGGAGGTGGAGCTGGCTCTCAGAACAAGTTAGATTCATTGCTGCGGGTCAACAGCGAATCAAGACTTGTTGAGGATCAGCTGACTCTCACGAACAGTTAGACCATCACGTCAAGCGAATCAAAGGAGTACGAGCTGGACTGCTCACGAACAAGCTTAGCTCATTTGCGGGTCCAAGCGAGATCAAGAGGAGGGAGGCGAGCTGGACTCTCACGAACAAGTTAGACTCATTTGCGGGTCCAGGCGAGATCAAGAGCAGGGAGGTAGTGCTGGACCCTCAAGTTAGCCAAGAAGAGATCAAGAGCAGGGAGGTGGAGCTGGGCTCAGAAAGTTGGACTTCTTTTGCCCCAGGTGTTTCTCAGCAGCAGTGCTACGGACATTGTCTTTGTGATTCTGCTCCGCACAGCAATTGAGACAGCAACTGCGTGGTAGACACTGCTCAACCCTGTCATCTTTTAAAGCCAAACTGAAAACCTTCCTCTTCTCACAGTATTTCCATCCTAACTAATGTCAGTACCCAGTTTCTGCTACAGTCAGTGTGTGTGTGTGTGGTGTGTTGTGTGTGGTGTGTGTGTGTGTGTGTGTGTGTGTGTGTGTGGTGTGTGTGTGTGTTTGTAGTGCGTTTTTAATAATTTTTAATAATACTTTATGTAAATTGTTTTGGTAGGACTATGTTCTACATGTGTATAGAATATCATATTTAGGTTAATATGTATCATGTGAGCGCTCAGGGCGTTGATGAGCGCATGATACATGTACATTATTATCATTACACTAGTTGCTGCGCAATGGCGAGCGGACACTGCCTTAATATTTTTGTTGTTCTGGCGGCGGTCCACGGCATCCTTGGTCTTCCGGGTCGGAGCGCGCGGTCGAGCCATCACTCTTTCTCCCCCCCCCCCCCCCCCCCGTCCCCGTCCTAATAAGCTACATAGCGTCTGTAGACGTTAAGCAAATTGTTTACTTTCTGCCGCACGCAAATCGCTGATAGCTAACTCCATCCCAAAAAACAAGAGCACAATTGCGTAATCACTAACTACGTCAAGAAAACGTTCTATTGATATTCGCTCGCTGCGCGAAGGAACAACACTATCGTTGATCACAGACTGCATAAATACAAAAGCACACTATCTCTAGTGGCTAAATGTTAATATAACGCGATCGCTAATCACTAACTGCATCGAGAAAACACTATTGCTAACTGCATCGAAAAAAGGCGTGTTGCCGATGCTTCAATCAACAACAACAATAACAACAACAACAACAACAACAATAACAATAACAACAACAAAAACAAAATCTGGTTGCTGAAAGATACTAAATGGATGCTTAATAGCTTTGTTATTACTTCCTTCGTTTTGTGTTGGAAAGCAATGTACCCCAGTGTGTGAGAATATGTGTGTGTGTGTGTGTGTGTGTGTGTGTGTGTGTGTGTGTGTGTGTGTGTGTGTGTGTGTGTGTGTGTGGTGTGCGTGCGTGCGGCGCGCGTGCGTGCCTGCGTGCTTGCGTGCTTGCGTGTGTGTGTGTGTATGTGTTTGAACATGAGTGTGTGTGTATTTTTGTGTTAGTACATGTGTCCGTTTTTTCCCCGTTTTTGTTGTTGTTGTTTTTTTGTTTTGTTTTTTTCTCTCTCTTTTTTTCTTTCTTCTTTTTCTATGAGCATCAAATAAAACCAACCATTACCACCACCAATTAATTAGAACTTGATAAATTATATACTTCCATGTGCAATAGTTCGTGTTCAACGACTTACTTTTAATGTTGCACAAATACGAACACAAAGACACTCTTTCGCTAGCCCACAGTGACAAAGCTTGACACTAAGCTGTATAAAAGTAGTTATAACTTATACAGCGTTACACTACGCTTTCGGGCCACATATACCATGAACGTACATCCATGACATGTACAGCGTGGTTCATGGCCTAGGTCGTTTTTCCTGGCATGCGTCGTGAAGGCGAGAAGGTGAAATATTGACATGATGTAAAAGCATTATGAGAAAACAAGGAGGCCTTGTTTCCAAACAGATGTTTATGTCTCCCTTGTTTTCTTCTGCAGCATTGACACTTGCGTTTCGTACCAGGCCAGCGCATCCGCCAGGTAAACACTGAGAACCAGAGACTAACGCATGCGTACAGGCGCGCGCGCAAGCCCACGTGCGCATACCGTGCACGCACGCAGACACACATGCACACATACATACACACACAAGCACGTACGTATGCACATTACACACACACTGAAACGCACGAACGTACACACACGCATGCACACACATATACACACAAACAAACAAAAACAAGCACGCTCACCAATGCCGCTCACACACACATATACAAACACATACACGCCGAAAGCTACGCGGCACCACGCACGACACACATGCACAACACATATACACTCGCGCTCACACACACACACACACACACATACACACACACACAACCACAACTACACACACGCACACACACATCACACAACACAAACAAAACACACACACACACACACACACACCCACACACACAATACAAACACATACACAGCACAAACATCACGCCACACACACACACACCACGCACACAAACACATAACACACCGCACTACACACACACACACACAACACACACACACACACACACAACACACACACACACACACACACACACACACACACACACACACACAACACAACACAAACACACACACACACACACACACACACACACACACACACACACACACACACACACACACACAAACAACACACACACACACACACACACACACACACACACACACACACACACACACACACACACACACACACACACACACACACACACACACACACACACACACACACACACACACACACACACACACACACACACACACACACACACACACACACACACACACACACACACACACACACCATGCACATCTATGTTTCACACAAGTCAGTTTGAAGACGGCATCTAGCATAGGCCTACATTCTCGACCCGATGCATTTCCAGTCCCGTTGACCAAAATAGCCAGACACACACACATGTACGTCGTTAGATCTCCTGTGGCCCTGCACCCCTACCCCCCACACCCTACCCACACCACCTTCCCCAACATCCTATCCCGACCACCTCCCCCTACGCCCCTACCCCCACCACCTGCCCCGAGTTTCCACCATTTCTAAAAGAGACAGGTACTTCTTGTCCGTTTTATTTGCGGTGTCATTCAAAACACTTTCTGGTCTAATTTTTCTTCTTCTTCTAATGTATTGTTGCTTGCACAATGACGCTAATCCCAGCCCGCACAGGCCTATTACCCCGATTCGTCACATCCGTAATTGTAGGCAGCGAATGAAGAGCCAGACGGGTTGAGGTAAGCCAAGCGGCGTAACCTTCACAGGTCGATGGTTATCTCCCTTCGTACGTCTGATCTCCCTTCCCGAAATACCAGCGTTATTTGGTTTCCATCTTGATCGCTCCCATTTGGAACCTCCGTCTTCTCGTCTTCTTTTTTGTTTTTTTCTCCTCTCTCTCTCTCTCTCTCTCTCTCTCTCTCTCTCTCTCTCTCTCTCTCTCTCTCTCTCTCTCTCTCTCTCTCTCTCTCTCTCTCTCTCTCTCTCTCTCTCCTCGCAGCTTTTTGCCGTTCCGATCGCTGTTTCTCCCGGCATGACGTGGAAAAGGTTTGTTGTGTCTGTGCAAGACTTTTTGTTGCTCTGTGCAAGACTTTTTGTTGTTGTTAATACCAGACGGAAAAGTCTGAGGCCAAGTGTCGTTGGAAAAACCAAAATCCAACAGTACAGCGAAGAGAAGGAGCATTAAATGGAGGAGGAGGAGGAGGAAGAGGTGGAGTAGAAGATGAAGATGGAAGAGAGAGTGGAATCGTCAATACATGATGTGCATGTACACGTTTTAGCCTCGAAGGGGAGACGAAAAAACAAACAAGGGAACACACACACACACACACACACACACACACACACACACACACACACACACACACACACACACAGAGAGAAACACACACAGCGAGAGAGAGAGAGAGAGAGAGGGAGAAACCAGCCACACAGCTTGTTTCTATTTGGAAAGTTTCACTGTACTGTGTATATTTTGTTCACTGTGTGGCCATAATGATTTCACATTTATATATAGGCTACAGTATAGTTACGTATTCGTCTCACAAGTAATAATATGCCGTTTTGGTTTGCCACAAACCCATTGTCAGTCTTCTGAACTGTCCTTAAAAACATGTGAACACTGGACTCCAGAAGTGCGGAGTGTTCATGCATTATGCAGACACTATATTAAACCTCAAACTGCGGCCGTAACAGACTGATTAATGCAGGCTGCTTACTGTTCCTAGGGATTTAAGCAGTGACTGATTGATTGATAGCGCTGTTTAATAGCTAGTAAGAAATTTACTGCACAGAGGCTACAACCGTCTGAATCACTGCA
>JABMCL010002089.1:100000-110000 GCA_018857735.1 Alviniconcha marisindica | reverse complement strand
GGCATGACAATGACGTATAGTAGGTGTGATGTAATAAATATTATATGGCGTAAAACTCAAATGGCACAGAAGAGTGACAGAGAGAAAGGGGAGGGGAGGGGGGAGGTATGAAAAGACTCTAAACAAAAAGGAAAAAGAGGAAGGCCAAGGGCGATTATGTAGGATGTATCTAGTCTGAGGATGTACCTTTTACTTCTTTACTTGCATGCCAGTCGAGAGTCGCCGTAGACGATTCGGATCTTTGTTGTGTTTACGTGACGTCTTTCGAACGCTAACAGTTACTAACTGCCTATGTTCGTGAGATTCGATGCAATTACTCCATGACGTTATCATCTGCAGCTTGTCAGAAAATTAATGAGGTATAAAACTAGCCTTGTGGCCCCTCCCTCTTCCCCTTAATTCTCAACCCCGCCCCTCCCACACAAACACCTGGACACGCCCAGTTTCATTGTGCCCGCACAGGAATCCCCTTTATTCTTGACGTATTGCTATTAATTCCTCTGTGAATCACTCCTGGGTGGCAAAGATCGTAATCGGAGATTTTATACTTCCACAACAATCGTTCACCATCCAAGCTTCGGTGGCGAGTAGATTCAACCGCATGGCCACATTCTTTGCCCGTAAGAACCGACTTCCACTTACACTTATTGACATTGGTTTGGTTAGACTTGTTTATCACCGAGCTGTCTCCAAAGAGGTACTGGCAGGGGCCGAGATCCCAGGAGGTGGTGGAAGAGGGAGACTATACCTAACGCTACACTAGCGTCACCGTCAGAATGACTCCTGCATTAAGATGGGCAGCGACGAGAGACATTCTTTCTTTCTGCTACTTTAACTAGCAGTCCTTTTCACTGTGAACACCCGCAGCACTAATGAGTGTGAGTGAGGCTGTGCATGAGTTTGCTTAGTTTCGTTTGTTGGTTAAACTTGTTTAACGCCGAGTTGTCTCCAGAGACATACTGGCAGGGACCGAGGTGCCAGGAGGTCGGGGAAGAGGGAGACTGTACCTAACGCTACACCGTCACCTCCAGAATAACTCCAGTACCTCTTCGGAGACAGCTCGGCGATAAACAAGCCTAACCAAACCAATGTCAATAAGTGTAAGTGGAAGTCGGTTCTTACGGACAAAGAATGTGGCCATGCGGTTGAATCTACTCGCCACCGAAGCTTGGATGGTGAACGATTGTTGTGGAAGTATAAAATCTCCGGGTTGTGGTTTGTGGACGCTGTCTTGTGACTTTGTCCCTCACAATGAATGAAACATTAAAACTGTCCTCATCGCTGTCCACAAACCCCAAGTTTTGAAGAGAAAGGAGAGCTGAAACGGAACAGAACAGAGATCCTTCTGCTTGCCAGCCTAAAACGCCTTACCGCTAGGCCAAACCGGCTCCCAACCCACCCACTGACAGTCTGCCCCTGCCGATTTTAGAGCGTGTGCTTCAAAAGGGAGAATAATCAACAAAAAGCGAGATCCATATCTCTCCCTCTGCATTGAGGGGTTAGCCTCGGAGACTTTATCGCAGTTTTCATCTCCTGAAACGTGTTTCGTCAGTAATACTTCACTCACGGCTTTCCCGCTCTCATTAGCATGTGTGTTCAGAGCGGAAGTGTGCAAATCTCACTTCGGCAGTACTTAGACTCGCGGCCAGGGGTCCGAAACACCTTACGTTTCCAAACATATTCACAACGTCACGCCTATCAAATAGCGCTGGGATAGAATTAAGGCACTAATTGTCACAGTTCTGCTCACTGCGTGTTTACCAAAACTGATAAAATCTCGTTCTTCGTGAGAATTGCCGATGAACAGCGTGGCTATTGGCGCAGAGCCCAGTAAGAGGCCCTTTTCATTTCCGCCACAGCTCCAGTCAGCGCTAGCTGGCTTTACTGGCCGTTGAATGAGTTGAAGGATCTGGTCGTGGTGTTATGGTGGTGGTAGTTGTGGTGGTCCAAGTTCTCACGGTTGGTCCTTCGTGTTGTAGTGAATGCATTGAACGCTTTTCCCTTTTTCCTGTCTTGAAATTGTATTCTGAAATTCCAAACCTAACTGTATTCTATTTCAGTATTTAGACAACCACAAAAAGAGCCCCCCCCCCACCCCCACCTCCCCCCCACCCCCCCCCCCCCTCCACACACACACACATCCCCCCCCCCCCCCCACCCCCGGCTAAAAAAACAACAAAAAAAACAGTGTTGACCAATGAAACAGTTAACAACAAAAACCGGCCTGTGTCGATCACGGAACCGGCCATTGTCGACCAAAGGAACAACAAAAACCACTTTGGAATCAGAGCACTTTCCAGTGCTGCACCTACACTGTGAAACAGTTTGCCCATCATATAGAGAGAGCATACTTCAAAAGATAAAAAAATAAAATAAAAAACTTTTAATTTAGAAAAGCCCGAAGACCATGTTCTCTAGGAATTTCATTTGCTCAGACCAGTGACTTTTGTTTTGTTTTGTTCTTCGAAAGCGCAGTGAGCATGACGTTGAAGTATGGAAATGATACCCGAGCTCAACAGGTCTTCGGCATCATCACCACATTTAAAGATAACCTTTCTATTTCTGTCTTTCTTTTAACGTTCTGCTAACTACTTAAATCTCCCCTCCGGGATAGCTCAGTGGTTAGAGCACCAGACTCGTGATCGAAAGGTTGCGGGTTCGATTCCCGACAGGAGCGGCAGGAGAACCTTCTTCTCCAGGGTCAACTTTCTGTGCTGACTCTTATTTCGGTATCCGTTCCACCCCCCGTGTTACCGCAGTAGCACGTAAAAGATCCCGATCATTCTGCCTGAGGTCGTCGTACGGCGGGCATGCATGCAGCAAGATCTGCTGTTGCTGTGCTGCCGGTCCGACAGGGAAAGAGCTTTGACGGACCAATAGACGAAGCTCGGAAAATCTGAACTTGGTGAAGAGGTGGTGGTTCAGAGGTTGTGGGCCTCGCCCAGCCTGGGGATAGTCACCTGCTCCGATCTGTACAGCAGATGGTAGGGGTCGGATCTGCTTGAGCGTGGTGCAGTTGCAGCCACTTGCACTAACTGTTTTTGCCTTGTGGTTAGTTTGTCGGATCTGCTTGAGCATGGTGCAGTTGCAGCCACTTGCAGTAACTGTTTGTTGCCTTATGGTTAGTTTTACAAGATGTTTGGCTGACAATATTCGTGGTTGGTTTTGCAGAATATGCGGTTCATCTCACACGAGAGCTGATGCAAAGTGCGTGCTTTGTTTCACAACGCATAATTGTGGTTCGTTTCTTCGCAAGTGTGCGGTTTGTTTCACAAGACACATTTTGATTGGCAAGATCTGTGCTTTGTTCTGTAGGAAATGTCACGTCGTTAGCAAGATGTGTGGCTTGTTCAGCAAGATGCATGCACGGCTTTTCACAAGATGTCTGGTTTGTTTAGCACGATGCATAGTTTGTGTGACATTAAATGCGGTTTAACAAGATCCGTGGCTCGTTTCACAAGATCTGGTTTATTCAGCAAGATGTGTGGTTTGTTTCACAAGGTGTCTGGTTTAATTAGCAAGAAGTGCAGTTTGTCTAGCAAAATGGATGGCGCGTTTGCTGTTGCTTGACTGTCAAAGTGGAGGGTTTGTTTCACTAAAAGGTGTAGTTCGTTTCACAAGGAGTGTAGTTTACAAGATGTGTAATTTGAGAAGAAAAAAACGACATGGCACATAGTCTCACACACACACGTACACACACACACACACACACACACACACACACACACACAAACCACACACACACACACACACACACAACACACACACACACACACACCACACCACACACAACACACACACACACACCCACACCACCACACACACACACACACACACACACACACACACACACACACACACACACACCACACACCACACACACACACACACACACACACCACACATCACACACCACACACACACTCACTCACTAACACCACACACTCACACACCACACACACACACACACACACACACACACACACACACACACACAACCACACACACACCACACACTCACACTCACTCACCACTCACCACTCACTCACACACACACACACACACCACACACACACACACACACACACACACACCACACACACACAACAACACACACAACACACACCACACACACACACACACACACACACACACACACACACACACACACACACACACACACACTCATTTTTCTTCACACATAGATGTCATTCACGAGAACACGACCACTAATCATGACCATCCACACCTGAAACAAATACCACAAACCGAACTTTCAGCAGCACATGTAGCAATGAAGAGCCGATGTCATCCAGCCACCCAGTCCAACACACGGAACTCCCCACAATCGTAGCGGTGGTGTCTTTATTGCCAGTCATCAACAGCTGAAACAATAATGTGCGACAGAAGCGACAAAACAGACCTGATTTTAAGTTGCTGCCTCCAACAACTGGAGAGGCTTGAGCCAGTTCAACACTCCACTTTTAACAAGTCACAGTTTTGCTAAAAAAGGCAACGGTTGTTTAAGAACGGATCCTGAATGTCGTAACAATCAATGTCAAAATAATTTCAATAGCACAACCGCAGAATGAACTTTGAGAGACAGACAGACAGACAGAGACAGAGAGACAGAGACAGAAAGTTCGTAATCGGATTTGAACTTCCAGTCAACCGCATAAGGTCACCTCGGGACGAGAGGGAAAGCGAAGCACAAAATCAACACAGAGAGAAAGAGAGAGAGAGAGTATCGAAGTACAGAATCAATAAAGCAATAGAGGTTCCCTCTCTAAGTCTGTCTCTCCCTCTAAGCGTCTTGTGCTCATTGAAGGCCGTTTTACCAATACATGTGAACTTGAAGGCCGTTTTACCAATACATGTGAACTTGAAGGCCGTTTTACCAATGCGTTAGTTCTTGGATCTTACTGTCCTGTCCACCGAATAGAGTCAGTTCAGGGCGAACAAACTATTTTAAATCACACATTTAAGAAGCGCATCAGGGCGAAGAGAGGTCATCGAATCAGAAGCAGAAATTTGGCTCAGTTTTGGGTACAACTGGTGGAAGACATAAGTTTGTCTCCTTCAGGAAAGCAAAAATATCTTCCACACAGGTATATTTGAACAACGTTCTCAAAGAACATGTCTGAAAGTATCTGTACCTGATCTCCGCTTAATCTACACAATGCAACAGAACGTGTTTTAACGTAAGCAATTCATCACAGGGTGTTCTTCTCCTTATAATGAAAAGGAGTGGGTTAGATATGTACGAGCATGGTGGCCATGTACTAATGTCGCTGACTGATATACACAGATTTAACTACAAAACAAACAAACAAAGAAAAGAAAAGAAAAGAAGTGATAAGAAAGTTTCTTCACGCTGTTGTACACTGGTGGTAGTTGGGATTATTAAACTTAAACACAAATTTCATTCTCAACTACTAGTCACAAAGGCATTCTCAACGATAGCTTATATAAAGGCATCGAGTAGGCTACTTGGTGCACAGAGCTCAGAAGCTCAGAAGCTCCCCGTCGCTAATAGTCCGTACGGTCTCTATGGACGTAAAGCAATACTGAACACGAACTACATGGCAAGATCAACCTCATGCACGGTGTTTTCAGTTTGACGAGGCTATGTGAGAGCAAGTACACAAACGTATTTGAGTTGTACGAACCACACAGTAGCGACTTCATTGTTATGGTCCACTACACAGAGATTTCACTGTTCTGTCTGGCCACGGTCACTGCACAGAGGGCCACACACTGGGTGCTTCACTGTTATTTCTCGCCAAAAGACGTGCATCGCGATTCGCACAGCAACGTTTCTTATAATCACGTTTCCTATATAACACAGAATGCTTTGTGAACTTCTGCCTCAGATTTTCTGACGGTCCTCATTCCTCAAACTTCCAGGCTTTGCACACGCATGCAAACACACAACCTAAAAAGTCAACAATCTCTGCCCCTGTCCGACTGCTCAAGGTTCCAGGTTTGCTGCACTGTCAGATTACAACTGGGTGATTACCTGTGCCAACAGGTCTACGCATCTAGAAGATCTGTTAGAGTTTTCTTTTCTTTTTTCTCTCCTCTGTCAAACGAAGTCCTCGTCCATTCCAGCCTTTTGTTTCTCCTTGGAAAGGCTCATCTCGGCGCCGCTCCAGTTTTCTGCCAAGTCTGAGTGCGTGGAGTTCATGTTCGACTCTTGATTGCTCTTCCTTGAGACTTAGACCTATTCTGAACATGTCCGGGTTTGCAGTTAGTTAGTAATCGGATTTTAACGCCCTATTAACCGCGGAGGGTCAAATCAGGACTATCCAACTCTGTCATAAGCAAATGTACATTTCAAAACTCTTCTCATACTGCAAAGACATTCTCAAGACAAATTCACAGAATCAGTCCAGACACAAAAAATAAAACGAAACACACATACACCAACATCGCGCTCAAATTTTCGAAGAGTAGGTCCCTTCTGCCTAATCTATCCATACCAGATTCAAGAGAAATATAAGAAGGAACGGACAGAAGCAATAAGGAACAAATTAAGTTATATAAATGCATAATGCAAAACAACATTATCATAATTATGACAGCAAGCTGCACAGACCACCTACCAACTACCATCTTCTAGCTGCTCAAGAAATGTTATACAAACAAGCCTATATCTCATTGAAGAATTTATTTTCTGGGGGAAAAAGTCAGGAGAATGGACCGTTCGCAGAAAAAAATGACAGGTCAGAAAGAGCAAGGGGACTAGGCAGAAGCAGAACAGCAAGACAAAAGAGGGGATATGAGAGTAGGGAAGGAGAATCAAATGACAGCCATGAAGACATCCCTGGCCTCCCTTCGGGGAAAGGTTTGCAGAAACTACAGTTCCGATGAAAGAACACCCTTCCATTATAGGAAACCATATTCCACAGGCGTTAACAATTGCAGGGAGAGATCAGCCTAAATCATCGCCTGGATCGCAGGATTGTGTGATGCGGCTTCAGTATTGTTTTAAAATAGGAAGTCAGGCAGTCTGCTAGTTAATCGTCTAGTACCACAGTTTACCACCACACCCTAGGAAAACTCCACTTTGGCTCTGCCCCCAGTGTACATCTCTCGTGTTGTCCTTTGCTACAGTGGAGCTCAAGGCCGGAGACTTCACTGTTGTCGCTCGACACTGCTCACTACAAAATGGAGACACTGGCAGTGCTACATCTTAAGACAGCTCGCTGCAGGCCGATGACAGTCTCTTGCAGTTGACTGGTGAGTGGAGACTCCTGTGTTGTCTTTTGGTGGAGCTGACTACAGGGCAGTGACTATACTCTTGTGTTCTTTGTGGTCTCCTTCAGAAGCATGCTAAAGGACAATGATACTGGTATTCTGGGTATTATTCTTTGTGGTCCTTTGCAGCAGTGTATTACAGGACAATGACTATTTCCTGAATAGTCCCTTTCATAATCCCTGAATGGCTGTGGGCATTGTTTGTGGTCTCTTGCAGCAGTGTATTAAAAAACGATGACTATACTTGTAGGCATTCTTTATGAACTCTTTCAGCAGCGTGCGAAAGGACAGTGACTATACTTGCGGACATTCTTTGTGGTTTCTTGCAGCAGTGTATTACAGGACAATGACTGTGCTTGTAGACATGCTTTGTGGTTCCTTGCGGTAGTGTATTACAGGACAATGCCTATACTTACGGACAGCGACAGTGGCAGTGACTATACTCATGGACATTTTGTGTGGCCTCCTACGCTACAGAGCAGTGACCTCCGAGTCGTCAGCACAGGGTGTGGACGCGCCCTTGGTGAAGACGATGGGACCACGCAAGCTCTTGAAGATGCTGGAACTGGGTTTCTTGAGCTCGGCGTTAGGCCCACGAAGCACTGCGGCGTTGTGCGCGCTGCGTGTTACCGTGGCCGCGTGCCTGTGCCCATTCTGGCTTGGCTGCACGCGACAACGCTGCTGCGTCAATCTCTGCTGATACCGGCTAGGATGTCTGTTCTGGTCCCGGTTCCCGCTCGGACCCAGCTTGGGCTGGCTATGCTCAGAAGGGATGCAGCATCGTTCAGGACCGCTGGGGGCTTGCCGTGATGTCGGCAAGAGACGAGGCGAGCCCTTAGACTTAGACTCCTCCAGCGGAGGAGGAAACAAGGTGACGGACTCCCCGCTGGAGGAGGAAGAGGTGCAGACCGACTCCCCTTGGCTGTCCAGCGGTCGCGCTCTGTTGCGGGCCAGGACGAGGTCGTCGCTGACGGAGGTCATGTCCGACAGCAGGCTGACCCTGAAGAGGCCGCACGGGTGCCGCTCCCGGGGGAACACCCTGGGCTGCTGGGCCTGGGCCTGGGCCTGGGCATGGTCATGGACCTGGGCCAGAGCCGGACCGGACCCCACCCAGCCTGTGTCCCTGACGTCGGTGATGAAGACGTCATCCCAGGCGGCGTCATGGGAGGAGGCGGACAGCGGGGAGCAAGCCTCGCTCTCCGAGTTCCACACCTCATTCTCTGAGGCGGAAGAGCCCTCGCTGTCTTTAGCTCTGACGGCTGCTCCGCACGTGCCACCCGCCTGCCTACCTCTGAAGAACCTGACGCTCTTGGTGCTGGACGACTGAGCGCTCCTCGCCGTGCTGCAGGGCGAGGGCTTCTCGAGGACGGACGACGACGACGACGACGACGACGACGAGGAACCCGAGACCGACACTCCGGGGTTTGGCTCCCTGTGCACGTTGACGCCAGAGCCCATTTTCGTCATCACGGAATCGCTCTCCGCGTCAGATGACGTCAGCTTCAGCTCGGACGAGGATTCGAAAACCGCGTCGTCGACGTCTTCCGAGCTTTCAGTCTCGGAGCCCGAGTCCCTGCTGAAGAGAGGGGACAACGCTTCCGCCACCTCGGAGGAGTCGGTCTGCGTGTGGGAGTCGCTGCACGTGTAGTAGTCCTTGGAGGGGTTGAGGTCCATGTCGAGGTACTGCACGCCGGACACGTCCAGCATCATCTCCTCCAGCCACTGCAGCAGTGTCCGGAAGCTGGGCCGCTCCTCTGGATCCTGCTGCCAGCACGCCCTCATCATCCGGTACCTGCACGACAAACAGGCAGTGTCAGAGCTAGCTGTGATGTACGCGTATGCGCGCGCACACACGCACGCACGCACGCACACGCACGCACACACACGCGCGCGCGCACGCACGCACGCACGCACGCACGTACTCACATACATACACATACAAAACACACACACCAAGCTCACTTGCACGGACGCACACGCACGCACGCACGTAACGCACACACACACACATACACACGCACGCACGCACATTCACACATACGCTCACGCACATACACACAGATAGCAATGAGGTTGTGTGGCAGAGTATATAAACACGTGTGGATATGAAGAATTCGTGTAACTAGCACATTAAATATAAGCGAGTCAGAATAATAATAAAGATTTCCTTATGTGTAAGGTCTTTTTTGCTTTGCCTTTGTCTATTAATTGGTTGGTTTGGTTGGTTTGGTTGTTTGATAGTAGTGACTGGGTAGTGTGCATCTCTGGGGCTGGCTTTCTTCAAAAAACAATAACCAAAGTTTCCATACAAAAATGAATTGGAACCATAAAGTGAGAGAAAAATGCCTCCTCCTTTCCCCCGCCGCCCCCCCCCCCCCCCCCCCCCCCGACCCCCACCCCCCCTCCCCAAAAGAAAAGAAGAAGGGAAAAAAAGAAGGGGAAAAAAGAAAAAAGATAGCGTCCGCTTTTGCCTGAACCAGCAGAGGAATAGGGCAAAATAATTGTTTAATCAGTTGAACGGATTCATCCTAGCTGAAGCCTATGATCCACGGAATGAAGCACAGCCTTTGCGTGGCTACCTACGTCATAAGCGCCCGATTAGTCACTTGTAAGTTACCTGTCGAACTTGAGAATTGCACTTAGACTTTGAGTGGGCTACGTACTGAAGCAGAGAAGATTGAACAAACGCCGCATACATGCCGCAGTAAACGCCTTTCTATCGAGAGACGTCTTCTAGGAT
>JABMCL010002089.1:80000-97500 GCA_018857735.1 Alviniconcha marisindica | reverse complement strand
TGGGGAGAGATATGTAAAAGAAGAAGCCCTAACTCGGGGTGGTCCTAGCAGTTAGGACAGGTCGTAAGTATTGCGTGTCAAGGCAACAGCGTCAACTGCGTCCCTCCGCTCACAGGTGTGCAGCGGTAAGGTGGAACAAATCCCCCCCCCTCCCCCCCATCATCCTCCCCCTATCCCCACCCCCATCCCCTCACACCCAACTGCAGTTAAAGCGGACGTTGTCAGCTAGCTCCCGGTTCACAGTGAGCCGGTTTGGCCTAGCGGTAAGGCGTTAAGCCCGTTCTTAATTGGGCGAACTGTTTGTTCGCCGAACATGATTCGAACATGATTCGGACAGTTCGACGAACTATTCTTCGTTCTTAACTGGTTTATAATTAGATGCAAGCCCGAATTTGCGGCAGAAGCGCAGTAGACAGCATGATCCAAAATGTAGGTCAATATACTTTAATCATCGCTCACACGTTAATTCAACTAACTACAATATCATTCTGGATCCCAGAGACAAGGCTGTGCCTCCAACAAGTCAACAAATTAAAAAAATCCCTCCGAAGCGAGTGAAGTATCGACACCGTCATCCATTTTTATTTTTATTTCTTCCTCATCCACAGGAGAGCTCTCTTTGCTCTCAACCAATCAGAGGCAAGATTCGTGGAACTGGGCGAATATTCCCAGAACATGCTGGCGAAGCTTTTTGGACCCCGAATATAGCTTCGTCGCAGTGCGACGAATACCCCGAACTAGGTTCGCGAAGCAAAAGTTCGCCGAATTAAGAACCAACTATGTTCGCCAAACTTTTTTTAGGTTCGACGAATAACCCGAACTATGTTCGCGAAGCAAATGTTCGCCCAATTAAGGACGGGCTTTAAGCTATCCTTTCTCTTCAAAAGTTGTGGTCTGTGGACACTGTCTTGTGACTTTGTCCCTCACAATTAATGAAACATTAAAATGGCTCTCACCGCTGCCCATCTCAATGCAGGAGTCATTCTGATGGTGACAGTGTAGCGATAGGTATATAATCTCCCTCTTCCCCCACCTCCATACTCCCTTTCCCCCTTCTCCCCGTCCCTAATAAGCCTTACGGTTTCCGTGGACGTAAAGCACCACGTTTTCTTTTCTATTTCTTTTCCCAGCTCAGTCAAGGCTCAGGAGCTGTGTGAAAGCCGAGGTAGCCGTCCTGGGCTCTCCGTCACTAATAGTCCGTACGGTCTCTGTGGACGTAAAGCAACACCGAACTCAACCCAGTCTCTCTCAGTTCAGGAGCTGTGTGAAAGTGGAGATGGCCGTCCTGGGCTCCCCGTCCCTAACAGTCCGCACGGTCTCTGTGGACGTAAAGCAACAATGAACTTGAACTCTCACGTCAGACGCAGCTTGTCTGAATGAATCAGTGGTAATCGACTGACTTCACGTCTAGTCTCGCTCCTTCGTCATTCACTGACTGTTACTACGACTGGAAGGTGGATATTTAAGCCCCTTCACGAGCCCGCTCTGCCTCGCTTTTTCAGCTACCGGTCCACGCTTAAACTTCCAACAAGGGGACGACGTGATACTGAGTGTGTGGGCTTTTGCCGAGGTGGAACAAGTGCATCTAAGTCTTAAAAACATCACGTTTTAAAACTTGTAAACGTGTTGTTCAACATTTCTAGAGAGGGGAAATTCGAGAAGTTGCCTCCCCCTTTCTCCTCCCTCCGTCACCCTGTGTGTGTGTGTGTGTGTGTGTGTGTGTGTGTGTGTGTGTGTGTGTGTGTGTGTGTGTGTGTGTGTTGGTATGTATGTGTGTGTGCGTGCGTGCGTGTGTGTGCGTGCCTACGTGCGTTTTGCCTTCTCTCGTGCTCTCTCTTTCTCTAACACACACACACACACACACACACACACACACCACACACACACACACACACACACACACACACACACACACACTACACACACACACACATATACACACACACACATACACACACAACACAACCAGACAACAACACACACACACAACACACACACACACACACACACACACACACACACACACACACACACACACACACACACACACACACACACACACACACATACACTTTCACTCACACAACCATTCAAAAGTCAGTACAACAATAATACATCACCGGAAGTCCAGCGACTGGTTCCCAGTTACTTTAAGCATCGGATTTCGTTGTGATTGGTAAGAGCAGAGAGTTCACGCAAAGTGTAACTGTCAATGGAATGGGTAAGTGGGGAGGGGGGTATCTGTCAATGGAAAGGGTAAGTGGGGGGTGTATCTGTCAATGGAAAGGGTAAGTGGGGAGAGAGAGAGAGAGAGAGAGAAGATGCACGAGTACAGTAAAAATTACATTCACCTTATAAATGTTGTTAATGTAAAGTATTCCTCTCTCTCTCTCTCTCTCTCTCTCTCTCTCTCTCTCTCTCTCTCTCTCTCTCTCTCTCTGCTCTCTCTTCTCTCTCTCTCACACACACACACACACACACACACACACACACACACACACACACACACCACACACACACACTCACCTCTCCTTCCCAAGTTCGAGTTACTCGATAACGCAACCCTAACCCATCATTGTTTCGACCCCCTGATCAAACACCCCTCCTTCCCCCTACCTCTCCCCCCTTCAACGGGGAAACGCATTCTTTTATATACTCTCCACACGGTCTTTGTCACACTTAGATAACACTGCATGAAGAAATATGAGAAACTTCAAAAGCGCGGAAAGGAATTTCAAGTGTGCTCATAAAGCGCGAGAGGACAATAAGAAACACAATAAAAGCCAGGTGTCCCGGACAAGGCGGGGCGGAGGGGATGAGGGGGAGAACGGGGGCGAGGGGGGGGGAGGGGGGGGGGGGGGAGAGAAGGACTGGAGAGAAGAAGAGGTCGGGGGGTCGGGGAACCAAGTCCTGGGGCAACGGTAAATAAACTCCTCCATTGCCCGGGGGCGAGAGCACCTGACTATGACCTACGACTGCGGTTAGAAGCTGTTGTGGGTATATAGTGTGTGACTCCAGGAGCTGTGTGAGAGTCGAGGTGGCCGTCCTGGGCTGTCCGTCCTAACAAGCCTTCTGGTTTCCGTGGACGTAAAGCTGTATTGAGCCATGCTTCGGCATTGGTCTCAGCTTGTCCCTAATATGTCAACTGATATCTGAGGACATTAAGCAACACTACCTACCTACCTACCTACGACAGGTAAATAACGATGATGTGAACCCGTCGTTCCGGAAGTTGAGATGGCTGTGCATAAAATGAGTGCCGTAAACATGATCCGAGGTAACGGTTGTGATGACCGCAACGTCGACGATTTTCGGCTCACATCTAGCCTCCCCAACTCATTACCCACATGCCCTCTCTCTCTCTCTAGATTCAGAGAGAGAGAGAGAGAGTTAATTTTTATTTATTAATATTAATTATAAAATGCAACAACCAAAAATGCTAGTGTTTTTATGGGTGTTACTTTTAAACTCAATTAGCGTAGAACCACAGATTCTAATTGTAAATGTAAAGCAAAGAAACAAAAAACGACAACCACCATCATCACCCAAACAACAACAAAACCCCACAAACGTGACAACTCTTTAAAGGCCAGAATAAGCTCCACGTCTTTAGTGGCAGTAACGATTACGGTTAAAAGTCATCCATGCAGCTCTGCCTCTCCCCCCAACCCTCAGCCCGCCCCCTCCTCTTCACCACCCCTTCCCCTTCTCCCGAAACTGAACGTGCATACTCTATACTTGACCTATTTCCACGCATCAGTGGTGAACGCAGATCAATACAGACATACACTGGGTGAGTGTAGCACAAAGTTTGTACCATCGCTTCGAAGTGTCCGGGTACCGGGTAGTCTTCCTTGCTTACCGCTAAAATTGCCATCCAGACCACGCCGTCCCCAAAACTCTGGCCAATAAAATAAATGAATAGAACATCGGGGCGAAAAAAGAACTGGTCAATAAATAAGTAAACATATCAATAAAGGAAAAGGTTGAAAATAACAGACCGTCATCCTGCAGAAATACGATTCCATCTTGGTCGCTTCTGACTACAGCGGTAACTAACCTCTGCTCTTCCAACGCCAACTCTCTTAGTGAAGATCACAACTGCTGTCGCACTGACGCAGACCCCGAAACAAGTAGCTGCGTAAGATAATGCTGCCTATCCTAACAGAGACATACAGTCTGCATTCTGCATAGAGAAAGAAAAACAAGTCTTAGAAAGAAAGTCCTTTTGTATACACAGTTCCCCCCCCCCTTTCCCACCTCCCATCTCTCTCATTCTCTCTCTCTCTCTCTCTCTCTCTCTCTCTCTCTCTCTCTCTCTCTCATTCATCTCTTATTATTCTTATTACTTTTATATTATATATATATATATATATATATATATTATTATATATAATAGATAGATAGATAGATAGATAGATAGATAGATATATACACAAGTACATAGTAATGAACCCCGCCTTTACTAAGCGTAGCCAGAGTCCGCTTTCTGTTGCTGTTATGCTGTTGTTTTTAATTTTATTCGTTTGCTTGTTTGTTTTTACCTTCAGTCCATCTGCCTCTTCCCCCCTCCACCCCCCCCCCCCCCCCCCCCCCCTCAACTAGACCTTATATTTTCTGTACACGGAGAATCCATCTTTCAGCTTACGACAAAGATATTGAGTGTTGCTTTACGTCCACAGCGACCGTAGGGACTATTAGCGACGGGAGCCCAGGTCCACCTCCTCTTTCACACAGCGCCTGAACTCTGACCACAGAGCTTAGTAAGACAGTAAACATGTGCTGAACGTCCACAGAAACCATACGGCTTGTTAGGGATGGGGAGAAGGGGGGAAGGGCGTATGGAGGTTGGGGAGAGGTAGACTATATACCTATCGCCACACTGTCAACACCAGAATGACTCCTGCATTAAGGTGGGCAGCGATGAGAGACATTTTGTTTTTTCATTAATTGTGAGGGACAAAGTCACAAGACAGTGTCCACAGACCACAACATTTGAAGAGAAAGGAGAGCCAAAGTGGATTCGAATCGAGGTCCCTATACTTACCAGACTAACGCCTTACCGCTAGGCCAAGCCGACTCACTACGACAGATCTGGACCTACAGCTCTTTATGAGGTTTGCCTGCTCTAGGAAGCAGGTTGACAACGTAAACTTGCTTTGTTGATTGGTTAACTGGTACCTTGCCTGCTATCCAACTCGGTTGTTTATGTGGTGATTGGCCGCTTTTTTGTACTCTTTGTGTGTGCGTGCGTGTGTGTGTGTGTGTGTGTGTGTGTGTGTGTGTGGTGTGTGTGTGTGTGTGGTGTGTGCGTGTGCGTGCGTGCGTGCGTGCGTGCGTGCGTGCGTGTGTGTGCGTGCGTACGTGCGTGCGTGCGTGCGTGCGTGCGTGCGTGTGTGTGTGTGTGTGTGCGTGTGCGTGCGTGCGTGCGTGCGTGCGTGCGTGCGTGCGTGCGTGCGTGCGTGCGTGTGTGTGTGTGTGTGTGCGTGAGAGAGAGAGAGGTGTTCTGTTAGACAAAGCGAGCGACAGTTCCTAACCCATACAACCATGTTGTGCAGTCCTATCCACGCAGTACAGCGCGAGTGCCATGGCAAGATGGATAACTCCTTTCGTCCCTGACACTTATCTCGCCTGGGATTTACACGCTGCTTTACAAGTTTGTTACGTACGAACAGAAAAGCTGAACACCTGTCGGACCGCAGACGGTACGCATACAAAGTATGCATTCCTGGCTGCGGCAGTGCATGAATGAAAACATTTGATACGAAACTGACTTCCATTAGCATTAATTCGCCTTGTACGAAACTAAATCTACGCCAGTGTCACCCAGTTGCTCAGGCCGAGACCTGAGATACATGAGATTGGCATGTTCTTCTTGACGTTTTTCTTTTGTTTGATTATCTGTTCTGGTTGATAGCATGCCATTTCATTTTATTTTGCCCGAATCTTTGGTAGTTCATTTGCTTCTTCGCTGATGCTATCTCTGTTGCTTATAGTGTTAGGAATTTAGCATGAATAGCATGTGGTCACTCAACATCATTTTCAGGGAGCGAGATTAATAGGATGCCGTCACGTAAGTCAGTAAGTAAATGCGGTGCTTCATGTCCACAGAAACCATAAGGCTTATTAGGGACGGGGAGAAGGGGGGAAGGGGGTATGGAGGTGCGGTGCCATTAAACATTGTTGTCTTATTTTACTTGGAATTTCGCTTCGTTCCCTCAGTCGTTTTCTTGCGATGCTCCAGCGCTCCTCGCCATTTCCCAAATAATAATAATAATAATAATAATAATAATAATAATAATAATAATATAATAACAATAATAATAATTATAATAATATGGGTACTTAGAGCGCCTAATCCAGCACAGACCCTAAGCGCTTACACATTATTTAAATGTACATGTTTTCAAGATTCAATGAATACAACACACACACACACACACACACACACACACACACACACACACACACACACACACACACACACACACACACACACACACACACACACACACACACACACACACAATCGTGTCTTAACTCTTGTGTTATCAAGATGTGCCCCAATGTACCTCTCCATTTCCCAAACCTATGCGTTGTGAATATGGATTCTAATGTATCTCGTCATTTCCCAAACCCTTGTGTTATCAAGATGTGTCCCAATGTTTCTCGTCATTTCCCAAACCCTTGTGTTATTAAGATGTGTCCCAATGTATATCGTCATTTCCCAAACCCTTGTGTTATCAAGATGTGTCCCAATGTATCTCGTCATTTCCCAAACCCTTGTGTTATCAAGATGTGTCCCAATGTATCTCGTCATTTCCCAAACCCTTGTGTTATCAAGATGTGTCCCAATGTACCTCGTCATTTCCCAAACCCTTGTGTTATTAAGATGTGTCCCAATGTATATCGTCATTTCCCAAACCCTTGTGTTATCAAGATGTGTCCCAATGTATCTCGTCATTTCCCAAACCCTTGTGTTATCAAGATGTGTCCCAGTGTATCTCGTCATTTCCCAAACCCTTGTGTTATCAAGATGTGTCCCAATGTACATTGACATTTCCCAATCCCATGCGTTATGAATAGGTGTTCTAATGTATCTCGTCATTTCCCAATCCCATGCGTTATGAATAGGTGTTCTAATGTATCTCGTCATTTCCCAAACCCTTGTGTTATCAAGATGTGTCCCAATGTATCTCGTCATTTCCCAAACCCTTGTGTTATCAAGATGTGTCCCAATGTATCTCGTCATTTCCCAAACCCTTGTGTTATCAAGATGTGTCCCAATGTACCTTGACATTTCCCAAACCCTTGTGTTATCAAGATGTGTCCCAATGTATCTCGTCATTTCCCAAACCCTTGTGCTATCAAGATGTGTCCCAATGTACCTTGACATTTCCCAATCCCATGCGTTATGAATAGGTGTTCTAATGTATCTCGTCATTTCCCAAACCCTTGTGTTATCAAGATGTATCCCTATGTGCCTCTCTATTTCCCAAACCCTTGTGTCATCAAGATGTGCCCCTATGTGCCTCGTCATTTCCTAGATCCTTGTGCTATCGAGATGTGCCCTATATGCCTCGCCATTTCCCAAATCTTTGTGTTATCAAGATGTGTTCCATTGTGCCTTGACATTTCCCAATCCCTTTGCTTATCAAGATGTGTTCTAATGCATCTAGCCATTTCCCAAACCATTGTGCTATCAAGATGCATTCCAATGGGCCATGACATTTTCCAAACGCTCGTGGCCCTATAAGGTGTCCCAATGTGCTTCGACATTTTCCATACGCTTGCGCCTTCTAGAGATGTCCCAATGTACCTCGACACTCCCAAAACCACTGTGGCCACATGTCCCATCGTACCTCGAGATCTCCCAAACCATTGTGGTCCCAGGTCCCATTGTACCTAGACATTTCGCAAACGTTCATGCTCCAAGGAGATGCCCCAATGAACCTCGATATTTCCCAAATCCTTGCGCAGTTAGGTGTTCTATGTGCCTCAATACTTAGCAATAAAAACTTAGGGTGTACCTCAATGTACCTACTTCAAGATTCCCCAAATTCCTTGTGACATTAGGAGGTGTCCCAACCTACCTCAACATTTGCCAAACCCCTGTGCACTCCAGCGACTCGGGGTGACCGACCGTGGAATAAACTTGCCAAGAGTTGAGTGTAGTACTCTTAGAAGAAGGGGAAAAAATACGAAAAGATGTATTTTTTACACCATCGTTAATTGTGTCCCCGTATGCCTCGTGCCTCAGCCACACAAGACGCTAGAAGCTGGCCACAATCAAAGGGCGTAGGAAAAGAAGAAAAAAACACACACCCTTATTCATGTAAGCTGACAATAGTTCCATCACAGCAAATCAGCCAGGCCAATTTGCAGCCACCTCGGGGCCACCCCTGCTGTCGGCAGGCTCCCCGTGGGTTCGTCGAATCAAGCGCTGCCTGCAGCAAGCTCGCCTTTTTACCGTACGCCTTCGCCGCATTAGGCAAACAGAACAGCAAGTTAAACAAGCAACGCCAAACAGAATTCTGACACAGGAAACCCCCTCTGCTCCGAAAAGAGTCTATTTTTCTTTTGAAGGCGTATTGGCTGTGGAGGTTTTTCTTCCGACGGGGCGGCCTTTTGGGGCACAGCTGTGTGGACGGGGGCGTCCTCGGATGATTACAGACTGTCACGTCGCTGACGCGCTCTGCTGTCCTGCAACCAGGCTCCTCCTTTCACCCTTTGACAGCCGACTTAGAGAGGGGAGCCGGTGCGAGCGATCACCGCCAAATAGCCCTCTCGCTGGGCCAATGACGAGCATTTGACAGCCCCAACCGGTGTAAAGGTATTCCTTCTTCCCCCTGATGAATTATTCATAGCAAGGCGCCTACTGTTGCCGTGCTGGGCTTTGATCACAGAGTTACGGAAGAAATGTTTGGGTTTGAAAGCCGTGTCAAAAAAAACGACGAGGACCAATAAAACGTCATCGTCGTCATCATCATCACAGCAGCGGGAACCGGTGTCGAGTTTCCCACAACAGGAAACAGGGGAGGAATAATGACACGCTTCTGTCACAAAATATCCTGGCCTGTTACACCTGAGTGTTTGCCGTCCACGGTTCACTAGGTGATGGCAGGAAAGGTGCGTCCTGCTGGTGTACCGCCACCGCTCTGACACCGGTCAGTGTCAGACACCATCAGTCTTGAGGCCGGCCTGTGTGAGACACCATCACTGCCTCGACACCGGCATGTATGAGACACCATCACTGCCTCGACACCGGTCAGTGTCAGACACCACCACTGCCTCGATACCGGTCAGTGTCAAACACCATCACTGCCTCGACACAGGCATGTATGAGACACCATCACTGCCTCGACACCGGCATGTATGAGACACCATCACTGCCTCGACACCGGCATGTATGAGACACCATCACTGCCTCGACACCGGTCAGTGTCAGACACCACCACTGCCTCGATACCGGTCAGTGTCAAACACCATCACTGCCTCGACACCGGTCATTGTCAGACACCATCACTGCCTCGACACCGGTCAGTGTCAGACACCACCACTGCCTCGATGCCGGTCAGTTGTCAGACACCATCACTGCCTTGACACCGGTCAGTGTCAGACACCATCACTGCCTCGACACCGGTCAGTGTCAGACACCATCACTGCCTCGACACGGGTCAATGTCAGGCACCATCACTGCCTCGACACCGGTCAGTGTCAGACACCATCACTGCCTCGACACTGGTCAATGTCAGACACCATCACTGCCTCGACACCGGTCAGTGTCAGACACGATCACTGCCTCGACACCGGTCAGTGTCAGACACCATCACTGCCTCGACACCGGTCAGTGTCAGACACCATCACTGCCTCGACACTGGTCAATGTCAGACATCATTACTGCCTCGATACCGGTCAGT
The DNA here is from genome assembly GCA_018857735.1 of Alviniconcha marisindica. Taxonomy (NCBI): domain Eukaryota; kingdom Metazoa; phylum Mollusca; class Gastropoda; family Provannidae; genus Alviniconcha; species Alviniconcha marisindica. The sequence continues at coordinate 87,580 of JABMCL010002089.1, read as the reverse complement.
GTCAGACACCATCACTGACTTGGAACCGGTCAGTGTCATACACCATCACTGCCTAGACACCGGCATGTGCAAAACACCATCACTGCCTCGACACTGGCATTTGTGAGACACCATCATTGCCTCGACTCCGGCCTGTGTGAGACACTATACTGCCTAGACACTGGTCAGTGTGTGAGACACCACTGCTAGTGTATTAGACATCAGCCTGTGAGACACCACTATTGGTGTGTTAGACACCAGTTTGTGAGACACCACTACTAGTGTGTTAGACATCAGCCTGTGAGACACCACTACTAGTGTATTAGACATCAGTCTGTGAGACACCACTACTAGTGTGTTAGACATCAGCCTGTGAGTGTGAGACACCACTACTGGTGTGTTAGACATCAGCCTGTGAGACACCACTACTGGTGTGTTAGACATCAGGTGGTGAGACACCACTACTAGTGTGTTAGACATCCGCCTGTGAGACACCACTACTGGTGTGTTAGACATCAGGTGGTGAGACACCACCGCTTCTTCAACAAAACCTCTCAGACACAGGAAAACTAACGATTGGGGCCAAAAAACGAATTGACTTGAAAGACCCCCCACCCCCCTCCCATTCCGTTCCTCCACCCCACCCCCCAAACCCCACATACCACTGCCTGTGTGTGGTGGTTACTGCCCCCTTCCCCCTCCGGCTGCCCCCCCCCCCCCCCCACCCCAGCCCCGCCCCCCAAAGCTTTGTGTTCTCCTCTTGCCACCTGCACACAATAGCCCGGCGGAAGAAAAGAATGAATCCTTTTTCTGTTCGATTTTACAAACTGTGCTTTTGATGAAGTAGGCGTTTGATCCTGGAGAAGACGGTGTCCATTTCCCCTCTGTTCGCTTGACGCCGTCACAGCGGAGGAGGGGGGAGGACGGTGGTGGTGGCGGTGGTGGTGGTGGTGGTGGGAGGGGCTGGGGCGGGGGGCTTTGGCTGTATGTACGGTCCTATAGGTATTCACACAGCTTACTTACCAGCCTCATGTACAGGTACTCACAACCACGCCTGTGTGCCTGATACAGGTGTTCGCAAAACGTACTTATCGGGCCTCGTTATTACTTATTGCGCTATGAACACGCAAGGTTTTGTGTGGAAGTTCTTATTCGCAGTTCTTATAAATGTTCATTCCTCGCTTCATTCGTTCGTAAGGTAGTACCAAGCTTACATATCAGGCCTCGTAAGGTAATCACCAGTTTACTTATCAGGCCTTGTAAGGTAATCACCAGTTTACTTATCAGGCCTCGTAAGGTAATCACCAGTTTACTAATCAGGCCTCGTAAGGTAATCACCAGTTTACTAATCAGGTCTCACAAGGTATTACCAAGCTTACTTACCAGGCCTCCTAAGGTGGTACCAAGCTTACTTATTAGGGCTCGCAAGATAATCACAAGCTTACTTCCTAGTGCTCTCAAAGCAATTATGAGCTTACTTATTAGGGCTCGCAAGATAATCACAAGCTTACTTATTAGGGCTCGCCAGAAAATCACAAGCTTACTTTTTAGGCCTCGCAAGATAATCACAAGCTTACTTATTAGGGCTCGCAAGATAATCACAAGCTTACTTATTAGGCCTTGCAAGATAATCACAAGCTTACTTATTAGGGCTCGCAAGATAATCACAAGCTTACTTATTAGGCCTTGCAAGATAATCACAAGCTTACTTATTAGGCTCGCCAGAAAATCACAAGCTTACTTTTTAGGCCTCGCAAGATAAACACAAGCTTACTTATTAGGGCTCGCAAGATAATCACAAGCTTACTTATTAGGGCTCGCAAGATAATAACAAGCTTACTTATTAGACCTTGCAAGATAATGACAAGCTTACTTATTAGGGCTCGCACAATAATCACAAACTTACTTATTAGGCCTTGCAAGATAATGACAAGCTTACTTATTAGACCTCGCAAGATAATGACAAGCTTACTTATTAGACCTTGCAAGATAATGACAAGCTTACTTATTAGGCCTCGCAAGATAATGACAAGCTTACTTATTAGACCTTGCAAGATAATGACAAGCTTACTTATTAGGCCTTGCAAGGTAATCACAAGCTTACTTATTAGGGCTCGCAAAGTAATCTAAAGCTTTACAAAAGGAGGTATTCACAAGCTTAATTATCAAGCCTCATACGGGTATTCGCAAACCTTACTTATCTGCCGTCGGAAGGTAATTATTTCACAAGCTTGGAACGTATCAAACCTCATACAGGTATCCACAAGCTTAAAACGTTTCAAACCTCATACAGGTATCCACAAGCTTGGAACGTTTCAAACCTCATACAGGTATCCACAAACTTGGAACGTATCAAACCTCATACAGGTATCCACAAGCTTAAAACGTTTCAAACCTCATACAGATATCCACAAGCTGAAAACGTTTCAAACCTCATACAGGTATCTACAAGCTGAAAACGTTTCAAACCTCATACAGGTATCTACAAGCTTGGAACGTTTCAAACTTCATACAGGTATTCACAAGCTTGGAACGTTTCAAACCTCATACAGGTATCCACATAGCTTGGAACGTTTCAAACCTCATACAGGTATCCACAAGCTTACTGATTAGGCCTTACACCCCAGGCATACGCAAACTCACTAATCAGGCCTCATAAAGGTATTGAGAAATGCTGCTGACCGAGTCTCAAACTAGTAACGCTTCTTGCTAGGCCTCGTACACGTATACATAACGTTACTTGCCAGACTCGCTGAAACAGGTATTCATACTAGTTGAAACAGGTGTTCATAAATACTACTTATCAGATTTCAAAGAAGTATGCAGAAACGTTCCTTAACTAGCAGGTGTCAAGCCGGCAGTTACAGAAGCAGCAACAGCAAAAACAAAAAGAAAATTAAAGACCCCCCCCCTCCAAAAAAGCCACTAGAACAACAACAACAACAGAAACAAAAAACATTCTATTCTTATGCCTTAAAACGGAGACCCGATTCATCAGCGCGCAGACTTGGTGACATTAAGTAAACACGGAGGCACAACACACTGACGATTCACTTTTCTTTCTTTCTTCTCTCTCCCTTTCTTTTTTATTTTTATCTTATTTTTTTAAGACCACACAAACTTTACAATAAAGTGTAGGAGAAAAGACAACAACACCTGTATGATTTATTAAGACGATCACCTGCGTCACGGCTGCGTGGAACAGAGAACGCTCATGACGTCATCCCGCCAGCGCAGGTCCTCGAACAGCTGCAAGCAATGCGGACAGCAGACAGCGGTAGAGTCTGAACGATAAATCAAAGTCCACGCGCAACAATGACTAGCGCATTCCTCTCTGATGACATGCTTCTTTTTGGCTGGCGCTTCGCCCAATAAACAAGTTTCCTTTCGGCCCACGCTTTGCCTGGTAAACAGCAGCAACAATACCTGTTGCGGTTGCAGCTGGTGGCTACAGGACTGGACAGCCAGCTGATAGTAAAGGCTAACGATGAACACAAACGCGACCGTGTTTGACATCAAAAACCTGCACGTGAACAAATGCAGGTGTCCCCTGCTCGTGATCGATCAGAAGGGAAGGGGGAGCACTCGAGGCCACAAATCTGCCTCAAAGGGGAAGAACTGTCGTCACCTGCAAACACCGCCTAGCCCATTTGCCTGCCAAAAGCGTAATGGAGAAACGATTGACTGCTCAGCAATGCAACGAAAGACTTCCTTAGCAGCAGGGTATCATTCAGCTTAGCTATTTTCTTAATGCAACGATTTTTCTCGGATGTTCTTTTTTCTCCTCCACCTAATATTATTGAAAAGGTCTTTCCCCCTTCGGCTGTAAATCCACAGGGCTCATCTCGACCGCTTCTATTGTGGAGCAGACGACAAACGTTTTGCACACAGCGCAGGCCGATAAATGAGCGCCATATGGCAGGTGTATGAAAAGAACAAATTCACGAGCGAGAAATTTATGGAGTGCGGGTTGGACGGCTTTTGTACACACACAAACACAGATTTCAAGGTCCCCCCAACTCAGTCTTGAACACCGGATCATAAGGCCAGCGGATGTAAAGGATTATGAAGTCAGTTGACGGTAATGATTGTAAAGCTAGCTGAAATTAAACGCTTGTAAAGCCAGCTTATGGAAAACGCTTGCAAAGCCAGTTCGTGGTGAAAGATTGTAAAGCCATCTCATGTAAAGGATTGTAAAGCAAGCTGATGGTAACGGTTTGTAAAAAAAGCTGACGACAAAGGGTTGTAAAGCCAGTTGGGGGTAAACTACCATTTGCCAGTTGATGGTAAATGTTTGTAAGGCCAGTTGATGGTAGTTGACGGTAAATGTTTGTAAAGCCAGTTTATGGTAGTTGATGGTAAATGTCTGTAAAGCCAGTTGATGGTAGTTGGTGGTAAATGTTTGTAAAGCCAGTTTATGGTAGTTGATGGCAAGTTGATGGCAGCTGATGGTAAATGTTTGTTTAGCTAGTTGATGGTAGTTGATGGTAAATGTTTGTAAAGCCAGATGATGGTAGTTGATGGTAAATGTTTGTTTAGTTAGTTGATGGTAGTTGATGGTAAAGGTTTGTAAAGCCAGCTGATGGTAAAGGTTTGTAAAGCCAGCTGATGGTAAAGGTTTGTAAATAGAGCTGACTGTAAAGCCAGTTGATAGTAAAGGTAAGTAAAGCCATATGATGATAAAGGATTGTAAAGCCAGCTGACGAAGAAAAGGATTCTAACGGAACGGAACTGTAAGTGACATTGGAGATTGGCTGTACCGGGAGGTCGACAGGCTGAGAGACTGGTTGTGAGATTGGGAGGCTGGGACAGTGGTTGTGAGATTGGGAGGCGGGGACAGTGGTTGGGAGGTTGGGAGGCTGGGACAGTGGTTGGGAGGTTGGCTGAAAGAGTGGTTGGAGGGGTGGGGTGACTGGGTGAGTGGTTGGGGATTGGATGACTGGGAGAGTGGCTGGGAGTTGGATGACAGGGAGAGTGGTTGGGGGGTGGATGACTGGGAGAGTGGTTGGATGACTGGCCGAAAGGGTGGTTGGGGGGGTGTGTGGAAAGTGATTACGAGGCTGGATGGCTGGGATATTGGTTAGGAGGTTGGATGGCTGGGATATTGGTTAGGAGGTTGGATGGCTGGGATATTATTGGTTAGGAGGCTGGATGGCTGGGAGACAGGTGGGGAGGTTGCCTGGCTGGAACAGTGGTTGGGAGGTGGGAAGGGGTCGGCTGCTGACCACCCATTCCTGAGCCCCTCCCCCTCCCACCTCCGCCCACCCCCCTCCCCCGCCCACCCTTGCCCCTCACTGTACTCTCCCTGAGGAATGGGCTTTACGACGATGTCATCCACCATTCGACCACCGAGTTCTCCGGCCGCACAAACCTCGACATGTACACAGGCTCACAGGCCGGCCTCCCATGGACAGGCTGAGCACCCCACGTCCGAACAACAAGGACCTGCCAAAACAACACTGCCCCGCCACTTGGAACCCGATAGTGTTCGGCACGGGGGCGCTAAACCACACGGCCAATAGGCCCCAATTACCGCCCGCTTAGCGCCAGATGAACCCTTATCACCGCCATCTCTTCCAATCCGCGCTTTCAAACGGATTGGGAAGTTATCTTGGCCATCTAAATCTCCCCCGTTCCTTTGGAGTTGGCCGTCCAGATCACAGCGGACGTTTCGTCCCTTTACAACAGGCTCGGCGGGCTTAAGCGCAGGTAAAGTTAATAAACAGTTGATTGTGCGCGGAGGGTAATTAAAAAGGCTCTTTGCCGCAGTAGTGTACTGCCCGAGGGGCGGGGTCAAGGGCGGAGTCTAAGGGGCGGGGTTACCATGTTCCGGATGTCAGGAGAGCTTCAAGCTAATGAAGGATCCCCACAAACTCCAAACATCGGTTTACGACATCCTTACTCCAACCACTGGTTGTGAGATTGGGAGGCTGGGAGTGGGACAGTGGTGGGGAGATTGGGAGGCTGGGACAGTGGTTGGGAGATTGGGAGGCTGGGACAGTGGTTGGGAGATTGGGAGGCTGGGACAGTGATTGGGAGATTGGGAGGCTGGGACAGTGATTGGGAGATTGGGAGGCTGGGACAGTGGTTGGTAGATTGGGAGGCTGGGACAGTGTTTGGGAGATTGGGAGGCTGGGACAGTGATTGGGAGATTGGGAGGCTGGGACAGTAGATGGGAGATTGGGAGTCTGGGACAGTGGTTGGGAGACTGAGAGGCTGGGACAGTGGTCGGGAGGTTGGGAGGCTGGGACAGTGGTTGGGAGATTGGGAGGCTGGGACAGTGTTTGGGAGACTGGGAGGCTGGGACAGTGGTTGGGAGGTTGGGAGGCTGGGACAGTGGTTTGGAGATTGGGAGGCTGGGACAGTGGTTGGGAGATTGGGAGGCTGGGACAGTGGTTGGAGGTTGTGAGGCTGGGACAGTGGTTGGGAGACTGGGAGGCTGGGACAGTGGTTGGGAGAATGGGAGGCTGGGACAGTGATTGGGAGATTGGGAGGCTGGGACAGTGGTCGGGAGGTTGGGAGGCTGGGACAGTGGTTGGGAGGCTAGGACAGTGATTGGGAGATTGGGAGGCTGGGACAGTGATTGGGAGATTGGGAGGCTGGGAAAGTGATTGGGAGATTGGAGGCTGGGAAGGAAGGATGTCGTAAACCGATGCTGGGTTACGCCATAGGTCTCCGAAAGGCGCTTAAATGGCAATACGTGTGTAACCATTCAGACTTCTCAGATTATACTTATCACGTCGAGTTTCACTATTAAGCGCCAGCATAAATAAAAAGCAAATCGTTTAAATCCGGACGGCTCGAGTTTCACTTTTAAGCGTTCACCATGCTTACGCCAGCATAAATAAAAAGCAAATCGTTTAAATCCGGACGGCTCAGAGCTCAGGAGCTGTGTGAAAGTCGAGTTGGCTGTCCCGGGCTCCCCGTCCCTAATAGTCCCTACGGTCTCTGTGGACGTAAAGCAAGATTAGAAGAAGTGCGGTACTGATTGTTTGAAGCTCAGGAGCTGTGTGAAAGTCGAGGTGGCCGTCCTGGGCTACTCGTCCCTAGTAGTCGTTGTGGTCTCGGTGGACGTAAAGCAACATTGAACGAACCAATCCAGACGGAACCAGATTTTTACTCGGGGCGGACGCGCGCGATGTTTCCGGGCACGCTTCGACGCTATGTTGCTTTCAGAGTCTTTTAGCATTCAAACATTTTGCAAATTATACGGAGCGCGCTGACAGTGTAGGAGTTTAGGGGCGATTTCGGTGAATAGATGAGCGGAGATAAGAAGTGCTCCTTCAATGGCGTAACTAATTACGGCAGAGTTTGGAGGAAGGGTGCCGGAAAGCGAGGCTTGGAGTGTGGGGTCTCCGACTTGGATGAATTTAAGCAATGGCACATTATAACTGAACAGAGTGAACCGGTTTGGACTAGCGGTAAGGCGTTAGGCTGGTAAGCAGAGGGACCTCAGTTCGGACCTCGCATCGGCTCTCCTTTCTTTTCAAAAGTTTTAGTTTGTGGACACTGTCTTGTGACTTTGTCCCTCACAATTAATGAAACATTAAAATGGCTCTCATCGCTGTCCATCTAAATGCAGGAGTCATTCTGGTGGTGAC
>JABMCL010002089.1:50000-70000 GCA_018857735.1 Alviniconcha marisindica | reverse complement strand
CTCAATTTCAAAATGTCAAAGTTCACTTCGATTATAGCAGACATCGGTGATCAATGACCACTTCCCATTCAAGATTTTCCTGTCCTTTCCTTTGTCGTCTGTGTTGACTATGATCTGTCTTGATCCAATTTTTCTTGAATAATTTGTGGTCTTCAGTGGTACGTGCAGTGGCATCGGTCCGTACAAGTGTTCGTTTTAACCTTAATAGTAGCCTCAGTCGATAACGAACTCGAAGTCGAAAACCTTAATACTCAAGGATAGTAGAGTTAGGTCTATTTGGACATATCTAACAGCCAGTCCTTGATATATATATATATATATAAAGGCAGCGTCGAGCAGACATTTTTACACGGCGTTTAGGCTGCTATACATACATACATATATACATACATACATACATACATACATACATACATACATACATACATACATACATACATATTTAATGGCAGCATCGTGCAGACATTTTTACACGGCGTTTAGGCTGCTTCAGCAGTCTATAACTCTAAACACATTTAGACTGGCCGGACAGTCCTATCTGCTCTCTACACATGTCAGGGTTTTACAACGTCGTCGATTATGAGGGCTTTTGGCTGTTCACGCATATGGACCCACATGGCGATACGTTTTTGACAAGGATACTGCTGTGCTGTACTTCAGATAAGTATCGAAAGGGATCCGGCTTCTCCCAGGAACTAATGAAATACATGCATTTATTTCACGAATTCGTTGCACAAGCAGCAAACAGTACACGCTCAGCATACACCCACTGCCCGGGCATTGGAGATATTTGTTCAGTGCACAACACACACAGGAAAAGATCAACGTCAATTCATTGCACAGCGGAGGAAATAAATCGGTGAGTGTGTGTTTGTGTGTGTGTGTGCGTGCGTGCGTGCGTGTGTGCGTGCGTGAGAGAGAGAGAGAGAGAGAGAGAGAGAGAGAGAAGAGAGAGAGCATGTATGTGCGTGCGTGTGTGTGTGTGTGTGTGTGTGAGAGAGAGAGAGAGAGAGAGAGAGAGAGAGAGAGAGAGAGAGAGAGAGAGAAAGCGTGTGTGAGTGTGTGTGTGTGTGTGTGTGTGTGTGTGTGTGTGTGTGTGTGTGTGTGTGCGTGCGTGCGTGCGTGCGTGCGTGCGTGCGTGCGTGCGCGCGAGTATGTGTGTGTGTGTGTGTGTGTGTGTGTGTGTGTGTGTGTGTGTGTGTGTGTGTGTGTGTGTGTGTGTCTGCGTGCGTGTGCGTGCGTGCGTGTGTCTGAGTGATGTGTGTGTGTGTGTCTGTGTCTGTGTCTGTGTCTGTGTGTATGTCTGTGTCTGTCTGTGTGTGCCAAGCTTAGCAGAAGACACAAGAAAAGATCGACGTAAATTCACCGCATGGCAAAGGAAAGAGAGCGGTGTGCATACACCACGTTCAGCCGCAACAACAACAACAAAAAAGAAGAAGAAGGTTAATTCATTACACAGCAGACAACAAGCCTTGTTTCCACTCCCGAAATCTTTCCAGTTGGCTCGCGAAACTGTTTGTTGACAGCCTGGAGGTTTGGTCCCAAACATTCGCACAGCTCCGCAAATCTCGCGGATTAAACCTCAGCAAGCAGCCCCCTGCACCGCTCAAACACGACGCCAACGGACAAGACCGCCAGAGCCCGGGAGAGAAACCTCCGCGGCATGGATCCGACCCTTAGGCAGCTGGTCGGAGGGCAAAGACGAGGACAGCGGAGGCTGTTTGCCAGTCAACAAGGCGGGTAAATGTGACCGGCTGATGTAGGGTCCCCGCTGTTTGCCGTCACCGACATCGGCCATCGCGGCGGTCCGCATTGTTGGCGTTCCCTGCTCCATTTTGTGCAGCGGGCGCATTGGCCTTCCGTGGGCCGAGTCAATTTGGACAGATCGCGGAGCGTTATCATCCGCCATCACGAGGGTCAACACTTGCTCCCGTGCCGCATAAACACGCCGCCTTCAGCCCTGGTCTTTTTAAGGACCCGGGCATGGGGCATAGAGACCCCAGCTAGCACGCAAACCTAAAGCATAGAGACCCCAGCTAGCACGCAAACCTAAAGCATTGAGGCCACAGCTAGCACGCAAAAACCTAGAGCATAGAGACCCCAGCTAGCACGCAAACCTAGAGCATAGAGACCCCAGCTAGCACGCAAACCTAGAGCATAGAGACCCCAGCTAGCACGCAAACCTAGAGCACTGAGGCCACAGCTAACACGCAAACCTAGAGCATAGAGACCCGGCTAGCACGCAAACCTAAGCACTGAGGCCACAGCTAGCACGCAAACCTAGAGCATAGAGACCCGGGCTAGCACGCAAACCTAGAGCACTGAGGCCACAGCTAACACGCAAACCTAGAGCATAGAGACCCGGGCTAGCACGCAAACCTAGAGCATAGAGACCCGGGCTAGCACGCAAAGCCTAGAACATCAGCACACAACGCCACGCCACCTTCAGGAACTTCTTTAGGGACCCAGAGAGACGTCACGCAAACTCAGGTCACGCTCTGCCGTACCGCCGCCTGCAGGGGAATAGTTTGGAGACACAGACACTGAGACATCACGCCAACATAGAGACATGACGCCGATATAGAGACACCACGCCGATATAGAGACATGACGCTCTACGTGGTAGGCGCTCTACATGTGTATAGAATATTGTATTTAGGTTAATATGTATCATGTGAGCACTCAGGGCGTTGATGAGCGCATGATAAATGTACATTATTGTTATTATATAGAGCCATGAAGCCGATATAGAGGCATGACGCCGATATACAGACGTCACGCCAACATAGAGACATGACGCCGATATAGAGGCACGACGCCGATATGGCGACATGACGCTAATATAGAGACATGAGGCCGATATAGAGGCATGACGCCGATATAGAGACATGACGCTAATATTGAGACATGACGCCGATATAGACATGACGCTAATATAGAGAAGTGACGCCGATATAGAGACATGGCGCCGATATAGAGACATGGCGCCGATATAGAGGCATGACGCCAATATAGAGGCATGACGCCGATATAGAGGCATGGCGCCGATATAGAGACATGACCCCGATATAGAGACATGACGCCGATATAGAGACCAAACTCCAAGCACTGGTTTACGACATCCTTCCGTCAACCACTGCCGTATTTAGTTACGCCATAGGGTCCAGAAAACTGTCAGCTAACGAGCAGTTTTTCGTTGGTGCTCAGACAGTAGTAAGTTGTTTGTTACAAACAACTCAAATAAAACAAGGCGTGTCATTTATAGCCGCCAACAAAGTTTACACCAGCACAAATAAAACCACAATCGTTTGAATCGTGAGAGAGATAATTTTATTCTTAATGTCCTCGGATGTCTGGAGACATATTAGGGACAAACTGTACAAAGTTTGAATCGAGACGGAACTCTTTTCTTTTTCTTTTTTTTATGCACGGGGTGGATGCGTCTCATGTTTACGTGCGTGCTTGGGCGCTAGGCTGCTTCCACAGTCTTATTAGTACCCAAATCTTTCGGAGGGCGCTGACTGCGTCGGTGGACAGCTGCGCGGAGATAAAGAGTGCCCCTTCAGTGGCGTAACCAAATCTGGCAGAGTTTGGAGGAAGGTGCCGGAAAGCGATGCTCGGAGTGTGTATAGAGACATGGCGCCGACGTAGAGACATCACGCCGGTATAGATTCAGCGAGAGCCGGTTTGGCCTAGCGGTAAGGCGGTAGGCTGGTAAGCGGAAGGACCTCAGTTCGATACCGCTTCGGCTCTCCTTTCTCTTCAAAAAGGTTGTGGTTTGTGGACACTGTCTTGTGACTTTGTCAGCACTTCCTACTGGAACATTAAAATGGCTCTCATCGCTGCCCATCTTAATGCAGGAACCATTCTGGTGGTGACAGTGTAGCGATAGGTATATAATCTCCCTCTTCCCCCCCCCCCCCCCCCCCCCCCCCATCCATACCCCCTCTCCCCCCCCCCTCCCAGTCCCTAATAAGCCTTATGGTTTCTGTGGACGTTAAGCACCATGTTTACTTACTTACTTACTTATAGAGACAGCACGCAAACCTAGGTCAAGCACTACGGACAGCCGCCTTGAGGGATTTCCTTGGGACCAAGGAACAGACAAATCACGCCAACATACAGACATCACGCTGATATACAGACATCACGCCACACGCACAGTCACAGATAAAGAGATAAAGAGACAGAGTGAAACAATAAATGAATACACTATATTTCGCAAAAGTCCGTAGATCAAACTCAAGGTTTGTACATTCAGTCCTCGCCCATGAGGGAATAAGACATCTCGTAGTAATAAGCATTAAAAAAATGGTTAGGGCACACAAGGAGAGACAAAGAGGGAGAGCGAGAGACAGACAGAGACAGAGGCAGAGAGACAAAGATAGACAGATGGAGACAGAAAGATGATGAAGGGTGACAGAAAGACAGAGACAGACAGACAGAGAAACAGAGAGACAGACACAGACAGACACAGACACAGACAGCGAGAGAGAGAGAATCCACTCACATTTCTTCAGAGCAGTTGTCCGGCCTTTCCATGCGGTAGCCTCCCTTGAGCGCTTTAAGCAGGTCCCGGATGTGAATGGTAGGGTAGGGAGTTCCGCCCAGAGTGACAATCTCAAACAGCACCACTCCGAACGCCCAGCTGTAGACAGTAAAGCAGCCTCTTCATTAAAAATAATATTAACAATGGTACGCTTCTACAGCGTTTACACAACGGCCCAGGGCGTTTTACAATGAAACAATAACGCTCATATAGGCTACATAGGCATATATATATATACAGGCTCGCGCGGACACACACACACACACACACACACACACACACACACACACACACACACACACACACACACAACAACCCACACACACACACAACACAACACACACACACAACAACCACACACACACACACACACACACACACACACACACACACACACACACCACACACACACACACACAACACCATGGAGTATCTGAGGGGGAGCTAAAAGAACAAGTCGCAGTTACACAAAGAAGGACAAGTATGAGACAACATTTCAACACCTATGTTGCGAGGAGAGGTCGACTTTGAGACTTCTTCGGTGAACAATTCGTGGTGCATTCTCTACGTAATCCGAATTAATTCCAGAATTACCTTCAAAAAGACAAGCGCATGGTGGTCGGGCCTAATTCTGTTTGCCTGCTGCACAATCCTGAAAGTTCTGTCCCTTTCGCTAAGCTCTCCATCACAGCCCTTTCCTCCCCGTCTCCAGAACTCATCTTTAAACCTTCCCTCTTTCCTCTTTATACAGTATGTTGATCAATAGTACGTGCTTTTCTGTGGATTTCTTCGGCATTGCGTGGGTGTGCGTGAGTGCATGTGGTGATAGTGTGTGTGGTAGACACCTATTTGGTAGAAGATCATAATGACTGACATAGTCGAAGAAAAACCAAGCCCTGTTATCTCTAAAGACAATCTCTAAATAGTCCTTTGATAGAAGGATATGCAGACTTACATAGTGGGTGAAAAACCCAAGTACCCAGCTGGTATGTTTCAAATATACCAACGTGTTAGAATGACAAACCAGGTATTGTTATCTTCTATAATTGGTAGAATGGCACAGAATGATACTGGTCAATAAAGAGAGAGAGAGAGAGAGAGAGAGAGAGAGAGAAAAAAACCCCACAACAACCAACTACCCATCCTGAAAGATCTCTTGTTGATAGAAGGAGACACATTTTCATAGCAGACAGACCAAAAGAATGGTAATCACGGTTACGTTAAAAGATTTTAGTTAGTGAAATGGCACAGGCTAACATACAGGGAGGTGCGTGCGTGTGTGTGTGTGTGTGTGTGTGTGTGTGTGTGTGTGTGTGTGTGTGTGTGTGTGTGTGTGTGTGTGTGTGTGTGTGTGTGTGTGTGTCGCGCGCGCGCGTGGGTTTATGTGTGTGCCAGTGTGTGCGTGTGTATGTGTGTGTGTGCGTGTGGGTGTGGGTGTGGGTTTGGGGGTGTGGGTGTGGGTGTGGGGGATGTGCGCGCGCGCGCGTCTGTGTGTGTGTGCGCACGCGCGCCTGTCTGTGTGCGCGCGCGTGTGGGTGGGGGTGGGGGGGAGGATTAGAAAACGAAGCACTGATTTCTTCAAAGATCTCCACTTGCTGGAACGACACAGGATGGCTGACACAGCCAGACAAAACAAAACAACAAACAAACAAAAAAAACAAGCCCTGTTATCTCCAAAGATCTGGGGTTGTTGGAATGCTTGCCCGTGTCAGATGAAAGAAAAAGGAGGAGCCAGAGATGACACAAAGTCATCTGTTTCCGTCACATGGGGGCCAATTACAACCGCTTCCTACCCCTTTCTCCTCTGGACACTTTGAGTGGCTGCAAGGAGAAAATAACAGCTTCTAGCTTTTCAGCCGCGCGAGGAACCTTGGGAACACGCTCCGGTCTCCGTCCGCTGGGGTAGCGTGTCCGAGTGTAAGGGACACGAAGGTGTGTGTGTGTGTGTGTGTGTGTGTGTGTGTGTGTGTGTGTGTGTGTGTGTGTGGTGTGTTGTGTGTGTGTGTGTGGCGGGTTGTGTGTGTGTGTGTGTGTGTGTGTGTGTGTGTGTGTGTGTGTGTGTGTGTGTGTGTGTGTGTGTGTGTGTGTGTGGGTGTGTGTTGTGTGTGTGTGTGTGTGTGTGTTGTGTGTGTGTGTGGTGTGTTGTGTGTGTGTGTCGTGTGTGTGTGTGTGTGTGTGTGTGTGTGTGTGTGTGTGTGTGTGGTGTGTGTGTGGTGTGTGTGTGTGTGTGTGTGTGTGTGTGTGTTGTGTGTGTGTGTGTGTGTGTGTGTGTGTGTGTTGCTGTGTGTTGTGTTGTTGTGTGTGTGTGTGTGTGTGTGTGCTGTGTGTGTGTGTGTGTGTGTGTGTGGTGTGTGTGTGTGTGTGTGTGTGTGTGTGTGTGTGTGTGGTGTGTGTGTGTGTGTGTGTGGTGTGTGTGTGTGTGTGTGGTGTGTGTGTGTGTGTGTGTTGTGTGTGGCGCGCGGCGCGCGCGTTTTGTGTGTATGTGTGAATGTGTGTGTGTGTGTGTGTGTGTGTGTGTGTGTGTGTGTGTGTGTGTGTGTGTGTGTGTGGTGTGTGTGAAAGCGGATAGTTTTGTGTGTGTGTGTGTGTGTGTGTGTGTGTGTGTGTGTGTGTGTGTGTGTGTGTGTGTGTGTGTGTGTGTGTGTGTGTGTGTGTGTGTGTGTGCGTGTGTGTTAACATAAATTTCTACTGGTGCAATGTGCAAGTTGTTGTTAGCATAATAATTGTAAGATCAGTCTGATATCGCTTATGTGAAAAGACTTTAAATAAAGAAGAAGATGTGTGTGTGTGTGTGTGTGTGTGTGTGTGTGTGTGTGTGTGTGTGTGTGTGTGTGTGTGTGTGTGTGTGTGTGTGTGTGTGTGTGTGTGTGTGTGTGTGTGTGTGTGTGTGTGTGTGTGTGTGTGTGTGTGTGTGTGTGTGTGTGTGTGTGTGTGTGTGTGTGTGTGTGTGTGTGTGTGTGTGTGTGTGTGTTTGCGTGTCTGTCTTTCTATATCTGTCTGTGTGAGTGCTTGCACTTTGTTAGTATGTGTGTGTGTGTACGTGCGTGTTTGTGACTGTGAGTATGTGTGTGTCTGCGCGCGCGCGCGCGTCCGTTTGTGTGTGCGTGCGCGTGCGTGAGAGAGAAAGAAGGGGTAAGGAAGCGTTACCCTTTTCCCGGTAGTTCACAGACCGCGATAAGTGAGTAAAGGGAAACAACCACGGTTAGGAGTTACCTACTTCAATTGTGTCCCTTCCTGCATCCCGGTGAGTTGAATGTGTACGGAACAGTTACTTTAATTTTTTGTTTTGTTGTTGTTGTTGTTGTTGTTTGTTTGTTTTTGTTTGTTTGATTTTGTGTGTGTGTTTATTTGTTCGTTTTTCGTTTGCCGTTTGTGTTAGTTGTTTTGTTTTCTTTTGTTTAAAATGACGAGAAGTCGAGTAAAAATATTTTTTTCAGCGGCTGAATGTGTATTTTTGGTTCTATTTCTATCGGCAGGGCTCGTGGTACTTTATCTGTCCGGTTTTCACCCTTAAATTATTAGTTCTCTTCCGTTCTCCTTTAACTAGAAAACTAAACCAGTTTCCGGTTGCTTGTCCCAGACTCACATGTCACTGGCTGTGGAAAACGTCAAGTCAAAGATAGACTCCAGTGCCATCCACTTAAGCGGAAGCTTGCCTCCCTTTCTGTTGACGTAGACTTGGTCTGTGTACACGTAGCGCGCGAGGCCAAAGTCCCCGACCTTGACCTCGTTGCCCTCACCAACCAGAACGTTTCTCGCTGCCAAGTCCCGATGCACATAGCCTTTGTCCGCCAAAAAATCCTGAAATTGCAAAGACCTCTTATTCTGACGGGGAAAAAATACTAAGCAAACAGTAAAGGACAGTTGAACATTGGAACCGTTTCAAAGGCAACGTTGGGGAAACTTCTGAGAGACGGGGTAGAGCGCTTATGGGCTTTTCCGAGCACATAGAGACCATCTTGAACTGAACTGAACTGAATAGTAAAGGACAAACCCCAACGAACACACAAACAAACGAACAAAACTACAACCCTTCCCATTGTGGGGGCAATGTACTGTGTGAGTGCACAGGCATCTGAATACTAGGTACTCGGTGTTCAGAAAATGGTATTAGAGACATCTCATCTGCACACTATGTAGTAAATGTACTCGGTGTTCAGGAAATGGTACTAGAGACATCTCATCTGCACACTATGTAGTAAATGTACTCGGTGTTCAGGAAATGGTACTAGAGACATCTCATCTGCACACTATGTAGTAAATGTACTCAGTGTTCAGGAAATGGTACTAGAGACATCTCATCTGCACACTATGTAGTAAATGTACTCGGTGTTCAGGAAATGGTACTAGAGACATCTCATCTGCACACTATGTAGTAAATGTACTCGGTGTTCAGGAAATGGTACTAGAGACATCTCATCTGCACACTATGTAGTAAATGTACTCGGTGTTCAGGAAATGGTACTAGAGACATCTCATCTGCACACTATGTAGTAAATGTACTCGGTGTTCAGGAAATGGTACTAGAGACATCTCATCTGCACACTATGTAGTAAATGTACTCGGTGTTCAGGAAATGGTACTAGAGACATCTCATCTGCACACTATGTAGTAAATGTACTCGGTGTTCAGGAAATGGTACTAGAGTAATTTCATATGGACACTATGTAGCTAATGTACTTGGTGTTCAGGAACTGGTACTAGGGACATCTCATCTGGACACTATGTAGGTAATATACTTGGTGTTCGGGAAACGGTACTTGGGACATCTTATCTGGACACTATGTAGGTAATATACTTGGTATTCAGGAAATGGTACTAGGGACATCCCATCTGGTCACAATGTAGGTAATGTACTTGATGTTCAGGAAATGGTACTAGGGACATCTCATCTGGACATTATGTAGGTAATGTACTCGGTGTTCAGGACATGTCACTAGAGCCATCTCAATCTGGACGCTATGTAGGTAATGTACTTGGTGTTCAGGAAATAGTACTAGGGACATCTCATCTGGACACTATGTAGGTAATGTACTCGGTGTTCAGGACATGTCACTAGAGCCATCTCATCTGGACACTATGTAGGTAATGTACTTGGTGTTCAGGAAATGGTACTATGGACATCTCCTCTGGACACTATGTAGCTAATGTACTCGGTGTTCAGGACATGTCACTAGACACCTCTCATCTGGACATCTAAACACTCGGTGTGGAGAGGGAGATACTGACCATGCCCAGGGCGATCTGTCTGGCAAAGGACAGCAGGTCCAATGGTCTGATGTGTTCTGCTTCGTGGTTCTGGTAGTGACCACTCTTTGCCTTGCTCTGTGGACACGACACAACGCCAAGGTTACGGCAGTGACCTGGACCACGACATTATGGTTACGGCAGTGACATGAACCACAACATCTGGTAGTGACCACTCTTTGTCTTGCTCTGTGGACACGACACAACACCAAGGTTACGGCAGTGACCTGGACCACGACGTCATGGTTACGTCAGTGACATGGACCACAGCATCATAGTTACGGCAGTGACATGTACCACGACACCATGGTTACGGTAGTAACATGAACAACAACATTATAGTTATGGCAGTGACCTGGACTACAGCATCATGGTTACGGCAGTGACCCGGGCCTCAACGTCATGGTTACGGCAGTGACATGAACAACATCGTGGTTACGGCAGTGACCTGGACCACAGTACCATGGTTATGGCAGTGACATGAACAACATCGTGGTTACGGCAGTGACCTGGACCACAGCATCATGGTTACGGCAGTGACATGAACAACATCGTGGTTACGGCAGTAACCTGAACCACAACGTCATGGTTACGGCAGTGACATGAACCACAACGTCATGGTTACGGCAGAGACCTGGACCACAGCGTCATGGTTACGGCAGAGACCTGGACCACATAACATCATGGTTACGCCAGTGACCTGGACCACATCATGGTTACGCCAGTGACCTGGACCACAACGTCATGGTTGCGCCAGTGACCTGGACCACGTAACATCATGGTTACGCCATTGACCTGGACCATATCATGGTTACGCCAGTAACCTGGACCTCAACGTCATGGTTACGGCAGTGACTTTAACCACAACGTCATGGTTACGGCAGTTCACAACCTCTGGAGGGAGGAAAGAGAAAGTTTGGAGGAAGGGTGCCGGAAACCTGGGTCATAACCAGTCATGGCAGAGCTTTGAGGAAGGGAATCAGCAACCTGTGACGTAACCAGGCATGCCAGAGGCTGCAAGAAGGATGCTGAAAACCGAGGACTGGAATGTGGCCTACAGTGCGACTGCAAATAAGTGTATATTTAAACATGACTTCTGTTAAACTCTATATTTGGGTGTCATTCGTTGGCATAATAAGCTGTTAACGTGATAATTGTAAGATCAGTCACTTATATGAAAAGACTTCTAACAAAAAGTAAGAAGAAGAAGGAAGAATATGGCATTTTGCTTCGTCGTTCTTGTAGTGGCCGCTGTTTTATGTGGACACAATGTCGGGGGACGGGTGGGGAGAAGAGGGTTTTTGCAAAGAGACCAAGGTACAGAAGAAAGTACGTTCGCATCTTTCATTTGGAGAATTTGAAGATAATGACTGCATGGAAAAAGTCCGAATGTTTTTAGGATGATAATAATGATGCGAGAGAGGAAACAGACGACAACTCCTCAGTTGAGTGAGTGAGTGGGGGGGGGGTGCGTGTGTGTGGTGTGTGTGTGTGTGTGTGTGTGTGTGTTGTCTGTTGTGTGTTGTGTGAGGTGGTGTGTGTGTGTGTGTCTGGTGTATGTGTGTGTGTGTGTGTGTGTGTGTGTGATGTTTGTGTTGTTTGAGTGTGTTTGGTGTGTTGTGTGTGTGTGTTGTGTGTTGTGTGTGTGTTGTGTGTGTGTGTGTGTGTGTGTGTGTGTGTGTGTGTGTGTGTGTGTGTGTGTGTGTGTGTGTGTGGGTGCGTTGAGTGTGGTGTGTGTGTGGTAGATGTGTGTGGTGTGCTGGTGTGTTGTGAGTGTGTTGAGAGTGTGTGTGTGCTGTGTGTCGTGTGTGTGTGGTGTTGTGGTGTGTGGGTGTGGTGCTGTGTGTGTGTGGACGCCAGCCGCCGTTCATGATTGCGTAATTCCCGAGGAAAAACTGACGTCAGCGATACTCCGCCTGATGTTCTTGAGGTAGTTGAGCAGGTCGCCCTTGGCCATGTGCTCCACCAGCAGGCAGTAGGGTTCCTGCAGGGTGCAGCAGCCCAGCATGCTGACCACGTGGCTGTGGGAACCCAGCTCCTTCATCAGCTTGATTTCCCGCAGGAACTCCGCCTTGTCCGCCTCGTCACAGCCCTCTGGGACATAACGACATCATCATGACGTCCACAGCACACCACACACACACGACCACACACACACGACCACGCACACCACCAACACACCACGCACAGCACGCACGCACGCACGACGCACGCAGCACCACACCACCACCACACACACACACACACACACCACACTCACTACAGCACCACGCACACACACACACACACAGACACACACACACACACACACACACACACACCACACACACACACACACACACACCCACACACACACACTCCACACACACACACACACACACCACACACACACCACACACACACACACACCACAACAAAAGAAGCAAAACAACACTCTCTAAAACCATCACACCCAACGAGAGGGAGATTGGCAAAGGAGCTGGAGAAAGAGGGAGATGTTCTATAATGTCTTCCTGTGCGCGAGTCGTTAATGCAATTTCTGGCAAATGAGCTGTGTAAATAAAAACGATAACTTTAACGTAAAAATGCAATTTAATAAATGAACGATTCATCGCTGGATGCAATAATGTGTGCCCAAAAATTAGATTTAAACAACTCGTCGGCTCTCGACCCCTGGTATTGCTGGCATTTCGGCAGCGGCTCTCTCTCTCTCTCTCTCTCTCTCTTGGATACGGACAGTGTGTTCATTGGGATGTATATTATACCGACACGGAGATAGACAACGGAGTGGCTCTACTTGAGCAGTGCATCATTGATATTTTTGGTGAACTCCCCATCATTATTTGTGGAGATCTAAATGCAAGGACTGGTGGTATGAATGCGAGAGATGTGCAGTTGCTGGATGATGTTGTTGAAGATGTATGTAATGAAGATATTATTGACGATATACACTTTAGAAGAGTGTCCAAAGATGTTACCTTGAACGAGTTTGGCCGGTATCTCCTTTATGTGTGTGAGCAATTTAACCTTGTTGTACAGAACGGTTTATTGCCAGGAGATGAAGACGGAAATTTCACATACATTTCTCACAGTGGCTCAAGCATAATTGACTATTTTATTATGTCAAGATGCCTAGTTCATTTAGGATTACATTTAAACGCATTGTCCCTAAAATTGATTCCAAACATATGCCAGTAAAAATGAGTTTAAAGCTTCCAAGTACGGTGATGGTACTGATGCTAAGCCAAAAACGTATAAGGTTCAAAAGTACATTTGGAATACAGAAAAAGCACAACAATATTTTGATACATGTTCATCAAATGATGTTTCTTTTCTGTTTAAAGACGGCTTAATTGATGTAGACATTGAGGCTGCACTTTCCAAATTTACGGATGGGATCCGTAAAGCAGGGCATTGTATGCAAAGAACCGTTACAGTCGGTAAAGATAAAGGTAGCCCTTGGTTTGATGGTGAGTGTAAAAATAAACGACGCCTCGTACGGCAGTGCTTGAGAAGATATCACAAATCAAACGGAACTGATGCTAGGGACCAGAGGATTGCTTACACAAAACAAAGGAAAAGAGTACAAACGCTTTTTGAAAGAAAAGAAAGCAGAGCATAAAAAACAGATTATTAAAATTCTTGAGGATAGTGGAAAAGACCCAGAAAGTTCTGGAGTACAATTAAATCTGTTATCAGCAAAGGTTCAGTGCCTAATGCGATTACTTCGGATGAATGGTTTCGTAAACTTTTACGAAGTTTTTAATTTGGACTATACTGCTGTGGGAAACTAGTTTTGATGACAGCATCAGAAACGAGGTTGATATAGAACTGCACGGTGTTTCCGATATATTAGAGGTTGACATAACGCAGCTAGAGGTGCTTGATGCCATTAGAGCCTTAAAGAACAATAAAAGCCCCAGGTCCGGATGGCCTTAGCGGTGAATTCTATAAGTATGCAGCTCCTTGTGTTGTTGAGTTTCTCACACAGTACTTTAATAAGCTTTTTGATACAGGAACGTTCCCATTGGGCGGGTTCTGAAGCTGTAATTCAACCAACACATAAGAAAAGGGATATCAATTCTCCCGAAAACCTACGGGGGTATTTCTCTCCTTAATGTTAGTGGAAAACTGTACAGCTATATTTTAAATAAGCGTTTAACAACATGGCTTGAGGATAATAGATTGATAAATGAAACACAAGCTGGGTTCAGAAAGGGTTATAGTACAGTCGATCATGTTTTTACTCTTTTGGCCTTGATACAGAAGCAATTGCTAACTCATGGCAAGCTCTATGCTGCCTTTATAGACTTCAAAAAAGCCTTTGATTTCGTTGATAGGAATCGTCTCTGGGATGTACTTCGAAAAAAATGGTGTGAAGGGAAGAATGTATAGAGCTATAAAAAGTATGTATAGTGTCGTAAAAGCAAGGGTTCGCGTCGGTGGCGACCTCACAGAACCTTTTTGTGTCCTCGAGGACTGAAACAGGGGGAAATATGCAGCCCGATTTTGTTTTCGCTTTTTATTAATGAACTTGCAAATGAGATCATACAAAAAGGTAAACATGGTATATCCCTATCCCCTGATCTAATTCAGATGTTGATCATGCTTTTTGCAGATGACGTGATACTTTTGTCATTTACCATAACTGGCCTTCAGCATCAACTTAACATTTTGAATGACACTGGAAATAACCTCGGCCTTGTTGTAAATCTTAGCAAGTCGAACGTTGTTGTTTTTAGAAATGGTGGACATCTCGCTTTAAGAGAGAAGTGGTTCTACAATGGAACAAGACTAGCAGTTGTTAATCAATATAAATACTTGGGCGTGATATTTTCTACGGGACTAACATTTTCCTACTGCCTCGAAGATATGGCCAGCAAAGCCAGAAAGGGGGTCATAGGTATTCTGAAGCTTTTGTGGACTCTAGCCGAGCAGTCACCTACATTATTCTTTAGACTTTTTGATTGTCAAATTCAGCCCATGTTAACATATGGTGCTGAAGTTTGGGGTATTATGGCTGACCACTGCACAATCGAAAGAGTGCATTTATTTGCAATTAAACGATAGCTTAATGTTAGTACAAGAACACCTAGTGCACTAGTCTATGGAGAAACTGGGAGATACCCTCTTTATGTAATAACTTATGTGAAATGCATTAGATATTGATTAAACCTTGTGAGAATGCCAGAGAACCGCCTTCCTATAAAGGCATATAAAATGCTTTATGCTTTGCATTCTAAGAATAACTGGGTGTCACACGTGTGCTTTACGTTGTACCGATACGGGTTTGGATTTGTCTGGGAAAACCAAGGTGTGTGTGATGTGAGTAACTTTATACGTGAATTTAGACAGAGGTTGGTTGATTGTTTTCTTCAAGAATGGCATAGTGGTATGGTTTCAAGGGATCGCCTTGTTTCTACTCCTTGTTCAAACAAAGTCATTCCCTTGCCGATTATTTGTGTATCATAAAGAAAGCTGTTCTAAGAAGGAATTTGATTAGATTTAGACTAGGAGTGTCTCCTCTTAAGGCCCACCGTCTACGATACACAGACAGATCACAAGGAAATTATACATGCCCATTTTGTAAAGACTCTGACGAAACAGAAATTCATTTCCTCTTTGTATGTCCAAAATATAAAACGCTCAGAGGGAAAACCCACTTGCTTGAAAAATTCTATCTCCGTCCATCTGCGTTTAAAATGGCAATTTTACTAGCAGATACAAGGCAGAGCTTACCACTTGCTATCTTTATCTCTAAGGCAATCAAATTGAGATCGTCTGCGGTCCCTTGATTACTTAATACCTTGGATGCCACTCCTTAAGTATGTTTCATATTTGATTATGCATATGACTATGTGTTTTTGTGTGCGCGTGCTGTTTTGTGTGTGTGCGTGCGTGCATGTTTGCGTGCGTGTGTGTGCGTGCGTGTGGTGTGTGTGTGTGTGTGTGTGTGTGTGTGTGTGTGTGTGTGTGTGTGTGTGTGTGTGTGTGTGTGTGTGTGTGTGTGTGTGTGTGTGGAGGGGTGCCAGTATGGGTGCGTGTGAGTGTTGTCTTGGTTATTGTCAATATGTATATGGATAGATATTGATTTTGTGTATCCATGTATTGCATTACTTCCCCGATTGCTCCCAATTTGACACGGGCAGATGGCCTAGTTCAATAAACCATTCGTTCGTTCTCTCTCTCTCTCTCTCTCTCTCTCTCCTCTCTCTCTCTCTCTCTCTCTCTCTCTCTCTCTCTCTCTCTCTCTCTCTCTCTCTCTCTCAGCATCTGACCCGAAACTGCCACCTCGATTCGTTGTTGTTGTTTCTCCAAAAGCTGCCTGAGCCAGCGCTGAAACCTCAGGTCAGTCCGTTAACAGCGCCCCCCCCCCCCCCCCCCCCTCCACCACCCGTCCCCCTTTCAACATCTGAATGGCCACGTTGTCCGTTCCTTTCTCAACCCCTCCCCCCCCCCCACACACCTACCTTTCAACATTAATTGCCACGTCAGTCAGTTCATTTTCTCCACCACCCCCAGCCCACCCATCCCACTTTCCACATCTTAACGGCCACGTCAGTCCGTTCACTGTGTCCCCCCCCCCCCCATCTTTCAACATTAATGGCCACGTCAGTCTGTTCACTTTCACCCCCCCCCCCACCTGCCTTTCAACATTAATGGCCACGTCAATCTGCTCACTTTCTGCCCCCCCCTCCCCCATCTGCCTTTCAACATTAATGGCCACGTCAATCTGTCCACTTTCTGCCCCACCCCACCCCCACCCCGCCTTTCAACATTGATGGCCACATCAGTCTGTTCACTTTCTCTCCCCCCCCCCCCCCCCCCCACCTGCCTTTCAACATTAATGGCCACGTCAATCGGTTCACTTTCTGCTGCCCCCCACCTTTCAACATAGATGGCCAATCAGTCTGTTCACTTTCTCCCCCCGCCGCCCCCCCCCCCCCCCCTCCCCTTCAACATTAATGGCCACGTCAATTTGTTCACTTTCTGCCTGCCCCCACATTTAACATTAATGGCCACGTCAGTCCATTCACTTTCTCGCTACCCCCCCCCCCCCCCCCCCTTTTAACATCAATGGCCACATCAATCTGTCACTTTTCCCCCCTCCCCCCCCCCCACCCCCATCAACATGAAGGTCACTTTCTGTCCATCAATGGCCACATCAGTCTGTCCACTTTCTCCACCCCCCACCTGCCTTTCAACATCAATGGCCACGTCACTCTGTTCACTTTCTTTCTCCCCCCCCCCCCCCTTCCATAGCCACGTCAATCTGTTCACTCCCCTCCCACCCGCCCCCCCCCCCCCCCCCATCCCCCTCCCCTTTCAACATTAATGGCCACGTCAGTCCGTTCACTTTCTTCGCCTCCCCGCCCCACCCGCGCCCATGACCACGTCAGTCTGTTCACCCCCCCCCCCACACCACCACACACACACACCTCCAGCCCATGACCACATCAGTCCGTTCACTTTTCTCCTCCCCCCCCCCCACCACCCACCACCCACCTTTCAACATCTTAATGGCCACGAGCGCCGTCAGGGGGTCCCCGTCGGTCCCTCCGCCCTCCTCGTCCAGTGACGAGTACTTGGGGGGCAGTTCTCTGTGACGTAGGTGGGCACGTGACACCCGTCCCAGCAGCACTTGCCCGAAGGCCCCGGCCCCCAGCACTCGCCCCACCTGCATGCAGGAGTGCGGCAGCTCCCAGTCGTCGGCCACTGTACGCTGCTGCTCACCGCTGCTCCGGTCGCTCCTGCTGGGCCGGGAAACAGGAACAGGGGGCAGAATGACAGTAGGGAATTTGTTAGGGCGGTGTAAGCGACTCAGAGAGTTTGGCAACTTAATTCTGATGCAAAGCATAAATGCTCAACAAAAACCAATGGGATGAAAGTATGCTGATAAGCATAGTTATTTGTACAAAGCGTAATAAAACGCACACGCGCACACATTCGCAGGATCGCGTGCGCGCACACGCACATAGACGCGCACGTATTCTCTCTGTCTCTGTCTCTGTCTGTCTCCCTCTGTCTCTGTCTGTCTGTCTGTCTGTCTCTGTCTCTCTCTCTCTCTGTGTCTGTCTGTCTCTGTCTGTCTGTCTGTCTGTCTGTCTGTCTGTCTGTCTGTCTGTCTGTCTGTCTGCTTCTGTCTGCTCTGCTGCTCTTCTCTCTCTCTCTCTCTCTCTCTCTCTCTCTCTCTCTCTCTCTCTCTCTCTCTCTCTCTCTCTCTCTCATCACACACACACACACACACACACACACACACACACACACACACACACACACACACACACACAACACACAACACACACACACACACACACACACACACACACACACACACACACACACACACACACACACGCACCGGGAGTCGTTTGCGGAAAGCTAGAGCGCCCCCTTCAAATGCCAAGTTAAGCCTATACGTCACCAGGTATGACGCATAGAGTGAACTCACACGTCACTGGGCATGACGAATAGAGTGAACTCACACGTCACTGGGCATGACGCATAGAGTGAACTCACCCGTCACCAGGCATGAAGCATAGTGTGTGAACTCACCTGTCACCAGGCATGAAGCATACAGTGTGAACTCACCCGTCACCAGGCATGAGTTACAGAGTGTGAACTCACCCGTCACTAGCAGGCATGAAGTATACAGTGTGAACTCACCCGTCACCAGGCATGAGTTACAGAGTGTGAACTCACCCGACACTAGCAGGCATGAATTACAGAGCGTGAACTCAAGGCTTGAAGCATAGAGTGTGAACTCACCCGTCGTCGTGCATGAAGCATAGAATGTGAACCCATCTGTCACCATCAGGCACGAGTTACAGAGCGTGAACTCAAGGCTTGAAAGCATACAGTGTGAACTCACCCGTCACCAGGCACGAGTTATAGAGCGTGAACTCAAGGCTTGAAAGCATAGAGTGTGAAATCATCAGGCACGAGTTACAGAGCGTGAACTCAAGGCTTGAAGCATAGAGTGTGAACTCACCCGTCACCAGGCATAAAACAGAGCGTGAACTCTAGGCTTGAAGCACAGAGTGTGAACTCACCCGTCACCAGGCATGAGTTACAGAGTGTGAACTCACCCGTCACCAGGCATGAGTTACAGAGTGTGAACTCACCCGTCACCAGGCATGAGTTACAGAGTGTGAACTCACCCGTCACCAGGCATGAGGTACAGAGTGTGAACTCACCCGTCACCAGGCATGAGGTACAAAGCGTGAACTCAAGGCTTGAAGCATAGAGTGTGAACCACCCGTCACCAGGCACAAAACAGAGTGTGAACTCAAGGCTTGAAGCACAGAGTGTGAATTAACTCACCCGTCACCAGGCATGAGGTACAAAGCGTGAACTCAAGGCTTGAAGCATAGAATATGAACTCATCCGTCACCTGGCATAAAACAGAGTGTGAACTCAAGGCTTGAAGCATAGAGTGTGAACTCATCCGTCACCTGGCATAAAACAGAGTGTGAACTCAAGGCTTGAAGCATAGAGTGTGAACTGACCCGTCACCAGGCATGAAGTGGGTGTAGGGCCGGAACTCGTGCTCTTGCAGCTTGTGGAGGTGAGCCAGCTTCTGTCCGTTCCTCCACCGCCACCACAGGAACACCGCCAGCAGGGCCGACACCACCACCACGAAGGGCACGGTGATCGCTGCCGCCACCGTCGAACCCTCTGAGGCTGAAAAGCAGAATGAGCAGGTCGCCGTAGTTGGTGCTAACCCCACCGTCATCAGAAAAGTAACATCACCACCTTCAAACAAACATCACCATGTGTGCATGGGTAAGGCTGCTGTGGTGTGTGTGTGTGTGTGTGTGTGTGTGTGTGTGTGTGGTTTTGGTGTGTGTGTGTGTGTGTGTGTGTGTGTGTGTGTGTGTGTGTGTGTGTGTGTGTGTGTGTGTGTGTGTGTGTGTGTGTGCGTGAATGTGAGTGCGTGTGTATGTGTGTGTACGTAAGTGTGTATGTGTGTGTGTGCGTATGCGCGCGTGTGTTCGCGTTTGCGTGCGTGCGTGCGTGGGTGCGTGCGCGCGCGCGCTGCATGCTCCGCACTCGCGATTCCCTCGCCAAAACAGAACACGCTGTAAAATTCTGCGGCATGCTTTCGGCCCGCGAACGAAAACGAAAAATTGGATAGCACACCACACGCTGCGATTTCAAGTGCCAGAAGAAAGAAAAATCGCATCATCGAAGGCATCGCGTG
>JABMCL010002089.1:25000-27500 GCA_018857735.1 Alviniconcha marisindica | reverse complement strand
CGCTGAGCTATCCCGCTCCCCATCACAGCAAACACTACTCTTCCCCAAAAATGGAATATTTCGCTTTGACCATGCTAACAATACAGCACAGCACAGCAAACACAAGCCAAGCTTCCTCTCTTATTCCCTACCGCCTTTTTCCCCACAATTAATTCAATAACAATAACAATATACTTTATTCATCCCAGCGGGAAATTGAAGCTGTCGTTCGATCGCACAACGAGGAACATATCTCAATAATTCTAAGTCATGAAACACGCGCACATACACACTCTTAGACATACTCCCCCTTTCTCTCAATCTGCATACACTAATAGGAACGATCTAATGCTAATATCTAGCAAACCCTAAATTACCTCGAATAATACTTCCTCTGTCAAACCAAAACGTAAAAACTCTCAAATTAAATAAAAATCATTAGGTTCACACATCCCCAACCCTTCCGTAGAAAGTTATCATCCTCAACAGACGTCTTCACGCATGCGCACACTCAGTTAATGACTGGTATAATCTTCATTAAAAACTGACAGAGCCGAGGGTAAAAACGAGGCTTTATAACGGTTTGTATTTGTTCTCGGAAGTAAAAAAAAATCTTCCACTCCTGTTGCTACGTCTGCTATCAAAACAGATCTGAACAGTTGAAAAAAGGGGGACTATCCCGAAAATCCGCATGTTTTGTGTTGTCCTAATAAACAGCGTTCTTTTCAACCTTTCACGTGTTTGGAGCTTGTTTTAGAACGCTAGCTGTCATTACTGTTTAAGGTTTGTTGTTGTTGTTGTTTCTTACCACTAGAGACAGAGACCGACAGACCGACAGACAGACAGACAGACCGACAGACAGACAGAGAAAGAGAGTGAAACAAAATAAGGGGTACCTACCAGTATACCAAATGTACCACCCGACCCGCTGTCCTGCAAGACGGGTACGACTGCGTGTAGAGTGTCCTGCAGATTTAAATAAAAATTATAAAAATATTTCTGCTCGGTCAGCGTTTCGCTTTATCGCCGGCCCTACCAGCAAATGAAGGCTATATATCCCATCCATTCTTCCAAATACTGAACACCAATACAGCAGCACAAAACAGCTCAACCAACAGGAGGCAAGTGTTTTACATCAGGACACCAAAACAGCTCAGCCAAAAGGAGGTAAGTGTTTTACATCTGGACACTAAAACAACAGAAAAACCAGCTCAACCAAAAGGAAGTAATTATGTGTTTTACATCAGGACACTAAAACAACAGAACAAAACAGCTCGGCCAGAAGGAGATGTTTTACATCAGGACACCAAAACAGCAGAACAAAACAGCTCAACCAAAAGGAGATAAGAGTTTTACATCAGGACACCAAAACAGCAGAACAAAACAGCTCAACCAAAAGGAGGTAAGTGTGTTACATCTGAACACCAAAACAACAGCACAAACAGCTCAACCAAAAGGAGGTAAGTGTTTTACATCTGAACACCAAAACAACAGCACAAACAGCTCAACCAAAAGGAGGTAAGTGTTTTACATCTGAATACCAAAACAACAGAAAAACCAGCTCAACCAAAAGGAGGTAAGTGTTTTACATCAGGACACTAAAACAACAGAACAAAACAGCTCAACCAAAAGGAGGTAAGTGTTTTACATCTGAACACCAAAACAACAGCACAAAACAGTTCAACCGAAAGGAGATGTTTTACATCAGGACACTAAAACAACAGAACAAAACAGCTCAGGCAGAAGGAGATGTTTTACATCAGGACACCAAAACAGCAGAACAAAACAGCTCAACCAAAAGGAGATAAGCGTTTTACATCTAGACACCAAAACAACAGAACAAAACAGCTCAACTAAAAGGAGGTAAGTGTTTTACCCTTTAACTGTCGTTTAAGTGTTTTTTGTTTCATTTCCCCGTCCATCCCCTTTTTGTTGTGGTTGTTGTTGTGGTTGTTGTTGTGTATGTATTGTTGTGGTTGTTTTATTTGTTTTGTTTTGTTTGTTTGTTTGTTTTGGTGGAAAGGAAATAGCTGATGATCAGTGTGCAAGTTGAAGCATTAATTCAAACCGAACAGAACTTTAATTTTTCCCACAGTAACGTTTTGGACATACTATACTGTTACTGTGATTATCAGACTCGTTTTGTCAAAACACAAACACACACACACACACACACACACACACACACACACACACACACACACACACACACACACACACACACACACACACACAACACACACACCACACACACAACACACACACACACACACACACACACACCACACACACACACACACACACACACACACACACACACACACACACACACACACACACACACACACACACACACACACACGCACGCACGCACGCACGCACACACACCACCACCACCACTACCACCACAACAACAACAACAACAGGTGCTGTACTACCGGTGTCACGGTGATGTTGTGGAAGACGTTGTCCTTGAAGCCGAAACCCCACACCTCGTCCACTAAGCCATAGTACACGATGT
>JABMCL010002089.1:7500-20000 GCA_018857735.1 Alviniconcha marisindica | reverse complement strand
GGAAAGGGTTCACACGTGCAGAAATGTGTCTCAGTCAGCACGTACGCCTCGAATTCTCAAATCTCCTTTCACCACGCCCAGTGTCTTTTCTCAAGCGAGAGTGACACTATAGAGTCTTGCGAATGTTTCTTGTTCTGATTTCAGTAATCATGGTGCTTTACATCCACAGAAACCGTATGGCTTATTAGGGACGGGGAAAGGATTGGGGCGGGGTTCGGGTACCAGTGAGTAGCTCGTCCGTGCGCTCCGACCCGTAAAAATTGAAGAGACCGTCAGCCACCGCCAGAACAACAATGTTAAAGGACAAGTCGCTGAGAACAATGATGTAGGTGAAATTGTGGTCTGAGGGTTATAAATGCACGAAAACAGGCATTTTCTTTCGTACCGAAAGCGTCGCCATGACGCTGAAAATCATGTGCACATATGCACACTACGTCACTCTGGGAGTCGCTGCAAAATGGCTAGTACCCAGGGTAACCGACTTGGAAAAACAAGGATGAAGCTCCGACGCCATTGTCAGTAGTTGGGCCTTTGTTTATTTCCTCCTTGTTATTTCATCTTTCTCGAGCCTTGTTAGGTGCGTGGCGTTTCACAACAGGCTAGACCTCATCAGGGAGCCTGGTTTTTATTGGGTGTTTTATTTTATTTCCCAATTTATCTTTGTTTGTTTCATCATATGTAAAAATGAAAATGTTTTGTTCGTTCTAGTTCAATAGACTAGCGATTTCGTGGCCTCCCTGGGTTAGGGTTTGGGTTGGGCTAGTTACCGGTTCTTGCCATTCACTGTTTTTTCTCTTGGCTTGCCCTTTTGTTTCTCGAGTTATATCGTTCATTTCGAGTACGAGTGGGGGGGTAGTCTCGATTTTAACGAGACCTCTCATTCTTTCTTTGTGTGGGGTAGTTCGTGAGCGTCTGTTGCCCTGCCGTGTTGTTGTCACTGCTAAGTGGGTTGTATCGTGTACACGGATTACGTGTATCCAGCCTTTGTCCCGTTGCTCGCTGACATTCCTTGCCTCTTCTTTCTTTTCAGAAAGTTATGTTGTTCTTTTCTCTCTTTTCCCCGTCTTTTTCACCATGCGTTCTTTCTTTTTTATCTCTGGTTTATTGGCCATTTCGTACCCGATTAGGGCAGCCATTTTGTGTTTCTCTTGTCGTCTGCATTTGTTTACATCCCGATGCTTTGTCATCGTAGTCCTGATTAGCTTTTTGCTTTATCATTCTTGCAGCCTTTGTTTTCTAGACGGAAGCCGGGTTAGTGAAGGTTAGTTTAGAGTTAGTTATGGTTAGTGTGGCTTTCCATCTGTTTGTCGTTGGCACAGTTATTTTGCTCTGTGCTCTTATGACTGTAATCGTCCACTCCTTTGTTTAGAGTATTTTACTGTTGTGTTTAATGCTAGATGTGTTTTGTGTGTGTGTTTTTCTCTACACCTTATGCTTGCGGGTAGGCAACCGTTTGGGATCTTGAAGTGGATTCAACTGTTTTGTTTCTTTCATTTGGTGTCAGCTGTTTGCTTGCCTGATTAGGGCAACCATTTTTCGTTTGCCAGCAGCATTTGTGGTTTGGTCTTTCTTTCTTTGCCACAGGGCTTTGTGGTCTGTTCTTTCTTTCTTTGCCACAGGCATTTGTGTACAGTCTCTTTCTTTCACGGCCTTTTCTGCCGTAGGTATTCGTGTTAGACCTTTTGTCTTTGCCTTGTTAGCGCTTGTTTCAGAGTATCAGTGTATCTCTCAATTTTTTGTATCATGCTGTGCGCTTGCTGCTCGTCAGCTTCATCCTTGAGATTCAAACTGATTTTTTTCCAAGTCGGTTACCCTGTGGACAGCCCTACAAATTCCGTATTGAAGCAAACCCCATTTGGTATTCCGCCATAAAGTTTACGAAATCGCACTCAGCGAAGTGCTCGCTACACAAATGGCGTGAATGAGGCGCAGCATCAAAGTCAGTTCGTTTGAATTGTACAAATTTGACCCATTTTCGCCTCACAGCGGGTCGATTCCGCGAACTCGTGCATAGTTATGCTTTGGGTTGCTTGTGAGTTGTTACAATTTGCTGGCATGGTTAGAGCTTTTTGTCGACCACACGCATACACATTCAGTGAACAATCTAAGATGGGAACCGCACTGACTCCCCAGACTGACGTCACTTCGAGAAAGTCACGTGACTGATGGAGAACCCGAGACAGCAGTCTCGGCCAGCCTACAGAAAATAAAATCGATTAAAAACCAACATAAACTTTTTTATTCTTCTTTGTTTCATTAAATCTCAAACTAGTGACTCATTTGTCAGTCATTTCGATGGTCATTTTGCATACTTAAAAACCTTGGACTTTTCCTTTAAGGAGGTGGGGACCGCGCCAGTGCGAAGCAACTCGTGTGCTCCGCTAATTGCTGTTTCAACAACCATGCGGAGTAAAGTCACAAAGACAGTGTCCGAAAATGCAACCGCTGAGGAACAACTCAGCAGCAAGACAATCCATCCATCCAGCTACGAGAGCCCAGCTCCACCTCCTTCTCTTGATCTCTCCTGTGGTCTGATTCTAGCTAGGTAGGTAGGTAGTGTTGCTTAATGTCCTCAGATGTCAGTTGACATATTAGGGACAAGCTGAGACCAATGCCGAAGTATGGTTCAATATAGCTTTACCTCCACGGAAATCAGAAGGCTCGTTAGGACGGACAGCCCAGGACGGCCACCTCGACTCTCACACAGCTCCTGAACTATGACTGATTCCAAATTCCCCCGTTGCTTTTCTATCGCAGTAGGGGCGCGAGTGACGTCATTGTGCTTACCTGTCGGGTTCAGCCACGTGATGGTGATGACGAAGCTCAGGAGAGACGCGTCATAGTGAATTTTGGTCACTTGCAACATTCTTGGGGGACCAGGAACCCCGTCTGAAAATATATTCAGGGATTATTTCGATTCATTCATTACTAGCTCTAACTGACATACCTACAAATCTTTCCACAGGTACAGGTAGGCCAGTTTTTTTGTGTTTTTTTTTTGTGTGTGTGTGTGTGTGTGTGTGTGTGTGTGTGTGTGTGTGTGTGTGTGTGTGTGTGTGTGTGTGTGTGTGTGTGTGTGTGTGTGTGTGTGTGTGAATGATGTGTGCTAGCGCATTGAGGTTTCTGTACTAGGGAAAGATTTGCGCTACACAAATTATTATTTCCTATTTCCATTATTATTTCCTATGTATTCAAAAAAGTTATTCCATTCTTTAATTAAATTTTTTTTATTTTTTTTTATCTCCTTGTTTGTTTGTTTTTTATTGTTTTCATCTTTTAAACCATCTTGTTTGTTTGTTTCATCTTTTAATCCATTCAACTTGGTATCTGTTCCGTTAAAAAGAAATGGCAAGAGACAATTAGGGATTCAGACAAAGGAGAATGCATGTACGGAGAAATGTGGGGTCGCGGGGGGGGGGGGGGGGGGGAGGAGGAGGAAGAGGGGAAAGAGGAGAAAGGGGGGTAGGTACCAAGAGTGATAATAATAGAACAGAAGGAAGTACGTAAAGGTAGCAAAGTACTGCAAATGGCTTCCTTTTCTCACCCTCCATGGTGTTGATATTTCTGTCGTTCTTCTTCTGCCAGAAAGTCTGCGGTGCTCATAATATTTGCATTCTCATTTCATTCAACGTAATTCTCTCAACCACAAAATGGCATGTATCATTACAGTCAGTCGGAATTTACTTGCGATTCGTCCTGTGGTTCGTCCTGATATGACCCTTCTTCTTTCTCTTCTTCTCCTTCCTTCTTCTTCGTCTTCGTCTTTTTCTCCTCCTCCTACTCTTCTTCTTCTTCTTTTTTCTTCTTCTTCTTCTTCTTCTTCTTCTTCTTCTTCTTCTTCTCTGTCTTTATCTGTCATTTTGCGCTTGCAGATTATGCTCTCTTTTATTCTCTCTTTTCTTTTTCTTTTTTCTTTTGGGGGGGGGAGGGGGGAGGGAGGAGGAAATACATGACCGATAGATATCGCTGTGCGTGATGGAGAGCTGATTATGTTCCGTACCTCAGGCTTCTCTTTCATCAAAGCATCACACAGCCCCCTCCCCCCCCCCCCACCTCTCTCTGTCTGTCTGCGTCTGTCTGTCTCTGTCTGTCTGTCTGTCTGTCTGTCTGTCGTCTGTGTTCTCTCTCTCTCTCTTCCTTCTCTTCTCTCTCTCTCTCTCTCTCTCTCTCTCTCCTCTCTCTCTCTCTCTCTCTCTCTCTCTCTCTCCCCTACCTCTCTCTCTCTCTCTCTCTCTCTCTCCCCCCCTCTCTCCCTCTCCCCCCCTCTCTCTCTCCCTCCCTCCCTCCCTCCCTCTCTCTCTCTCTCTCTCTCTCTCTTCTCTCTCTCTCTCTCTCTCTCTCTCTCTCTCTCTCTCTCTCTCCCCTCCCTCTCTCCTCTCTCTCTCTCTCTCTCCCTCTCTCTCTCCCCCCTCTCTCTCTCTCCCCTCCCTCTCTCCCTCTCTCTCTCTCTCTCTCTCTCTCTCTCTCTCTCTCTCTCTCTCTCTCCTCTCTCTCTCTCTCTCTCTCTCTCTCTTCTCTCTCTCAACAACGAGTCCAGGAACGGTGGCTGATGGGCAGGAGCTGCCCAGGGCCCTAAATTAATAGGTTTTCCTACTGCTCAATAAAGGAGAGTAACCTTTCTGCACCGGTGTTTTTGTGTTAAGCTTGAGATGCTGCTCATCTGGCGTCAGTCTAATGAGAAGAACTTGGAATGTGCACTTGTGGCGGTGTTTGGTTCGGCACGGGGGGACGCTGTGCGGCTGACCCTACGTTAAAATCCTTTTTATTTTTTTAATTATTTACATGCACCAGGCAGTTTTTGATAGTAAATTGAACTGGAAAGAGAACATCAAATCTGCGCTGAAAGAAGTGAACTCGAGAATGTATTGCATGAGAAAGCTGAGATCATTTGAAGTAAATTCAGATATGCTAGTAATTTTTATAATGCTGTATATGTAATATCATCATGTTTGATTCTGTCTGTTGGGGTGGGAATATTTCAAAATTAGATAGAGGG
Source organism: Alviniconcha marisindica (assembly GCA_018857735.1). NCBI lineage: Eukaryota > Metazoa > Mollusca > Gastropoda > Provannidae > Alviniconcha > Alviniconcha marisindica. The sequence continues at coordinate 15,004 of JABMCL010002089.1, read as the reverse complement.
GGGTTGGAAAAAAAATTGTAAAAAAAACAGGTCATGTTGTGGAAAAACCACTGGACAGTTTTAAGACTTTAACGAAAAAAGATGTAAGAAAACAAGCAAATAAAAGGCAAAAACCCCAAAAGACACTACTTTGACAGCAGACGAGAAAAGGGGTGGAAGATTTTTTTCTTCCGAGAACAAATACAAACGTTATAAAGCCTCGTTTTAAACTCGGCTCTGTCAGTTTTTAATGAAGATTATACCAGTCATTAACGAGTGTGCGCATTGTCAAGACGTTTTGAGGATGAAGCTTTCTAAGAAGGGTTGTGAATTGTGAACCTATGATTTTATTTAATTTGAGAGTTTTACGTTTTGGTTTGACAGAAAAGCATTATTCCAGATTGTTGGGTTTGCTATAGTGTAGCAGATTTAAGAAAGAGGACTGTACAGAAAACTAATGCAAATGTTAAACGGCCCTACACACCCAATGAGACACTACTTTGACAGCGACGTAGCAACAGGAGTGGAAGATTTTTACTTCCGAGAACAAATACAAACCGTTATAAAGCCTCGTTTTTAACTCGGCTCTGTCAGTTTTTAATGAAGATTATACCAGTCATTAACTGAGTGTGCGCATCGTCAAGACGTCTGTTGAGGATGATAGCTTTCTAAGGAAGGGTTGTGAATGTGTGAACCTAATGATTTTTATTTAATTTGAGAGTTTTTACGTTTTGGTTTGACAGAGAAAGCATTATTCCAAGAATTGTTGGGTTTGCTATTAGTGTATGCAGATTGAGAGAAAGAGACTGTACAGAAAACTAATGCAAATGTTAAACGGCCCTACACACCCAATGAGACACTACTTTGACAGCAGACGTAGCAACAGGAGTGGAAGATTTTTACTTCCGAGAACAAATACAAACCGTTATAAAGCCTCGTTTTTAAACTCGGCTCTGTCAGTTTTTAATGAAGATTATACCAGTCATTAACTGAGTGTGCGCATTCGTCAAGACGTCTGTTGAGGATGATAGCTTTCTAAGGAAGGGTTGTGAATGTGTGAACCTAATGATTTTTATTTAATTTGAGAGTTTTTACGTTTTGGTTTGACAGAGAAAGCATTATTCCAAGAATTGTTGGGTTTGCTATTAGTGTATGCAGATTGAGAGAAAGTGGGCGTATGTCTAAGAGTGTGTATGTGCGTGTGTTTAATGACTTAGAATAATTGAGATATGTTCTTCGTTGTGCGATCGAACGACAGCCTCAATTTCCCGCAGGGATGAATAAAGTATACTGTTATTGTTGTTATTGTTCATACACAAAAATTTGAAGTTAGTATACGCAGACTATGCAAAAACAACAACCAAACGACACAAACAGAACAAAATCCAAAGAATTTAAGGGCAAAAATATATTTAAAATCCAATGTTAACTAACCTCATTCCCATTTCAAGCTGTCTTCTCTATTCTAGCCACCTTCTTTAACTAGCTTGCTGGTGGAAGAGATATTTCGCGCCCTCAATCCCTCCATCCCTCCACCCCCCCACCCCCTTCTTCCGCCGCCACCGCCACCCTCCATCCTCGCTTCCCCCATATACACAGGACTCTCTCTCAACCTTCGAGAAAATGAGGAAGCGAACGAAATCATGTCACTCCCTGACCAACCAAACTCAAGCATCTGCCAACAGCAATATCGCCTGCCGGTCTGTCTCAACGCCGTCCTCTGAACTGAACGGGTTGCCAATAACAGTTTAGTCCAGTTCACGATGGCATAAACGCGCTCGGAACAACCCATAATTATGCGTTTCATCCCGTCTCTAAGAAATTTCCCGACGCTGCCTTTGAAAGAGTTCCAAAGTTGGCCTGATTAACGATGGCCCTTTCTCTCGTCCTTCAAAGAAAGATCGTCGAGAGCTTCCCATTAATCCTTTTTCTCCACACATTGTGGTCTGTGGAGAGTCTTGTGACTGCCCCTGGGCAACGAACATTTGAAATGGCTCTCATCGCTGCCCTCCTTAATGCAGAGCCGTTGTTGTGGTGACTGTGCAGCGTTAGGTATAGTTCCCCCTCTCCACCCCCAGCCCCAACCCCCACCTCCTCCCATCCCCTGGGATTTCGATCCCTGTCATTATCTCCCTAGAGACAGCTCTGCGTTAGGGCCTTAACTATGAATCGGGACTACGGTAGGCCAGGCCTAAACCAAAGTCCCTGACTTTAGAGTCCGAGACTTTAAGTTAGGCAAAGTTCGTATACATGGACGCGGACAATGGTCGAGACAACAGAGTCTCTGACTTCGCGCTGATAAGAAAGTGGTCATCAAACGCGTCATATCGCTTGTGCTAACTTTAGACGGGGCAATCCCATCTGGGCATGCGCACCGACACGCTTCGTTCACTTCCCTTGCGACGTATTTCGCACGCGCAGACATCGGTAAACATGCACATTAATAATAATAATGTACATTTATCATGCGCTCATCAACGCCCTGAGCGCTCACATGATACATATTAACATAAATATGATATTCTATACACATGTAGAGCGTAGTCCTACAAAACGATTTACATAAAGTATTATTATTATATAAAAAAAAAAAATACACACTACAAACGCACACACACACACACACACACACACACACACACACACACACACACACACACACACACACACACACACACACACACACAACACAACACACTGACTGTAGCAGAAACTGGATACTGATATTAGTTAGGATGGAAATACTGTGAGAAGAGGAAGGTTTTCAGTTTGGCTTTAAAAGATGACAAGGGTTGAGCAGTGTCTAATGTCTTGTGGGAGTGAATTCCAAATGTGGGGTCCAAAGCAAGAGAAGGTGCGAAAGCCATGAGTCTTGCGTTTGTATTGTTGGATTTCCAGCATGCGGGTGTCAGAAGAAGAGCGTAGTGTACGAGACGGAGTGTAAACATGCAGCAGTTCAGAGAGGTAAGCAGGACCAGAACCATTTATAGCACTGAAACACATACAAGCGACTTTATACTTAATACGTTCTGAAATGGGAAGCCAGTGCAGTTTTCCAGGAGAGGTGTTGAGTGGTGGTGACGGGGTGCCAAGAGAACAAGTCTTTGCAGCAAAGTTCTGAATTTTCTGGAGAGGTTGGATGACAGAATTATGTGTACCCATGAGGAGACAGTTGCAGTAGTCAAGCCGTGAAAGGATATAGGAAGTAACAAGAGTCTTGGCTGCGTCTTCAGTGAAAAACCTGCGGACTGAACTAATGCGTTTAGGCTCGAAATAAGCAGTTTGGCAGATTTTTTATGACGTGCTTCTTCATGGACAGTTTTGAGTCGAGAATGAATCCAAGGTTCCTGGCAGAATCAGAGAAAGGGATGTTGTGAGAGCCAAGAGTAATCGAGTCAGGGAGGGTCGATAGAAGGTTTCAAGGAAGACGAAAAGGGAAAGAGAAGAGCTTCTGTTTTGTCGTCGTTCAGTTTGAGCTGATTTTCCGTCATCCATGTTTTTATGTCGTCTGTGCATGCATAGAGTTCTTTGGTGAGTTTTGTCACTTCACTGAGAGGAGCGGATTTCTTGAGCTGTGTGTCATCTGCGAAAAGCTGATGATTTACAGAGTGGTTAGCTATGATATCGGAGAGAGGCGTAGTGTACAGGACGAAGAGAATGGGCCCCAGTACTGAGCCCTGAGGCACACCGTACACGAGCTGTGATGATGACGAAGACGAGTTATTGACTGAAGTGGACTGATATCTGTCTGAGAGGTACGAGTGAAACCATTGGAGTGCAGTAGACTGAATGCCAAAAACAGAGTTCAGGCGGGAGAGGAGAATTTGGTGGTCAATAGTGTCAAAAGCGGCAGAAAGATCCAACAAAAGAAGAACAGAAATGTTGTCATTGTCCAGAGCGGAGAGAATATCGTTTACAATACGTAACAAAACGGTCTCAGTGCTGTGTCCTGCTCGATAGGCTGACTGAAAGGGATTGCTGAGGTTGTTTTCTTGGAGATGGAGAGAAGTTTGTGGAGAACGACTTTTTAAAGGGAATTTTGGACAGAAATGGAAGGTTAGAAATGGGACGGTAGTTTTTCAAAAGATTTTTGTCAAGTGATGGCTTTTTCAACAGAGGTTTGACGACGGCTGCCTTCAGATCACGTGGAACAATGCCAGTGGTAAGAGATGTGTTGATGATGTTCGTGATGGTCGGCAAGAGGATGTCAAGGTTTTCATAAAGAATTGTGGTGGGAATAGGATCAAGTTCACAAGACTTGGCAGATGCACTGTTGATTATTTTTAAGACAAATTCATCAGTGACAGACTCAAAAGTTAGCAAGGGATTTCCAGCGAAAAAGGTATCAGGGCAAGCAGTTGGGTTTGGAGAAGGAAAATTGTTTCTGATGGTGCGGATTTTCTCAGTGAAGTAATCAGAAAAGACATTCGGAAGGTCGTCAGAGTCAAATGTTGAAGGAAGAGATGAAGATCTGCTTTTGCCGAGGATGGTGTTGAAGTTTGAAAGAGCTGTTTACAGGTTGTGCTAGACTGAATTTAGCAGAGTAGTAGACTTGTTTGGCTTTATCTACAAGGTTTGTTACTTTCTGTTTAATGGAGTCGTATATTTGTTTGTGGACGGTGAGCTTAGATTTGAGCCATCGTCTCTCCGCCTGCCGACGCTCCCGTTTCAGCTCACAGAACTGCTCCGCAATATTGCTGAACCAGGGCGTCGGCTTCCTTGTACGGACTGTGCAATGGCAGAGAGGGGGGTGCTTGTCAAGGACAGAACAGAGATGGTTATTGTAGTCACTGATAGAACTGACTTGTGAGACAGCGTGAGAGAGATCTTGTTTAAAGGCGCCGGTGTCAATCTTTTTGAGGCATCGGTACGAAAAGTTTCAGGTTTTTGTACGGGTACAGATACATCAAGTTTGCACAAGATGGCTGTGTGGTCAGATGGTAGTCCATGGTGTAGTTTTGTAGAAATGAGGATGTTATCACTTTGCTTGGAAAACACTAAGTCGAGCAGATGGCCTTGGTTGCGAGTAGGTTCAGAAACGGACTGGGGTTAGGTTAAACATGTCTATGATATCGTGTAGTTTTCTGGAGTTGTTGTTTTCTACGTTTTCAAAATGAAAGTTAAAGTCACCCATAAGGAGTGTTTTGCCAGGCAGACTGTCAGAGTGTTCAAGGAAGTCGGAAAACTGATCGAAAAACATGGAGTCAGAGAATTTGTTCTTTTTGCTGGATGGAGGGCGGTAGATACAGAACAAGTTGGTTAGTTGCTTGTTGTATGTTGTATGTTGTCAGCTGAGCGGTGGAGGCATTAGGTGAAGGCATGCCTGGCAGGCCCCGATTCTGGATGTGATTCGCCATGTTTTACTTCTGCAACACCCAAGCGATCTCGACGAGGTCATTATTCGTAAAAACGCTTATCTATCGACATCTTCGATGGAGTATTCTTCTTGGCATTTACTGAATCGAGTAACCGTAGCATCGTCTGCTGCGTCGGCCATTTTAAACTTGTCAGAAAGGCGAGTGGACGCTGTGAAATCAGGTAGCCTACGCTGTGCAGATGAATTTAAATAACAAGAAAATAAATCAAGTGAGAATGTAAGACGTCAAGCAAACTTGCTCTCATAATAATTTGCAAACATTAAATCGTACGATCACCTTAATCAGTCATTATGCCAGCGTCGCTCGGCTACTGCGACCTTTCTTCCCTCCAAAATGAAAGAGCTTTGGCCGACGAACATCTAGTACTCATTTGACGAAGTAAACGAAAGATGTCGATATCACCTCGTGTGAGTGTTCCAGTAGTAAAATACGAACAATCAAAACATACAGTCTTGATGATTTATTTATTTTTAAATAAAACAAAAACAAATTTATTTTATTTTTTAATTAAAAAGAGAGAGAAGCCACTGGATTCAGACGTAAAGACGCAACAGCAGCGAAAAACAAACAAAAACAACAAGAAAAACCAACTTTCCAAGCATAACAAGGCCAAAAGCAGTCATAGTCCCTGGCCTACCACCTTTAGTCCAGCGAAATCGCTAGCCTAAATATCGGCTGTTTAGGCCCGAGGTTCGGCCCGGACTTTGGTGTAGTCCCGGTCCATGGTTACCATTTTGGGGCCATTGTCAATAGCCTTGAGATTTAGGCCGGCCTACCGCTTTAGGCCCGATTCATAGTTAAGGCGCATGTGTCACAATACTGTGCCCAGCAAGCTTCCCGCCGGTGCCACATTTATGTGCCTAAATCAGGGGACTGTTTTGTAAGAAGCGGTAATGAAAGAAGTACAACATCTTCTATTGATGAAAACTGGAATCATTTTACTTTATTATGCAAACAGGTTGAAATGTGATCGGTTCAGAAATAAGGCAGTTACGGGCGTTTAAAGACAGTGACTCTACGTTTGGTGCCAGAGTTACACCAAATAGGAAGAAGAAGAAAAGAAAAAAGAGAAACAGAAGAAAAAAAACAGCTGGCACCAGGAGCTGTTGCATTCTAGAACTGCTGGCGCTGAAAAGGTTAAACAAGTCAAAGAAAAGCAGAAAGTATTGTGGCCCTACCATGACACTTGTGTGTGTGTGTGTGTGTGTGTGTATAGTACGGGCCCCAAAGTGAATTAACTTACCGGGTGCTTGGACTTCTTCGCTAAACCAGTGTGACCCATAGCGAGACACTGCTGCCACCCGATACATCGGTCTGCTGCACACGCTCAGGTTGCTCCGTGTAAAGTGGTCACCACGCATCACCTGAACACACAAAACAAAAAGTCCTGGGCCCATATGCATGATGAGCACATACAGTTAAAGGCGGATAGCCCGTAATCCCGATTTGCTAAAGGGTCCGTAAGTCCGGCTCTCCTTCCACATGCACGAATCGTCAATATATAGCCACAGGAACAGCTATTGGCTTGTTTATTTTTAGATCTTTTAAACCTTTACCAACAATGCAACGGGCGTGACGTCAAAAACCTGAAGAAGGTAATATTATGAAGAGACGTTTTAAAAGGGTTGTATTGACACTCGACTGAGCCCATGCCTAATAACCCATATGGTTTCTGTGGACGTTAAGCACCATGTTTTACTTACTTACTCGATTGTGTTCGTGAACTTCACTTTAACGACTTACAGTCGATACTGATATCGATCACAAGAAGTGAGCAGTCTCTCCCGGCTGGTGGCAGGACGTTAAAATCAAAGTTTTACACCCTCTCCAAGAATCAGCATGTTGCTGCTTTGGGATGAAAACGACCCAAAACCTTCTTATCCGTGACAGATGTAAGACTGACGCATTTTCCTCAGTGGGGAACGGATCAGGGAACGCATAGGTAAACTTTTTTCTTTTCTTTGTTTTTTCTCTTCTTTTTTTTTTTGGGGGGGGGGAGGATGTTTTTGTTTGTTCTCTCTCTCTCTCTCTCTCTTCTCCTTCTCTCTCTCTCTCTCTCTCTCTCTCTCTCTCTCTCTCCTCTCTCTCTCTCTCTCCTCTCTCCCCCCCCCCCCCCTCTCTCTCCTCTCTCTCTCTCTCTCTCTCTC
>JABMCL010002089.1:0-2500 GCA_018857735.1 Alviniconcha marisindica | reverse complement strand
TGTGTGTGTGTGTGTGTGTGTGTGTGTGTGTGTGTGTGTGTGTGTGTGTGTGTGTGTGTGTGTGGTGTGGTGTGTGTGTGTGTGTGTGTGTGTGTGTGGTATAATACTTTATGTAAATTGTTTTGGTAGGACTATGCTCTACATGTGTATAGAATATCATATTTAGGTTAATACGTATCATGTGAGCGCTCAGGGCGTTGATGAGCGCATGATAAATGTACATTATTATTATTAATGCATAATATATACGCATCAACACGGGCTCAGACATATCTGAACATGTGCAACACACACACACACACACACACACACACACACACACACACACACACACACACACACACACACACACACACACACACACACACACACACACACACACACACACACACCACACACACAATCATTGTAAAGACTGATAGGGTGAAGCACAATGTTGCTTAACTAAAATATATGAAGAAGAGAAATGTCTTGAGTTTGTTTTTGAAGGAGGACAGAGTAGCAGAGCGCCTGGTGTTTTGGGGGAGATTGTTCCAGCTGTGGAGACCGAAGTGTGAGAAAGTGCGAAAGCCATGAATTACGCGGTTGAAGCGAGCATGTTTCTGACGAAGAGCGGAGAGAGCGGGAAGGACTGCCAAGGTGCAGTAGCTCAAAAGCTAAGATGAGACAGAACCTGTGACAGCGTTGTAACACACGCAAGCACTTTTGTATTTGATTCGTTCAAAGATTGGGAGCCAGTGAAGTTGCTGTAGGAGAAGTGTGCAGTTCTCGTGGCGTGTAGCTCTGAGAACAAGGCGAGCCGGGGGACTCTAGACTGCAGGCATGTTTGATCGTTGTGCCCCAAACAAAGCCTGTAAGATGCAGCTTCGCCATTGGTACCCTATTATAGCAAAGCAAATCCTTCTATGAAATTCAAACGTTACAATTCAACTCGACATTCAGCATCAGCTTACCTTCCTCCTGATCTTTTAGTATGGAGCAGGTACCGGGACACTCCAAGCTTCTCTGAAACCCAGGCATAGCAAACGCAAATCAGTGTTGTTATTTTAGAGAGAGAGACAGAGACAGACAGACAAACAGACAGACAGACAGACAGAGAGTATAACAAAGTCCAAGCATGTCTTGGTTTGGAAACTTTTACTCCAAATTTTCGCCCATCTTGGGGCTTTTTCAAGGCCCGCCTGGTCGGCTTGACTGATTCATATATATATATATATATATATATATATAATATATATATATATATATATAAAGAGTGCGTTAGTCTCTAATGCAGCTAAATCTAGTTCTTTCCCTTTCGTAGTCGCGCTTTCATTATCTGTCTTTATACAGAAAAATGTCAAAATTCAAATCAAACGCATTGGCAGCAAGTCTTTTAAGGACAGAGAGACACACACAGAGAGAGATAGATAGATAGATAGATAGACAGACAGACAGACAGACAGACAGACAGACAGACAGACAGATAGATAGATAGATAGATAGATAGATAGATAGATAGATAGATAGATAGATAGATAGATAGATAGATAGATAGATAGATAGATAGATAGATAGATAGATAGACTGGCAGATAGATAGATAGACATATATCCCGTCAGTATATAACATGGTTTAAACAAAATTTTATTCATTCATCGTAATCATAAGCTCAACAAATAAATACAAGAAACACAAAAGCAATATGCTTATTTGAGTGTTACCTATAGATAATCACACAGACATTTACGATGGCAAGATGGCAAATTGTTGTCAAAACGTCAGAGGCAACAAAACCAACAAAGACCAAATGACAACAAAAAACAAACAAACAAGCAAACAAAACAAAAACAAAACAACAACAAAACGGGAGGAGGGGTGGGGGTTAAAAAAGCAAATAACTAACCGAATGGTCTAGTGATGTTGTCATAATTATTGATCTGAGAGAGACAGAGAGAGGGAGAGTATTAAAACGTGTACTTCTTCGCTTGTATCATAAACAAATTTTGGCAGACTTTTACAGATTTACAAGCGGTCGGTTTGGCGCAAAAAGTCGTTGACTATAGCAAATATTTTCTTATTAGTTTCTAAATGTAGCTGGTCGTTTCAAAACAGAAGTGTATTGATATTTCTTTCGTTCTCATCTAGTTTATTAATGGTTTTATTTCTAATACTATTATAAAGGGGACAATGTAGTAGGAAATGCTCTGATGTTTCTGCTGTATATCCGCATGAACATATAGGGTCTTCTAACAGGTGGCGTCTGAATAAGTCATAATTTAAATCGCTAATAGCAAGTCGAAGTCTACAATGCTTAACTTGTTCCTTCTAGAACCAAAATAATAATATATAGGAACCACAGTGTCATTCGTTGACAAATATTTTTTCAAGCAGGCTTTGTTTGTATAGTTTGAGGTAATGTGTTCCACAGTTGGGTAGTTGACGGAATGAATGAATTTGCATATAGTTCTGTTTTGTGAGCGGGAATGACTCTTTCATGTGGTCGTCTGCGATGATACGG
>JABMCL010000684.1:495000-512500 GCA_018857735.1 Alviniconcha marisindica | reverse complement strand
AAAAAGGGAGAGAAAAAAAAGGGAAAACAATAACTTTTTCAAATTGAAAATTTTAAAAGATAAAAAAACAAAAAAAAAAATTTTCCCAAAAAAAAAAAGGGGGGGACAAAGGAAAAAGGGAGAGAGAGAGGGGCGGGACCCGGGGGACCAAAAGCAGGGAAAAAAAGGGGGGGGAGAAAAATTTTTTTTTTGGGGGGGGGAAAAAACCCGGGAAAAAAAATTTCCCCCCTTTTTTGTTTTTCGAGGGGGGGTTTTCACGTAACAAGGTGATGTAAAGTAATGCGGGTGTGGAGGGGGGGGGCGGGGGGGGGGGGGGGGGCCGGATTGGGTGTTTGAGTGAGAGAGGTCAACGAAGAAGGTAGTGTTCGACAGTTTCCGATGTAGCGCCGCATTTACAAGCTGCATCATTTGAAACGTGTCGATTAACAAGATCTTGATTCATATCGCTAATAAATATGATGATGTAGGTAGCTTTGTGAGAATAACTGGTGGGTGATAGAGGCCGATATATCAATTGATATGTGTCGATTAACAAGATCTTGATTCATATCGCTAATAAATATGAAGTCGTAGGTAGCTTTGTGAGAATAACTGGCGGGTGACAGGTGCCGATATATCAACTGATATGTGTCGATACAAGATCTTGATTCATATCGCTAATAAATATGAAGACGTAGGTAGCTTTGCGAGAATAACTGGTGGGAGACGGGCACCGATGTATCAGTTAATACGTGTCGATTATCAAGATCTTGATTCAGATCGCTAATGTGAAAACGTAGCTTTGTGAGAATAATGTGTGGGTGTAAAAGTATCCATTCCATGCACCTAATGGTCATTTCTTTGGAGGGCCCCACCCCGAAGTTACCGCAGCAAATTGGGAAACTTACTTCGGTCTCCGCCCACCGCCCCACCCGTAACCCTGGGTACCGTAGCAACAGCACATCAAAACTTACTTCGGTCTCCGCCCACCGCCCCACCCGTAACCCTGGGTACCGTAGCAACAGCACATCAAAACTTATTTCGGTCTCCGCCCACCGCCCCACCCGTAACCCTGGGTACCGTAGCAACAGCACATCAAAACTTACTTCGGTCTCCGCCCACCGCCCCACCCGTAACCCTGGGTACCGTAGCAACAGCACATCAAAACTTATTTCGGTCTAAATTAGGGACGGGGACGAATGTAAAAAAAAAAAAAAGAAAGCCACAAAATATTTGGGTTATTAGGACGGGGGGAGGGGGGGGGGGTGGGGGGGAAAAATAAAATTTTTTTTAAAAATCCACAGAAAAGGTTTTAGGGACGGGGACAAGGGAGGGGGGGGGGGGGGGGGGGGGGGGGGGGGGGGGAAGGGGGGGGGGTAAAAATGAACTCGACCCCCTACCCGGAAAAACCCGGGTGCGGGCCGGACCCCGCTAAACAAAAAAAATGGAAAGGGGTGTCCCCCCCGCCGCTAGCAACTGGTACCGTTTCCGTTTTCCTTTTGTGGGGGCAGAGTCACAAAGAAATCCCTTTAAAGCCGCTGTTGAGAACAACCGGCAAAAGAAGTCCCAATTTCTGAGCAGGTTCCACCTCCTGCTCACGATCTTTTGGCTAAATGAATCCACACCCCTCCCTCCTCTTGATTCCCTGGACCCGCAAATGAGTCTAACTTCTTGTAAGTCCAGCTCACCCCCCCCCTTTGATCTGTCTGGACTCTGAGGTATATGGAGGGGGGGAAGGGGAAAGATTAATGTCTATCGCTACACTGTACCTGAGGACTCCTGATTAAGATGGCAGCGAGGAGACCCCTTTTTAATTTTTATTAATTGTGGGGGGGACAAAGCACAAGACAAGGCCAAACCAAAAACCCCTTTTGAAGATAAAGGAGACCCGAAGCGGATGACCGAGGCCCCTCTCCCTCCCACCCTTACCGCTGGGCCAAACCGGCTCCAAAAAACACACTTCACCCTAAGGACAGGTGAGATTAGAGTGTGTCCTCGGAGTGGTTTTGACATATTGGGGGGAAAAAAGTGACCAGTGCCGAAGCAGGGTTTCAGTTTTGCTTACGCCACAAAAAACCTTTAAGGCTTTAGGAGGGAAAAAGCCGGGACGGCCACCTCGATTTTCCACAGCTTTGAACTTTCTTTGAAACCCCCCCCCCCCCCCCTTTCCCCCAAAATATATATAGGTCCGAGCGCTGCAGAGTGACCCCGGTTTGGCCTAGCGGAAAGGCGGGTAGGGGGGGAAAAAGAGAGGGCTCGGTCGAATCGCTTCGGGTTCCCCCTTGATTTTAAAGGTTGCTGTGGTCTGTGGACACGTCTTGTGACTTTTCCCTCACAATTAGAAAAAATTAAAAGGCTCTCTTCGCTCCCCCCCCTAAGCAGAAGTCATTCTGGTGGGGGACAGTGTAGCGATAGGTTTTTATACTTCCCTTCCCCCCCCCCTCCCAAACCCCCCTTTCCTCTCCCCCCTCCCTAATAAGCCTATGGTTTTTGTGGACGTTAAGCACCAGTTTACTTACTTTTCGCTGCCGTGTTGATTTTCTGCCTACCCACAGAGGACAGGACAAATCTACCTATCACCTGTTCGGAGGTGTAGGGATTAGTGACAGCGGCCCTGGACTGGTTTTAAAAAAAAGAGTGGGGGGGGGGGGGGGGGGGGGGGGGGGAAGGGGGGGGGGGGGGGGGGGGGGGGGGGGGAAGGGGGGGGGGGGGAGGGGGGGGGGGGGTTTCCCTCCGACCCCACCCAACCCCAGAAACCCCCCAAAGTACAAAAAACCTGCACGCATTTTAATTTTTAAAACTGGGGAAATTAAAAGGTTCCTTTGACAAAAAAAAACAACAAAAAAAAACCTCACAGGAAACGCACCCCCCCCCCCCCCCCAAACCCCACCCCCCCCCCGCTCCCCCCTTTTTTGAAAGAAAAACAAGTAAACCTAAAGGGCCCCTTTGAGCATTTTTGCACCTTTTCAGCACGCTCCCGGGGCCCAAGCCGCCCCCAAAAAGCTTTCACCCTACACCCGCTCTAGATAAGGTTCCCCCCCCGTGCCCAGTTCCGAGACGAGGGTGCCCCCTTTCCAAGACCACAGCCAAAAAAAAAACAAATATTAAGGGGGGTTTTTTCAAAAAAGGAAAAGCGTCAAGGGGCCGTGAACTGTTTGTAAACCTTTTAACTTTTTTAAGACAGCGTAAAAGGGTTTCCCGGGCAGAAAAAAAAAAGACAAGAGACCCTTGGGGCCGGGCGGGAAAGGGGGGAGTGACCTTAAAGTTACCCGGAAAAAAGAAAAAACGGTAAGGGAGGTGGGAGCGGGGGCCTGAAAAAAGCGGGACTTCTTTCCCTTTGAGTTGCCCCCAAAAGTTGGTGCCGGCCAACAGCAGGGGGGAAAAGGAAACCCCTTGTTCTTTGTGGAACTCCCCCAAAGAAACACAAGTTGAAACAGCAAAAGCCCCCCAGTGCACAAGTCGGCCGGGGGCAAAATTTGGGGGAAGGGGAAACAACCGCCTTAACATTTCCCCTTGTTCTGGCGGCGGTCCTTTTTCCTCCCCGGGTCTTTTTGGGGGGTTTTACCCGAGGGTTCAAGCCTTCACTCTTTTGGTCCCCTTTCCCCCCTCTGTCCCCCGGTCCCAATAAGCCATCCCCGTTTTCCGTGGACGAAAAAGCAAAAAAGAAGAAGAAAAAAGAGGGAAGTAGTTTTTCCCCCCCCCCCCCCCCCCCCCCCCCCCCCACCCCCCCCCCCCCCCCCCCCCCCCCCCCCCCCCCCCACCCCCCCCCCCCCCCCCCCCCCCCCCCCCCCCCCCCCCCCCCCCCCCCCCCCCCCCCCCCCCCCCGAAAAGAAACCCTCAAAGAAACCAAAAACAAAAGGATCTAAAGTGGGCAAAACATGCCACTGGTGTGGGTTTTTTAGAAACAGCTGTGTAAATGCTGCCAAAAAGGGGCCTATGATAATAAAGTGTTTTTTAAGTCCCCCAGTTTGGCCCATTTGGGAATTTTGGGGAAAAGGGTTGTGACCAATCCCGAAGAACGGAAATAAATCTTTACGTCCAGGGAAAAACCGAAGGCTCGTTGGGGACGGACAGTTTCCAGGCCCCGGCCACCTCATCAAACCACCAAAACGCTCTAGGAACTTTTCCGAAAGAATGTGCTACTTTGTCACTAAAGTTTATACAGCCGCTGCATAAATGTTGCTGTGGTCCACTACAAAGCGTTCAAAGACCAACGAGAAAACGGGTGAGCCGGTTTGGCCAAGCGGTAAGGTCATGGACCGGCCTATATCTACTATAGGTCCACGGTAAGGTGTTACTGTTAGGCTGGTAAGCAGAAGGACCTCGGCTCGATTCCGCTTCGGCTTTTCTTTCTCTTCAAAAAGGTTGTGGTTTGTGGACACTGTCTCGTGACTTTGTCCCCGAGATTAATGGAATATTAAAATGGCTCTCATCGCTGCCCATCTTAATGCAGGACACGGTCATTCTGGTGGTGACAGTGTAGCGATAGGTGTATAATCTCCCTCTTCCCCCACCTCCATACCCCCTTTCCCGCTTCTCGCCGTCCCTAATAAGCCTTATTGTTTCTCTGGACGTTACATAGTTCAGGAGCTGTGTGAGAGTCGAGGTGGCCGTCCTGAGCTGTCCGTCCTAACGAGCCTTCCGGTTTCCGTGGACGTAAAGAATTATTGCACCGTGCTTCGGCATTGGTCACAACTTGTCCCTAATATGTCAACTGACATTTGAAGACATCAAGCATCACTTCTTCATCACCTGGACGTTAACAGAGCTCAGGAGCTGTGTGAAAGTCGAGGTGGACGTCCTGGGCTCAACTCCGTAATAAACCTACGGTTTCTGTGGACGTAAAGCAACACTTCAAAAACACCGTGGACGTTAAGCACCATGTTTACTTACTTACTTAAAAGAAAACGGATCGAGGAGAGATCAAGAGCAGGGAGGTGGCGCTGGGCTCTCATAGCTGTAGAGTCACTTCCTCGGCGACCAGAAAATCCACATTATAAACAAAAGACAGATTGCGAGAGATCAAGAGGAGTGAGGTGGTAAGGCCGTCTATATTTAACTGTAACTGGAAACCCCCCAGGAGTGAGCCGGTGTGGCCCAGCGGTAAGGCGTTGGGCTGGTAAGCGGAAGGACCTCGGTTCGATACCGCTTCGGCTCTCATTTCTCTTCAAAAAGGTTGTGGTTTGTGGACACTGTCTTGTGACTTTGTCCATCACTTCCTACTGAAACATAAAATGGCTCTCATCGCTGCCCATCTTAATGCAGGAATCATTCTGGTGGTGACAGTGTAGCGATAGGTATATAATCTCCCTCTTCCCCCACCGCCATACCCCCTTCCCCCCTTTCTCCCCGTCCCTAATAAGCCTTGCGGTTTCTGTGGACGTTAAGCACCATGTTTACTTTACCCCCCAGGATTGTCCTTTACATCCGCTACAAACAGACACCAAATGAATCTCCAGTCACACGCTGAAAAGTACCTGTTGCATAAAACCGCAAATCGATCATTATTTGCATTGATAATAATAATAATAATAATAATGTAAAATAAATTATTTAAAAAAACTAAAAACTAAAAAAGTCATAATTTTCCGCAAAACAACAAAAGAAAGAGACGGGGGGAAAAGGAGAAGAAGAAAAAAAGAAAGAAAAAAAAGAAGAAGAAGCTCCAAATGCTTCAGTTACAGTTTCCACAGAGTACAGCCGAAAATGCTCACACACACAAAAAAAGGCTCTAAAGAAGTACAATGAAACACACGCAAGTACAGCTCCGGCCACCAACAAGAGCAGACGAACTCCCTTTGTCGATGCGAGGTACTGCTAATCATTAAACTCATCGATTGCCTCAAGGACCTCACGGCGTCCAAAAAACAAAACGCTGAAATAATCCTAGATCATCGTACACGTCCAGTGGTTTTATTCAGTCATCAAATTTACGATCTCTTACGAGTCGGATTGTGCACGTGTACCGAACCGGTCTTTTGGCGGCCATCATGAATCTCGTATCAAACAGCTGATTTTGTACCCAGCGGCAAGCTAACGCCAGCGCAGAGCAGATTACGCGTGGGGGGGGGGGGGGGGGGGGGGGGTGGGGGGGGGGAGAAAAGGTGTTATAAACTATGACCGTGATTAGAATGTCGGTAGCCACTGTAACCGCTTCATTGGCCGCAAAAAATATCACTCTGCGCTGTTATAGTTTATAACCATCGCTTAGGACGGCGTAAATGGCATTATAACCGCTCTATGAAACCGGATCCAGGGCTCCCCGTCCCTAATAGTCTTTATGGCCTCTGTGGACGTAAAGCAACAGACTCGAGCTAATTCCATCGGAGCTCAGGAGCCGTGTGAAAGTCGAGGTGACCGCGTCCTGGGCTCCCCGTTCCTAATAAGCCTACGGTTTCTGTGGACGTGAAGCGACACCTCGACCAAATCTGTGGACGTGAAGCGACACCTCGACCAAATCTGTGGACGTGAAGCGACACCTCGACCAAATCTGTGGACGTGAAGCGACACCTCGACCAAACTGTGGACGTAAGCGACACTCGACCAAATCTGTGGACGTGAAGCGACACCTCGACCAAATCTGTGGACGTGAAGCGACACCTCGACCAAATCTGTGGACGTGAAGCGACACCTCGACCAAATCTGTGGACGTGAAGCGACACCTCGACCAAATCTGTGGACGTGAAGCGACACCTCGACCAAATCTGTGGACGTGAAGCGAACCCCGACCAAATCTGTGGACGAAGCGACACCTCGACCAAATCTGGACGGAAGCGACACCTCGACCAAATCTGTGGACGTGAAGCGACACCTCGACCAAATCTGTGGACGTGAAGCGACACCTCGACCAAATCGTGGACGTGAAGCGACACTCGACCAAATCTGTGGACGTGAAGCGACACCTCGACCAAATCTGTGGACGTGAAGCGACACCTCGACCAAATCTGTGGACGTGAAGCGACACCTCGACCAAATCTGTGGACGTGAAGCGACACCTCGACCAAATCTGTGGACGTGAAGCGACACCTCGACCAAATCTGTGGACGTGAAGCGACACCTCGACCAAATCTGTGGACGTGAAGCGACACCTCGACCAAATCTGTGGATGAAGCGACACGACCAGAAAAGGGAAGAAGACGGGCAGGCAGGCAGACACAGACAAGCGAATACATGCTGCTGTGTGGTATAAACATGTACACACATGTAAGCACCGACACATCATAAACTGTCATTTGCGGGCGCTGCCACAAGTATCATTTTTGTCGCGACAAGCATACTTTTGTCGCGACAAAAGACGTGCTTTGTCGCGACAAACACAAAAATAAGCTTGTCGCGACAAAACACGTTTTTGTCGTAAGTAAGTAAGTAAACATGGTGCTTAACGTCCACAGAAACCGTAAGGCTTATTAGGGACGGGGAGAAGGGGGGGTGGGGGGGGGTATGGAGGTGGAGGAAGAGGGAGATTATATACCCATCGCTACACTGTCACCACAGAATGACTTCTGCATTAAGATGGGCAGCGATGAGAGCCATTTTAATGTTTCAGTAGGAAGCGATGGACAAAATCACAAGACAGTGTCCACAAACCACAACCTTTTTGAAGAGAAAGGAGAGCCGAAGCGGTATCGAACCGAGGTCCTTCCGCTTACCAACCTAACGCCTTACCGCTAGGCCAAACCGGCTCACACGTTTTTGTCGCGACAAAAATGATACTTGTAGCAGCTCCCGCCAATGATAATAAACAGGTGCACAGAGAGAGAGAGAGAGTCCAGAGAGACTTTGGTAAAACTACGTTGCTAAATGTAGTTCACCAATAAGCAGCCGAAGAAAGCAAAACAAAGCAAAACAAGCAAAACCCCAGATCACGTCAGAGAGTAACATCACAGAATAGTGAAGTCATAATTGCTGTAAGTTGCAGCAGACAGTTCATGAGCTGTGTGAAGGAAGAGGTGGCCGTCCTGGGCTCCCTGACTCTAATAACAGTCTGTACGGTCTCAGTGGACGTAAAGCAACACTGAACCAGAGAGTCTAGAGAGCACCAAGCTATAGTTTATTTATAGCTCAGTGGTCTAGACAGGGCTGGGGAAACCTGGGCCAACGCAAACAATGAAAATCCAGCTATGTTGAAATCACCGAAACACACCGTAATGTGACACCATATATCGCTGGGTCAAGCTGTTACGGTATAAAATATATCACATGCTCGGTTTAATCAGTACATCTCTCTCTCTCTCTCTCTTTTTCTCTCCCCCCTCTCTGTCTCTGTCTCTCTCCCTTACTGGGCTTATGTCTACATCTTTCTCTGACCGGGTTTATATCTTTGTCCCTACCCCGCTCACACACACAAGCCTTCCCCAACAAACATCTATGCACACGTTCACACAAGCCCCCCTCCCCCTCTATATACCCCCCCCCCTTCCACACACACACACCTCCCAACACCAACTGCGAGGTAATCTGATTCTACGTCAGTGCCACGATCACCACTAAGCTCTCTCCGCCCCCCCCCCCAACCTCGCCCCGCCCAAACACACACCTTACGCACACACAGACATAATACCTATCAATACCACACACACAACACACACACACACACACACACACACACACACACACACACAGAGGCACACACACACACACACACACACAGAGGCACACACACACACACACACACACACAGACACACACACACACGACACACACACACACACACACACACACACAGAGGCACACACACCACACACAGAGCACACACACACACACAACACACACACACAGAGCACACACACACACACACACACACACACACACACAACACACACACACACACACACACACACAGAGCACACACACACACACACACACACACACACACACACACACACACACACACACAACAAGAGCACACACACAACACACCACACACACCACACACACACCAACACACAACACACACACACACACACACAGAGGCACACACACAACATAACAATACACACACAACACACAACACACACACACACAAAACAAGGCACACACACAAACACAAACACACAGAGGGCAACACACAAACAAACAGCACACACACACACAACAACAACACAACAACAAACAAACACCACACACACACACACACACACACACACACACACACACACACACACACACACGCACTTCAGGTGTAGAAGCAAACCGAATGATCTTGCCCACTGCGCGGAAATCAAATGCCAGCTTTGCCGTCTTGTGCAACGCCGTTCTGGACGTGGCGTGACCGGGGAAAACTACAAGCGCTGCTTTACGGCGTCCTTCCTCGAAACCTTTTGGACCCGCATAGTTCAGGAGCTGTGTGACAGTCGAGGTGGCCGTGCTGGGCTGTCCGTCCTAACGAGCCTTCTGGTTTCCGTGGACGTAAAGCTATATTGAACCATGCTTCGGCACTGGTCTCAGCTTGTCCCTAATATGTCAACTGACATCTGAGGACATTAAGCAACACTACCTACCTACCTTTTGGACGAAGGTGCCGGAAAGCGATGCTCGGAGTGTATACAGTCACTGAGCTGTCTCACGGTGACCAGATCTCAGGAGCAGTGTGAAAGTCCAGGTGGACGTCCTGGGCTCCCGTCCCTAATAAACCTACGGTTTCTGTGGACGCAAAGCAACACTTCAGCCAACCACGCTGCGTATATGAGCACGTGCACCCCAGTGGCCTGCTAACGCTCCAAGCATCGCTTTCCGCCACCTTCCTCCAAGGAAGGATGTCGTAAACCAGTGCTTGGAGTTTGTGGTCTGCTAGCAGGCTTCCAGTTCTACTCTCTCTTCTCCCTCGCCTTGTGTGAATAAGTTCACACTTGACTCCCCAGTAGCTTCTCGAAATCTCCAAACCCAGTCTCCAAACGTTCGACCCACGCCCATTTGTAAATGGTCCCTAGTGTTTGGAACTCTCTGCCTGCTGATCTGAGAAACGCTTTGGTTGAGTGTTGCTTTACGTCCACAGAAACCGTAGGCTTATTAGGGTCGGGAACCCAGGACGGCCACCTCGACTTTCACACAGCTCCTGAGCTCTGAACAGAAACGCTTCCTCGCTGTCTGCTTTTAAGTCACCTGAGACCTCACCTGCTCCGTCTGGCTTTCAGCTAGTCTGATTGTGTACTGTCAGTCTTTTCGCTAGTTTGCGTTTCGATGCGTGCTTTGCGCACTCAAGACACACCTGTTTAAAATTATTTCTAAACTGTTTTTCACAGCCCTGCCCGTCCCCTCGTTTCGATGCTGTCTGTGTGTGTCTGTGTGTGTGTGTGTGTGTGTGTGTGTGTGTGTGTGTGTGTGTGTGTGTGTGTGTGTGTGTGTGTGTGTGTGTGTGTGTGTGTGTGTGTGTGTGTGTGTGTGTGTGTGTGTGTGTGTGTGTGTGTGTGTGTGTGTGTGTGTGTGGTGTGTGTGTCGTGTGTGTCGTGTGTGTGTGTGTGTGTGTGTGGTGTGTGTGCGTGTGTGTGTGTGTGTGGTTAGTGCTATTGTAAAGCGCCTTGTGCTGCCACCTTGTGTGGTAGATGGGCGCTTTAGAAATCCTCTTTATTATTATTATTATCCTTGTGTAAACTAGCTGTACCACCCTTTGTACTGGCCCTGGCCCTTTTATTCTTACTTAACCAGCGTTATACTGCTTTGTTGGCTGAGTGTTGCTTTACGTCCACAGAAACCGTAGGCTTATTAGGAACGGGAGCCCAGGACGGCCATCTCGACTTTCACACAGCTCCTGAGCTCTATTACACTGCTGATGATGATGTAGAGCTTCATGTCCTCGGATGTCGGTTGACATGTTAGGGACAAGCTGAGACCAATGCCGAAGCATGGTTCAATGTTGCTTTACGTCCACGGAAACCGTAAGGCATGTCAGGACGGGTGCCCAGGACGGCCGCCACGACTTTCCCACAGCTCCTGAACTCTGTTATACTGCTCTTGCTGCTGCTGTTGTGTTGCTTAATGTCCTCGGATGTCGATTGACATATTAAGGACAAGCTGAGACCAATGCCGCAGCATGGTTCAATATAGCTTTACGATTACACGGAAACCAGAAGGCTCGTTATGACGGACAGCCCAGCACGGCCACCTCGACTCTCACACAGCTCCTGAACTATGTTATACTGCTATGGACCTATACATGGCTGTGGCTTGAGTGCCCGCATGCGTGTGAGTGGCTGTGTGGTTGGTCAGTCACAAACAATGTCCGCGGCGGTAATTATGTACCTGGGACCTCATGTTTGCAAGTGAGTGGGTGTGTGCGTTGACTAAAGATTACTGACTGTTTGAGAGGGCGTATTGCAAGGCGTGTACAGCATGTGCTATTTAAGGAAACTGCGCCATACAAGAAATCTGGTGCGCATAGTTCAGGAGCTGTGTGAGAGTCGAGGTGGCCGTCCTGGGCTGTCCGTCCTAACGAGCCTTCTGGTTTCCGTGGACGTAAAGCTATATTGAACCATGCTTCGGCATTGGTCTCAGCTTGTCCCTAATATGTCAGCCGACATCCGAGGACATTAAGCAACACTACCTACCAACCTACAAGAAATCACGTGAGCCGGTTTGGCCTAGTGGTAAGGCGTTAGGCTGGTAAGCGGAAGGACCTCGGTTCGATACCGCTTCGGCTCTCCTTTCTCTTCAAAAAGGTTGTGGTTTGTGGCACTGTCTTGTGACTTTGTCCATCACTCCTACTGAAACATTAAAATGGCTCTCATCGCTGCCCATCTTAATGCAGAACTCATTCTAGTGGTGACAGTGTAGCGACAGGTATATAATCTCCCTCTCCCCCCACCTCCATACCCCCTTCCCCCCTTCTCCCCGTCCCTAATAAGCCGTACGGTTTCTGTGTACGTTAAGCACCATGTTTACTAGTTTACTTACAAGAAATCATTATTACTATTATTACTGTATTCGCGGAACAGTGTAGTGACTGCGACACGAGTTGAACATGGTCGTTTGGGGGTGGGGAGGGTGGGGGGTGGGAGCTTTTGCTGATAAGGGAGATAAATCGTGCTGCTGCGTTCTACGATTAGGAGATGGTCCCACTGTCTCTAATCATTCTAAAGGCACAGTTGCCATAGAAACGCACAGCCGATTGAGCAGCCTCTGCACAGCTCCGGTACCCCCCCCCCCACCCCCCTCCCCTCCTCCGACACACACTCGACCACCACAACTTCATGGTAGCCTACTTATTACTGGAACTCTCGCGTGAATTTTTCTGCCGTACAGAATGGGCACCAGAATGAAGGGGCGGGGAGGGGGGGGGGGGGGGGCAATTTCTATCTCCCCCCTCTCTCACTTCTATCTCTCTCGCGCACACACACACCAACACATATACCCCCACCCCCCCACCCCACCCCCACAAACACACACACGCACACGAACACACACACACACACACAAACGCGCGCGCGCACTGGCTAACCACCATGCCATCCAGTTAATTAGAACCAGTTCAACAGCCCAAACCCTGTTTAAAGTAAACATGGTGCTTAACGTCCACAGAAACCACAGGGCTTATTACGGCCGGAGAGAAGGGGAGGAGAGGGGGGCGGGTATGTAAACCCTGGTTGAAGAGGCGGATGGTTCAAAGGCTAAACCCTGTTTGAAGAGGCGGAAGGTTTAAAGGCTAAACCCTGTTTGAAGAGGCGGAAGGTTTAAAGGCTAAACCCTGGTTGAAGAGGCGGAAGGTTTAAAGGCTAAACCCTGTTTGAAGAGGCGGAAGGTTTAAAGGCTAAACCCTGTTTGAAGAGGCGGAAGGTTTAAAGGCTAAACCCTGTTTGAAGAGGCGGAAGGTTTAAAGGCTAAACCCTGTTTGAAGAGGCGGAAGGTTTAAAGGCTAAAACCCTGTTTGAAGAGGCGGAAGGTTTAAAGGCTAAACCCTGTTTGAAGAGGCGGAAGGTTTAAAGGCTAAACCCTGTTTGAAGAGGCGGAAGGTTTAAAGGCTAAAACCCTGTTTGAAGAGGCGGAAGGTTTAAAGGCTAAACCCTGTTTGAAGAGGCGGAAGGTTTAAAGGCTAAAACTCTGCAACATGACGTGGCGGCACCGCGGCGCTGGTCACACCCAATCAGTGCTCGTGTGTGTGTGTTCCTGTTAAAGCCACAGTCACCAAAGTTGAAGTGTTGCTTGTGTCAATAATTGGACATTTGACTCCCCCGCCGCTTGAGTGAGCCGGTTTGGCCTAGCGGTAAGCCGTTAGGCTGGTAAGCGGAAGGACCTCGGTTCGATACCGCTTCGGCTCTCCTTTCTCTTCAAAAGCTGTGGTTTGTGGACACTGTCTTGTGACTTAGTCCCTCACAGTTAATGAAACATTAACTGAATGGCTCTCATCGCTGCCCATCTTAATGCAGGAATCATTCCGGTGGTGACAGTGTAGCGATAGGTATATATATATATATATATATATATATATATATACTCTCCCTTTCCCCCCCCCAACCTCCAAACCCCCTCCCCACCCCCCTTCTCCCCGTGCCTAATAAGCCGTACGGTTTCTGTGGACGTTAAGCACCATGTTTACTTACTAGGCTAAATCCTGCAACATGACGTGGCTGCGGCCCCGGAGCCGGTCACACTCAGTCAGTGCTCACGTGTGTCTGTTCCTGTTAAAGCCATCAGTCACAAAGGTTGAAGTGCTGCTTGTGTGAATAAGTTGACACCTGACTCCCCCGCCGCTTCTGGAAATCTCGAAAACCAGTCTCCAAACTTTCGGCCCACGCCCATTTACAGTCTTGGCCCCGGGTGTTTGGAACTCTCTGCCTGCTGATCTGAGAAACGCTTTGGTTGAGTGTTGCTTTACGTCCACAGAAACCGTAGGCCACCCCACAGGCACGCACACGCACGCACGCACGCACGCACGAAGGCACGCACGAAGGCACGCACGCACGCACACACACACACACACACACACACACACACACACACACACACACACACACACACACACACACACACACACACACACACACAAGCAGCTCGCTCAGCGGGGAATAGCGCTATAGAAAATTGATGTATTCTTTTTTTAAATTATTATTACGGGACGACGGCCACCTCGACTTTCACACAGCTCCTGAGCTCTGTCAGTCACAAATAAGTAAGTAAACATGGCGCTTAACGTCCACAGAAACCATAAGGCTTATTAGGGACGGGGAAAATATATATACCTATCGCTACACTGTCACCACCAGAATGATTCCTGCATTAAGATGGGCAGCGATGAGAGCCATTTTAATGTTTCAGTAGGAAGTGATAGACAGTCACAAGACAGTGTCCACAAACCACAACCTTTTTGAAGAGAAAGGAGAGCCGAAGCGGTATCGAACCGAGGTCCTTCCGCTTACCAGCCTAACGCCTTACCGCTAGGCCAAACCGGCTCACCGGTATGGAGGTGGGGGCAGAGGGAGATTATATACCTATCGCTGCAGTGTCACCACCAGAACGACTTCTGCATTAAGGTTGGCAGCGATGACAGCCATTTTAATGTTTCATAATTGTGAGGGACAAAGTCACAAGACAGTGTCCACAGACCACAACTTTTGAAAAGAGAAGAGAGCCGAAGCGGATTCGAATGGAGGTTCCTCTGCTTACCAGCCTAATGCCTTACCGCTAGGCCAAACTGGCTCACTTAGTCACAAAGTAAGTAAGTAAACATGGTGCTTAACGTCCACAGAAACCGTACGGCTTATTAGGGACAGGAAGAAAGGGGAGATGGGGAATGGAGTGGATGGGGAATGGAGGTGGGGGGAGGAGATTATATACCTATCGCTACAGTGTCACCACCAGAATGACTTCTGTATTAAGATGGGCAGCGATGAGAGCCATTTTAATGTTTCAGTGGGAAGTGATGGACAAAGTCACAAGACAGTGTCCACAAACCACAACCTTTTTGAAGAGAAAGGAGAGCCGAAGCGGTATCGAACCGAGGTCCTTCCGCTTACCAGTCTAACGCCTTACCGCTAGGCCAAACCGGCTCACATTAGTCACAAAGCCTGACCATGCACCTATATACAGGTCCATGGCCTGTCTGCACATGTCATTAACACCAGCCAAATCCCAGGGAAGTGACGTCACAGCCGTGCCACTCATAATAGCCGTTCGCTTCAAAAGGCATCAATTGTAAGCGGTAACCACATGTTCAGTTGAGCTCCCATTGACTATAATGCAATAGAAGATATCCGTTCGCTTCTAAAATCCGAGGATTATAGCCGGTAATCACACGTCATCTCCAGTTCATCTGAGCTCCTATTCACCGTAATGCAACAGCGATCACGGCGTGCTGATAGTCGTGTCGGTTCGTGTTGATTTTGTAAGAGGAGTATTTGCCACGGCTCTGTGTGTGGTGTGTGTGTGTGTGTGTGTGTGTGTGTGTGTGTGTGTGTGGTGTGTGTGTTGTGTGTGTGTGTGTGTGGTGTGTGTGTGTGTGTGTGTGTGTATTTTCGGGGACGGGGACGGGGGGACGGAAGGAGAGAGCATGAGAGATCTAGATCTAGGTAAGAGAAGGAGGCACGGGTTGGGTGGGTGAAAAGACAGATTCAAATTGGTGTTGTTGTTTGAGATCATTAATATTTTGTTAATTGCTATATGAATGGACGAGCGGAGACTGGTGTGCGCATGTCATTGTGTGTGTGTGTGTGTGTGTGTGTGTGTGTGTGTTGGTGGTGTGTGTAATGTTCGATAGGCGATAATGGTAATTAAGCTACAATAATTAAGGTTCTGTTTGCTGAAATGTATGCTAATGTAGTTTTTGTGATGTTTGTACAGCGCAGTGAGTTTAACTCTGGTTAAAGAATAGCGCTTGATAAGAATTATTTTTTTATTATTTACAACAAACTGCTTCTGAACCATTCGTGGAGCTGTCTTTTGAAGCTGATAAGTGAACTGCATGATTTAATTTGAGTTGGGATAGTATTCCACAGGGATGTGCCTGAAAATGAGAAGCAGGTTTTAAAAAGGTCTATTCTAGGTTTGGGCAGAGTTATGAATCGAGTGTTGGAACATATAAAAAGCTGTTTAAGATACGGAGGCGCAAGGTAAAAGACACACACACACACACACACACACACGCACGCACGCACGCACACGCACGCACGCACGCACGCACGCAGGCGCATGATACCATGTTTGTCAGCGAAACGACATGCACATAGGGCGCAGACACACAAAAGGTATGGGCTGCCTGAAGCAGCACAAGACAGGTTGGAAGCGGCACACAGATATATATATATATATATATATTATTTTTTTTTGGTAGGAATATATATATATATATGTGTTTTGTAGGAATCAGTTAAGCCAACCGGGCCTTGACAAAGCCCTCAAGGGCTAACATTCGGAGTAAAAAGTTTCCAATAAAAAACATGCTTGGACTTTGTTATACCCTCTCTCTCTCTCTCTCTCTCTCTCTCTCTCTCTCTCTCTCTCTCTATATTATCATGGTTTCACGTAACACCTAAGAGAGATAACACATGAAGCATAAGACGCTTTTTAAACACTTAAGGACTGACTGAAAGCGCTGGGCAATGAGTTCCAGAGAGCAGGACCAGAATAAACCAGGCTGGACTTGAATAAATCTACCCTCGAGCTTTGATTAATCAATAATTTTGTCGATAGATAAATCGGTGCCCTACCCGATACAATTTTGTGCACAAAACGCCCTTTATTACACATTAGTCTAGAATATAGCGGGAGAATTTGAGCCGTTTTGTAGTTTTTATCGGTAAGGCTAGTTCGTTTTAGCAGAACAATTCTGACTGCTCGACTTCAAAGGTTTTTGCAAAGAGTCACTTGAGAGAGAGAGAGAGAGAGAGAGAGAGAGAGAAGAAGAAGAGACACCTAACTAACCAGGGAGAGGAGACACACACACACACAAATACACACACACACACACACACACACACACACACACACACACACACCACTTAACTGAATAGGCCAAAGAGAGAGAGAGAGAGAGAGAGAGAGAGAGAGAGAGAGAGAGAGAGAGAGAGAGAGAGAGAGAGAGACACACACAAACACACTTAACTGAATAGGCCAAGAGAGAGAGAACACACACACACACACACAACGAACAAGATGAGAGGAAAGGAGAGGAGAGAGGGAGAGAGAGAGAGAGAGAGAGAGAGAGAGAGAGAGAGAGGAGAGAGAGAGGGGAAGACACACACACACACACACCCACACACCCACACACTTAACTGAATAGGGCACAGCCCTTTCAATGGGGGGACAAGACTCTGAGAGCCCAAAATACACTTTCAATGACACCTTCAGCTACACCTGGAGCAGGACAATGTAATCACAATCAATATCTTTCCTTTACAATGTCTACGTAAGCACATGTGTTTGCAGAGCGACTCTACGGACATCCAGATAAATGAGAGAGAGAGAGAGGAGGGGGGGGGGGGAGGGGGGAGGAGATACGGACGGAAGATTTATTCATTTAGGCCATTGCCTCTCATGAAGGGGTGCAGTTGGATGATCTACCACTTTAAATTAGAAAGAGAGACTCGAATTCGAA
>JABMCL010000684.1:402500-490000 GCA_018857735.1 Alviniconcha marisindica | reverse complement strand
TCCTTGAAGCGCACAGTTGCGCAAGCGCAGTGTAAGCGCTCTCTTGCGAAAACTAACCAATGGCTATGATGCATAGATAGTTCTTGTACTGTAACGTCACGTCAACAGCATGGGGTCACCTCTGGACGAATCACGTAGTCTCACCAATTAGACAAAAGATTGTAATCTCTGCACAAAGTTCCTGGTTTACGCAACACCTCTCAAGGATCTGGCCGAACCACTCGAATGGGGAGGGAATGGGGAGGAGGAGGAGGAGGTGTGTGTGTGTGTGTGTGTGTGTGTGTGTGTGTGTGTGTGTGTGTGTGTGTGTGTGTGTGTGTGTGCAACCCAACCTGTATAAACTTGTTCACTCTCAAGATCCAAACACATAAATGGTTAAAAAGAACCCTAATTTAATAGGACAATATAAAACGTGATAATTTTCGGGGTAAGCCCCCCCTTCCCCCCCCGATCCTTTTTTCTTTCTTCTCAAAACGACAAAACAGTTCAACAACGGAACGTTCTTCCAAGCACTCCAGGCATTCAGCACACCCTACCCGCAACCGGATAAGTACATTTTCATGTATCACCGATTAACAGTTGTTTCGTCGCTATGAAAAAGGGGCTTACCCCAAACATTCGCACAGAGCTCAGGAGCTGTGTGAAAGTCGAGGTGGACGTCCTGGGCTCCCCGTCCCTAATAAACCTACGGTTTCTGCGGACGTAAAGCGGTTTCTGCGGACGTAAAGCAACACTTCAATCAATCAATCAAAAACATTCGCCCGCCCGTGTATCGTCATATTAAATTAGCGTTCTTCCTAACCGATTTATGGGTTTCGATCTTGTCTTCGAACGCTAGCAGTTATCTTCGCTTCGGATGTTTGCCTCAGCTCCGTCTTGAGACTGAGGTGACCTTAGAGGGGTCCAGTCTACTCCAGCACTAACGTCCCAGCTAAAAGCGTACGAGAGGACAGGTGAACTGATATGTACCTGGCGTGCGTGCCCCAGTGACCTTAGAGGGCATAAGACTCCAGTTACTGAAGTACTAACTTCCCAGCTTAAAGTGCATAAGAGATCGGGGGAACGGGCACGTGTAAATAGCGTGCGCACCCTTGCGCCAAATGACCCAGTTAAAGGCAGCTACTGACGCTCGTGAAAATATAGCCTTTAACGATGCGGATTTTCAGTGCAGTGGCAGTAACCATGCAGTAACGCGTGTTGTAGGCTGCTGCTGTTACCTTTAGTGACGCGTATTTTTCACTGCAGTGTCGATGGCAGTAACCATGCAGTAATGTGTGTTGTAGATTGCTGCTGTTACCTTTAATGACGCGGATTTTCAGCGCAGTGGCAGTAACCATGCAGTAACGCGTGTTGTAGATTGTTGCTGTAACCTTTAATGACGCGGATTTTCAGTGGGCAGTAACCATGCAGTAACGTGTGTTGCAGGCTGTTACCTTTAATGACGCGGATTTTCAGTGCAGTGGCATTAACCATGCAGTAACGTGTTTTGTAGGCTGTTGCTGTTACCTTTAATGGGGTAGATTTTCACTGTAGTGGCGATGGCAGTAACCATGCAGTAACGGGTGTTGTAGGCTGTTACTGTTCTTTATAAGATAAGCATTGACTGCTTCTGTCTTCTTTTCCGATACTAGTCATATGAACTGATCAGATGTTCTGCTGCTTCATTTGCTCATAATATGCTCACCGTATGCTCATAATATGTAACTGAATGATGTATGGCATGTGTTCATCTGGCGCTGTGAGCACGCTATGTTTTGTGTGGAAATTCTCATGTATAACGTTTGACTCACTCATTCATGCATATATTGTGTATAATAGTAATGCCTGTAATTTGATATCTATTTATCAGTAGCTTAGCAAGGACTAGTTGTTAGACAGGTTTTTGACTGAACCTAAACTACAATCCTTGTAAAATAAAGTTTTCGAGTTCGAGTTCTCTCTCTCTCTCTCTGTAGCTTAGCAAGGACAGAATGTAAGAACAGGCTACTGCCTAAAATCTCAACCCTTGAGTAATAAAGTTCTGAGTTCTCTCTCTTATCTCTTCTCTCTCTCTCTCTGTATGTCTCTCTCTCTCTCTCTGTTTTGTTTTGTTTCTCGTTAATCACTATTGTTATACCGAAATTTTAAGCATACATCGTAAGCTTGTACTGCTGTATAAAAAGAAATTGGTCGCCTCCACAGAACAAGAGAAGAGAAAGAAGTCTTGACAAGGTCTACCAGTCACTAAGGGAACAGGATACCCACCCAAACCAACAGGGGCAACATGCCTCATGAAATACATGTATCATGTTCCCATGCCGACGCGCCAGTCACCATAAATTGTAGACACGCGCAGACAGTAGATTGTCACGCACGCACGCACGCACACACACACTCTCTCATTCACGCACGCACACATGCACGCACGCACGCACACACACACACACGTGCGCACGCACCCCCAACACACACACATACACACGAACATGCATACACCCCCCCCCCCCATACACGCACGCGCGCGCACACGCACGCACGCACGCACATGCAAGCATGCACGCACACACACGCAATCAGGCACGCACGCACACACACACACACACACTGAGTAAATCGCTGGCGGCTCCGTGTCAGGAGAAAACAACCGACAGAAGACGGCAATTTCTGCACGACGTCGGCATTGGTCACAGTTTGTCCCTAATATGTCAACTGACACCCGAGGACATGAAGCTCTACATCATCATCATCTGGACGTAAAGCAACACTTCAACAATCAACCATCCACACGCGCCATGCGGGGAGGAAAAGGGAAAGAAAGAAGAAAAAGAAAAAAGAAAAAAGATAGTTCAATCAGCCGCACTAATTTATAATTCAACCAACCAATCGATCAAAGAAAGAAAGAAAGAAAAAGAAAAAAAGAAAAATGGTTCAATCAGCTGCACTAATTTTTGACTCAAACAACTAATCGATCATCACGCTAGCCTAACAAACAAGCATGCAAGCAAGCCACCAATAAGCGAGCCAGCCAACACGTAAACAGATGAGCACCAGCAGCAGATAAGTCGAGTGTTGCTTCACGTCAAGGTAGGTAGGTAGGTAGTGTTGCTTAATGTCCTCGGATGTCGGCTGACATATTAGGGACAAGCTGAGACTCAATGCCGAAGCATGGTTCAATATAGCTTTACGTCCACGGATACCAGAAGGCTCGTTCGGACGGACAGCCCAGGACGGCCACCTCGACTCTCACACAGCTCCTGGACTATGATTCACGTCCACAGAAACCGTAGGCTTATTAGGGACGGGAGCCCGGGACGGCCACCTCGACTTTCACACAGCTCCTGAACTCTGAGAGGAGAAGAGCCAGTGGTGCAGAGCAAGAGCACTCGCTCTCGAAAGCCAAAGTTAATCACGGCCGAGCGTCGTTGGCATTCACCACACGGATGGGTGACCGTTACGTGCTTTGCTTTGCTGTGTCCGCTTTGCAGTGATTTCCCTGGAGTCAAATTCCGTGCATACTCTTTTACAAAACTCCTTCCGATGAGACTATAAACCGAGGTCCCCTTCCCACCACCCGCTACCCCTTGCCCGTGTGTGTATACGCACACCAAAAAAGATCACACACACACACACACACGCACGCACACACGCCAAAAAAGATCACACACACACACACACACACACACACACACACACACACACACACACGCCAAAAAAGATCACACACACACACACACCAATAGTTAAGAGTTTGGTGGATTATGGAAATGACAGAATAACCCAACATGCATTAACCCCTTCACTGCCACAGCCTGTATATTGCCCAGGCTGAAAGGTGCACACAGACACACCTGGGGTGGGGGTGGGGGGGGGGGGGCATCCGAATATGTTCCGGTCCTATAACAAATCTACTTTCAGTAGTGTGCATTTTGATGGAATTCCGCTGATATATTAATGCCAAAAAACAACAACTAACTAACAACAACAACAACAACAACAAAAGCCATAATGATTTCAAATCTGACATTTTTATTGCTCCTTTTCAAGTGACAGCGCGCGCGCGCAGCAGGCACAGCAGTCAAAGGGTTGAAAGTCTTGAGGCTCAACACACAAAGGGGTTAATTAGCACTGGAACGACGTAACACAAGTACAAACAACAAAGACCTGAGTCGCCTATGGTAACCAGAAGGCTCGTTAGGACGGAAAGCCCAGGACGGCCACCTCGACTTTCACACAGCTCCTGAACTCTGGCATCGTTTTTAACCGTTTATCTGCTGTTTAAGTGTTGTCTTGTGGCTTGACAAAGGGGATTTCCCCGAAATGGTAACTGTCACCTGGCATGCGTGTAAATTTATACAAGGTATGTAAACTCACCAGAGTGACATCCTCAATAAAGGATGCCCCCCAGTGGCATATATATATATATACATATATATATATATACACATATATACCTACATTTCAGGCATATATATATATACCTACATTACCTACATTTCAGGCACTCTCGGCAATACAGCTATGCACAGGCATAAGACAGAACCATTTTATTTATTTTTAAATATTCCAGACCGGACATAGTCCTTAGCTCTTAAAACTGGTTCAACATATAAACATACAAATACACACATTTACAGGTTAGCCTCAGAGTGAATTGTCACAAATCTGAAACAGAACGAGGCCCCAACACAAACAGGTTCAAATGAACGCTTATTTATTTTAACACAGACACACAGTATGCAAATTTCGGGGAAATCCCCTTTGTCAAGCCACAAGACGACACTTAAACAGCAGATAAACGGTTAAAAACGATGTCAGAGTTCAGGAGCTGTGTGAAAGTCGAGGTGGCCGTCCTGGGCTTTCCGTCCTAACGAGCCTTATGGTTCCCGTGGATGTAAAGCAATATTGAACCATGCTCATGCATTGGTCTCAGCTTGTCCCTAATGTCAACCGACATCCGAGGACATTAATTAAGCAACACCAGAAGGAAAGAAGGAAGTTAAAAAACGATGCAAAAAGAATGAGGCCCAGAAGAAATTGTGTAGAATCAACAAACAAGGGAGTTTGTTTCTTCTTCAGGCTCTTGAAGTTGGACACTAAACAAAAGGGGGGGGGAAAAAGAGAGAAAAAAGGGGGAAAAAAGGGAAAAAAAGAAGGGGGAAAAAAGGAAAAAAGGGGAAAGAAAAAAAAGGAAAAAAGGGGGGTGAAGAAAAAGGGGAAAGAAAAAATAGGGAAAAAAAGAAAAAAATGAGAAAGAAGAAAAAGAAAAAGGGGGAAAGAAAAAGAAAAAAAGAGGAAAAGAAAAAGAAAAGTTGTAAAAAAAGGAAAAATGGAAGACTTACCTCGCATACTGCGCTGTACAGCAGTGGGCATGTGACAGCCGGAGGTGGAGAGATGGGGGTGGAACACCACGCCATAGGTGATGACGTCCACTGGCACCATCTTCAGCTGCTCGCGCATCGCCTGCACCGACTGCCCCGCCAGGGTCTGCACATCTGGCACCAGCCTGGAACCTGATCCAAGGAATGACGAGGAACCGTTCAATGAACTGTTGAATGAACCGCTGAATAAACCGCTGGATGAACGGGGGAATAAACCACTGAAAGAGCGGTTGAACAAACACTTGAACTATTGAATAAACTGTTGAACGAACTACTGAATGAACTGTTCAATGACCTATTGAACAGTTGAATAAACACTTGAATGGACTGTTGAATAAACTGTTGCATGAACCATTGAATGAACTGTGGAATAAATATATGTCGATGAACTGTTGAAAAAAACCCTGGAATGAACAATTGAATGAACCGTGGAATAAATGCTGGAATGGACTACTCAACAAACTGTGGAATGAACTATTGAATAAACTGTGGAATAAACAATTGAATAGACTGTAGAATGAACTATTGAATGAACTGTGGAATGAACTATTGAATGAATTGTGGAATGAACTATTGAAAGAACTGTGGAATGAACTACTGAATGGACTGTGGTCTAAACATTTGAATGGACTGTGGAATGAAATATTTAATAAACTGGAATAAACACTTGAATGGAGAGTGGAATGAACTATTGAATGAACTGTGGAATGAACTACTAAATGAACTGTGGAATGAACACTTGAATGGATTGTGGAATGAACTACTGATATGAACTGTGAATAAACACTTGAATGGAGTGTGGAATGAACTACTGAATGAACCGTGGAATAAACACTTGAATGGGCTGTGGAATGAACTATTGAATGAACTGTGGAATATACTATTGAATGAACTATAGAATAAACATTTGAATGGGCTGTGGAATGAACTATTAAATGAACTGTGGATTGAACTGCTGAATTAACTGTGGAACAAACATTTGAATGGACTGTGGAATGGAATATACTATTGAATGAACTGTAGAATAAACACTTGAATGGGCTGTGGAATGAACTATTAAATGAACTGTGGATTGAATTATTGAATGAACTATGGAACAAACACATAAATGGACTGTGGAATGAACTATTAAATGAACTGTGGAATGAACTATGGAATAAACACTTGAATGGACTGTGGAATGAACCTATTGACTGAACTGTGGAATGAATGATTGAATGATCTGTAGTATAAACACTGGAATGGAATGTGGAATGAACTATTGCATGAACTGTGGAATAAGCACTGGAGTGGACTATTGAATGAACTGTGAAATGGACTATTGAATGAACTGTGGAACAGACTATTGAATGAACTGTGGAATGAACTATTGAATGAACTGTTGAATAAATCCTGGACTAGAATATTGATGAAGTGTTGAATGAACCACTGCATGAAGCACTGAAGGAAACCATGAAGCGCTGATTGACAGAATCTGAACAAAGAGTCTGTGTGCAGTGTTGAGGCCCTGGAAACGTGCAAAACAAAAGTGAGTGTGTCCTGCTGATGTGATCTGGGACAAGCGACCCCCCCCCCCCCCATCCCCGATAAAAAAAAAGTAAGTGATTTGGTGTGTTTAGTCAGAACAGTAATAGCCAGGAAGGATCTTTTATTCTGAGCAAAAATATCAGCATCTATGTGTGCACACATGCGTGTGTTCCCCCCCACCCCCCCACACACACACAGACTGGAATCGGCAAATCTGATGAAAAATTTGATCCCTGGTGAGCGGATGAAGGAAAGGGTGAGTGGATCAATGAATGAACAAAGAAAACGGGGAAGAAAAACAACAATAACAAAACAGAGAAGAAAAATATTTACTTTTGAACCACTCTCTCTATTCATGCCATGCTAAGTCTCCTGAGGATAATGTGCAGTGTGTGTGTGTGTGTGTGTGTGCATGGGTGCATGCGTGCGTGTGTGTGTGTGTGTGTGTGTGTGTGTGTGCATGCATGCATGGATACATGCACTGTGCATGCGTATGTGTGTGTGTGTGTACAAGCATGTACCTTTCTTGATAACTCTCTCTCTGTCTGTCTCTCTCTCTGTCTGTCTGTCTGTCTCTCCCTGTCTGTCTGTCTGTCTCTCTCTCTCCCTGTCTCTCTCTCCCTGTCTGTCTGTCTCTCTCTCCCTGTCTGTCTCTCTCCCTGTCTGTCTGTCTCTCCCTGTCTGTCTGTCTGTCTCTCCCTGTCTGTCTGTCTGTCTCTCTCTCTCTCCCTGTCTGTCTCTCTGTGTCTCTCTCTGTGTCTGTCTGTCTGTCTGTCTCATTGTCTGTCTGTCTGTCTCTCTCTCTCCCTGTCTGTCTGTCTGTCTGTCTCATTGTCTGTCTCTCTCTCTCCCTGTCTGTCTGTCTATCTCTCTCTCCCCGTCTGTCTGTCTCCCTGTCTCCCTGTCTGTCTCTCTCCCTGTCTGTCTGTCTGTCTCTCCCTGTCTGTCTGTCTCTCAGTCCCTTGTTTCATTTTGTTCCCTGAGCTTTGATGGCAGTGGAACCCTTTCGAAGGTTCTGATTTTCTCTTTCGATTACTGTCAACAGGGCTCTCTCTCTCTGCGTCTGACTAATGCTGCTGTTTTCCCCAGGTACTCTGGTTTCCCCATTCGTCCCTGGGATGTCTGGAACTGGAAGCTTTTCCTTCCCTTCCAAAAGATAAGTGGATTAGCCCTCCATCTCATTTTTCACTGTGTATCACCATTTAGTTGTTAAGTGTTGTTTTGTAGCTTGATAAAGGGGGTTACCCGGAAAATTTGCATGTTGTGTTTTGTCAATAAAACAGCGCTATTCTGACCCTTTTTTGCCATGTGCAATAATGAATGGTTGCAAAATGGTGAGCTCTTGGTGTGTGTTACGAGCACATTGAGTGGAGCACAGACTGCACACATAACTGATAAGGCGTTTTTTTAAAAGAGAGCTAATCTCTGTTCAGTCAGTGAAGTAGCTGCAGACTGGGCGAGAAGGTTTTATCGTGGGTAGGGGGTTGGGGGGGGGAGGCGAGGGGGATGACATGGCAGTTTGGTGGATTTGCTTGGATGCATTAAGAAGCAGCGTATTCTATTTATCTGTCTCACACACACACCACCAGACCCAGTTGTGTGTGTCAATACTGCATGTTTTGATGCCTTAAAATGTTTTATTTGTTAAACTTGAGTATGAAACGTATGCACCTAGGGCTATTTTGATAAAGAGTGGATGCTCTAAGATCCCACTATTATTATTGTTATGCACACACACACACACACACACACACATGCATGGACACACACATACACTCACACACAGGCATGGACACACACACACACACACACATAGACCAGTGGAGGTAACTGCAGACTACTGCCGCACAAAACAGAACCAAAATCTTCAATGATCATCCATCCAAACAGACACACACAGTGATACTCCAAGAATCAATACAAAAACTTATATTGAGGCCCACACACACACACACACACACACACACACACACACACACACCAGACCATGGGACATAACCATATAATATTTCAGCATTAAAACAATGGAGATGGTGAGGGAACTAAACCTACACATGCAATGATACACCAAGAAAACCTAACAAAAAATCAATACGCAAACTTCTTTTGAGGCCACATACACACACACGCACGCACGCACACTCACTCACACACACACACACACACACACACACTCACTCACTGGACAATGGGAGATAACTGCAAAATATTTCTGCTCAAAACGGCATGGAGATGTGGAGTAATCCAAACCTGCACTGCCCTCCGGCCTAGGACTGAATGAGACGTAGGATACTTATCTGCTTTTGTTTGAGCTGTTTTTGTGATGTTGTGGGAAAAACAACATAAAACAGAGCAACCAAAAGCAGATAAGTATCTTATTTTTGACCGTTTAACTGTTAAGTGTTGTTTTTTTTGCTGGACTTATCCTAAAAAGTACAAATTTGGATGTTGTGTTTTGTCACTTTAATGAATAGTGTTCTTTATAACCTTTTATGTGTTTGGATGTTTTAAATATCACTATCATACACAAAGGAAGACAATACCTCAAACATTCATGACAATACATGATTTTTGTCTTCGTCTTACCAGAGCCTAGTGTGTCAATGTAGTTGATGATTTCCTCTGGGTCGTTGACAATAGTGTCGCCATGCACTAATACTGGTACATGCGTTCCCTCTGGGTTCAACTTGACATACCAGGGCTCCATGTGTTGGCCATGGAACAGGCTGACCAGCCGAGGTTTGAACCTCAAATCTCTCTCATAAGCTGCCAAAAGAACCTGCAACAGAAAAAGAAAGCAATGACAATTGGCAATAATTCACAGGCAGACAGACAGATACACAGTACAAACGGCACACACACAAAGCAGTATGAACAACCACATACAGTATGCACACACACACACACAGAGTACAAACATACAATGATACATGTAGATCTATACACAAATACAGTGCACACATATATTATTTAATGTATATTTCATTTTCAAGTATTTCATTATATCAAATAAATACATAATATATCCAATGCACATTTTGCAGTGTTTTCTTCAGCTGAATAAGATCTCCATAATGATGTAATTGTAAAGAAGTATAGTTGCTTTTGCTTGATTGCAACATGTAATATTACTGAAATTACTGTTAGACTTATAGCAACAAATGCTGTGCGCAGCAGCCTGCAACCCCCATCACCTCACCCCCCACCCCCTGACTTTCATCTGCTGCAATTTTGTCACACAAATTGCATAGTCAGGTCTGCCAGATGCAACTCTTTATCAGAGGGAAATTGTCCAGCCGAGCATATTTGTCCAGTGATTATTTGTCCTGTGAGTGTAACTCTTGTGAGCATTTGTCCATTTCCCCCTGGATTACAGAGCAGTGCACTGTCCTTGTTTAATCAAAAATTGTGGCACCTAACGAAATGCATTTCATCTTACGATTTACATTGTGGCTTGCTGCACTGCTAATGCAAGTGCCATTGAGTGATTGACCAGATGTCAACTTACTGAAAAATCAACAGGTGTAGACTTCAACTCAAAGAAAGCACCCCTGTGAGTATGATGCTCGTCTTCGGCTTAGGGTTAGAATAAGAGGCGCTTTCTGTGAAGTGTATCAAAAATCTGTGACTGAAGGGTGAAGTTCGCAGAAGCACAAGATGCGGAATTTGCTAAAATGTCACCGAAAGGTCAACGTAAGTTCTTAAAATTTAATCCTTGCCTTTTGTGAAGAGAATGAGGTCGGAAAGTAATAGATGGTTATTTCC
Organism: Alviniconcha marisindica; assembly: GCA_018857735.1. Classification (NCBI taxonomy): domain Eukaryota; kingdom Metazoa; phylum Mollusca; class Gastropoda; family Provannidae; genus Alviniconcha; species Alviniconcha marisindica. The sequence goes on along the minus strand of JABMCL010000684.1, from coordinate 479,351 downwards.
TGTCCATTTCCTTTGGCATTGCCACTTTTCTCCTCAGTATCGGATGCCTTGCTTGCAGCATGTGCGTCGACATCTGCATCTCCTTTTCCAGACATCTTGCTGTCAGATTGTGAAGATGCCAGCATGCGCAACAGAAAAAACAATATTGCCGCATTGGCAGAGTGATCTCCCATGACAGAAGTCAAAACATATCGATATGTCACAAGACTTCAAAACTTATTTAGTTCTGCATTAAAAATAATTTGTTCCACGTGAAATGATGGAAATTGTAAATACTAAAGTAACAAAGACATTTAAAGGAAGATCTTTCCTTTATTATTAAGAATTGTTATTTATTTGAACCTTGTAACTGAACTGCGGACCTCCCTAGAACTAAAATGGCGACGTCCTATTAATCCACGCACCTGCCTCTGAAAAAGTTGTTTAAACTGAAATTGTGCAACAGAAAACGAGAAAAATGGATCGTACTTTCTTAAAACAGGGCGCTGAGGCTAAGCTCGAAAAATGCACTTTCTATGGGAAGCCATGCCTTGTGAAGGAACGCTTCAAGAAAAAATACAGACATGCGGTCCTAGACAAGTCCCTAACAACGCAGAGAATGAAGTCAGAAGTACGGGCGATGCTGCGATGTCGCACAAACGGTAAGGGACCATCTCAGTCGTATGCTTGTAGCAGTGAGTCCGGTAAAATCCAAGGAGATGGTCGGAAATTCCTGGACCGATTTAAAAGTTATTTTGGGTCACAAATATCACAATCATTCATGATTCAATGAGGTCCAGATCTACCGATTACAGTCAAATAAAAGGTGACCTTTTTCATATATTTTTGTCTTTGATTGTTTCGAGTTGGTGTCACAGATTGCAAATGGTGAACGAGCTGACGAAGTGCTGCTATGTAAGCGGCCTCGTTAACAAGCTACGGCAAATAAAATCCCATGGAAAATGGACAGAAAAATTGCAATCTGAGAGTGAGAACGTTGAGTCGTGAATATGATTACTTTGCCAACATCGGCCCTAAGGAAGTGTTCTCATTGTTACTGGGAAACTAGGTCAAATGTCAGAGGGCAGCATGCGCCAATTTGAAATCCAAGACAAAAATATCAGGAAATAAAATCACCTTTTGTTGCAGAATTTGGTGGTAATCGGTAGATATGGACCTGATACTCATATTGTCATACTCATAGGCTCATTTAATGATTGTGATAAAAATGGTCCAGGAATTTCCGACCGTCTCCTTGGATTTTACCATGAGCCCTCTGCCATCGTGTACAACCCCCCCATCCCCCACTTAAGAAAAAGCAGTTGCAGCTTAAAAAATACACTTAAGAAAATCTTCAGATCAGTGACCTGTAGAGAGTAACAAGACCCCCCCCCATACACACACACTCTTCGTTGAGGCAAGGAAATGGTGACCGTGTGACCCTCAACTGCAAATTATAGGGGAGCGCACACAAACACACACACATACTGCTCCTTGTGCAGTTGTGAGGAGTAGAAGAGTCAGTGGCACAAAGCAAAAGCACTCACTCTCGAAAGACAAAAGCCGAAAAGGTGAGCGCCATTGAGTGTGGTCACCAAAAAGATGGGTGACAGGTACAAGGCCTTGTGTGCACCTCCAAACTCAGTGTGAAAATAACCTCGCTGGATCTCAGTCTCACAGTCACACTCACAGGGACAAAGCTGCATTGATTGTGAATGTGATGAGTGATGGTACTGTGTGAATATCGAACATTATCTAGTAATCTATTCTCAAAGTTAAACTCTTTTCATCAGTCTTGATCAGCTGAGAGTGAGACGCTTTGTTTGAATGTTTCAGGAATCAGAACACCAACCATCTTCATGGTGGACATGGAGTCCAGCAGCATCTACATGGAGTATGTCCAACCTTCCATCACAGTGCGGGAGTTCATTGCCAATGTCCAGGAAAACAAGCAGGGTGATGAACCTCTCCTGGCGTTAGCGGACAAGATCGGACAGATCATCGGTGTCGCTCACAAAGCCAACATCATCCATGGAGATCTCACCACATCGAACATGCTGTTGGCGCCACGATTTCAAAATGACGTCGCGCCCATGCAGCAGCTCACGGCGTTGGATATACTGCAGACAGGAGTGCAAGACCTGGACGTGGTGCTGATAGACTTTGGACTGACGGCACTGGAGGGTACCCCAGAGGACAAAGGGGTGGACTTGTACGTGCTGGAAAGGGCGCTGCTTAGCACACACCCCAACACCCATCAGGTTTTCGAAGCCATTCTGGAGAGCTATCGCAAGCACAACCCCAAGGGGGCTGTGGAAGTGATCAAGAAACTGGACGAGGTCCGACTGAGGGGGCGGAAGCGAACCATGGTGGGATAGTTGGCTGGTCTGCTCGTTTGAATCCAAAGCTGACCCTTTGTTGCGTAAACGTATAAACAATAAAAATATATATTAAAAAGCGCACGTGTGTGTGTGTGTGTGTATATTTATATAATATATATTTTCACATCTTTATCCAACTTTAGTCAGTCAGAATATGAAACTTATTATAGTCAGTCAAAATATGAAACATATTACTATTAGACTCATTCTTGGAAGTTGCTAAAAATTTTGGCTCAATTACATGACAGCTTATCACAATGAAGTCACAGGTGACAGAAACTAATCTGATACATGCATATAAAAATATGCAAAGATGTACTGTCTTGCTCAGACCTATCAGTATCAGAATGAATGTTTTGCTTTTGCTAGTTTCAGATTTAAATTGATTTCTGTTTGTGCAAGTCTTTCCAAAAGTATTGTTCAGAAAATGTGTCTAGAACATGGTTCCCAGGGACTTGGACTAGAGCCAAATAAGGACTTGTAAGGACCAATGTTAGATTTTGTAAGGACCATTGCAACAGTAAGGAACACAGAAAATGAGCTGTATTTTGCATGCCATGCATCAAGCATAGTGTTTGTCCAGTTTATCTTTTAGAACCCACTCCTGGTACGCACTGTCCTTTAGCCAGCGGTCTTGGAACAAACATTTTCTCGGCATCTTTGCTGTTAGCTCAGGTTCTTGCACAGTTCAAATTTTGCAACCAAATGGCTGACCCGGAAGTTATGTAATCTTGCAACCATGATTTCAGCTGCATGTGATCTAAATGGACATGGAGGAAAGCATCATCTGCTTCAGACATCATCTCAACCTATGTCGAAATGATTTCCAAATTCAGTAAATGTGTGGAACCATCCAGTGTTGCTGACTTGGAAAAAGGAGAGGCTTTTATAATACCCATGTGCATTTTTAGTATTAGCTAGACATGTAAGGACCGTGATGCAAATACTTGGCAAATTTAATTTGTAAGTACTTGTAAGCACCTGGGAACCTTGTAGAATCAAATTTTGTTAGGCAACTTTCCTTGTATGTTGTAGGTTAAAAAACCTGATAATGGCAACTATTGATCTGTATGCAAGTCAACTTGTCAAGTGAATTCCCAGGGACTGGTAGACTGTACATTTATGTGTCTTCAAGACTTCCAAAGCAAATATTTATATATATACCAAGCAGGTAGAGTGAATGTATGTGAAATTTGACAGTCTCTTTGCTTTTCAGTCAAGTTGAAACAACAGTTGGCTCAAACCAGTTTGAGTCAAACTGCTGCAAATTTCCATCCTCAGTCACACATAATTATTATACACACTCTCTCTCTCTCACACACACATATATGTACAATACTCTCTTTTTCACACACACACACACTAACTAACACAAAGTGTAACACATGATGTTTTTTTTCTTATACAGGTTTTTTTAATTGCATCATAAGGATCTGAACTGCAGCATGATGAAACTTTGTTCTCAGTGCCGCCATTTTCTCCTCACCCCTGCAACAGAAAGAAATGGAAATGGAAAAGCCATTTCAGCCACACAAACAAACAAAACTGCAGTTTCTCAACAACAAATGAATAGCACTCTGGCTTGTATTTCTTTTTAAAGTTGGACGCCATCCCAAAAGCTGACATTTCAGTGCAATGCAGCAGTACCAATTGGCAATATCCGCTTCTAGCCCCGTCGGCTCACTGTCCTCAAATGGTTTGAGGATGCATGTGTGTGTGTGTGTGAGTGTATAGCATTGGCATAGTACAGAATGAACTGATTATATATATATGCATACTTCAAGTTCATTCCGTCCACACACACACACACATTCTCATACCATTTGAGGACTGCGAACCGACAGGGCTAAAAGTGGACGCTGCCTACCAGTTAACTCACTGGGCACTTTCTGTGTCGTGTGACGTGTCACTCCAGTGCACAGTTGCTGGCAGACAGCATCAAATGGCACTTTCTGTGTCATGTGATGTGTCACTCCAGTGCACAGTTGCTGGCAGACAGCATCAAATGGCACTTTCTGTGTCGTGTGACGCGTCACTCCAGTGCACAGTTGCTGGCAGACAGCATCAAACGGCACTTTCTGTGTCGTGTGACGCGTCACTCCAGTGCACAGTTGCTGGCAGACAGCATCAAACGGCACTTTCTGTGTCGTGTGACGCGTCACTCCAGTGCACAGTTGCTGGCAGACAGCATCAAACGGCACTTTCTGTGTCGTGTGACGCGTCACTCCAGTGCACAGTTGCTGGCAGACAGCATCAAACGGCACTTTCTGTGTCGTGTGACGCGTCACTCCAGTGCACAGTTGCTGGCAGACAGCATCAAATGGCACTTTCTGTGTCGTGTGACGCGTCACTCCAGTGCACAGTTGCTGGCAGACAGCATCAAATGGCACTTTCTGTGTCGTGTGACGCGTCACTCCAGTGCACAGTTGCTGGCAGACAGCATCAAATGGCACTTTCTGTGTCTGTGACGCGTCACTCCAGTGCACAGTTGCTGGCAGACAGCATCAAATGGCACTTTCTGTGTCGTGTGAGGTACTCAGTGCACTGCTGGCAACAGATCAACAAAATGGTTTTTTTCGAAATGTTTTGAGGTAAGTCATAAACAGAGTTAAACTGATGGTACTGAACGGACCAACAAAATGGTTTATCAAATGTTTTGAGGTAACATCACAGAGTTAAACTGATGGTACTGAACGGACCAACAAAATGGTTTATCAAATGTTTTGAGGTAACATCACAGAGTTAAACTGATGGTACTGAACGGACCAACAAAATGGTTTATCAAATGTTTTGAGGTAACATCACAGAGTTAAACTGATGGTACTGAATGGACCAACAAAATGGTTTATCAAATGTTTTGAGGTAATATCACAGAGTTAAACTGATGGTACTGAACGGACCAACAAAATGTTTTTATCAAATGTTCTGAGGTAGTATCACAGAACTCGGACAGGGGTTAAGTAAGTAACTTGGCGTTTTATGCCCACTCAGCCAGTAACTTGGTGTTTTATGCCCAGTCAACCAGTATGGCTATATCAGGGTGAACAGGAGAGGGACTATGTAAGTAACCTGGTGTTTTACACCCAGTCAACCCGTAAGTAACCTGGTGTTTTACACCCAGTCAACCCGTAAGTAACTTGGTGTTTTAGCCCAGTCAACCAGGAAGTAACTTGGTGTTTTACGCCCAATCAACCGGTATGGTTAAATCAGGGCGAACAGGACAGGGAGTATGTAAGTAACTTGGTGTTTATGCCCAGTCAACCAGTAAGTGACTTGGTGTTTTATGCCCAGTCAACCAATAAGTAACTTGTTTTACGCCCAGTCAACCAGTATGGTTAAATCAGGGCGAACAAGACAGGGAGTATGTAAGTAACTTGGTGTTTATGCCCAGTCAACCAGTAAGTAACTTGGTGTTTTATGCCCAGTCAACCAGTAAGTATCTTGTTTTACACCCAGTCAACCAGTATGGTTAAATCAGGGCGAACAGGACCAGGAGTATGTAAGTAACTTGGTGTTTATGCCCAGTCAACCAGTAAGTAACTTAGTGTTTTACACCCAGTCAACCAATAAGTAACTTGTTTTACACCCAGTCAACCAATATGGTTAAATCAGGGCGAACAGGACAGGGAGTATGTAAGTAACTTGGTGTTTATGCCCAGTCAACCAGTAAGTAACTTGGTGTTTTATGCCCAGTCAACCAGTAAGTAACTTGGTGTTTTATGCCCAGTCAACCAGCATGGCTATATCAGGATGAGTAGGCAAGGGAATGTGCTGACAGCAGTCCATGACACATTTTTTGATAACACTAACTGGTCGTCATGACACTGAGTGATGGATGCTCACTCGGCACAGTGCTAAGGACGACAGCAGTATAGCCCACTTGAAGCCAGTCAGGCACTGCGTTTTGGATCTGACACAAAATTATTTTCACTATTTCAGTTTAACAGAAGGTTATGCCACCTCTATATGATGAACATTTTTTGTATGCTACAGTCATGTATAATAAATACTGCGTAGTTTCTGTGGCAAATCCAACAGTGAACACATGTTTGTCCACCTATGACGCACACCACCGCTATCGCTACAGACAGACTTACCTTTGCCTTTCTGTCCTTTGCGTTTCCCCTTGAGACCCTGAGAGAAAAAAAACACCAAGGGTTACACACATTGTTAAAAACCAGGAAGCGTAAACACTTGGTTGATTCACACTGAAAACTCAGAAATCAGAACTATTTTTTTAATTTTTTTAAAGGCCTGTGATAATAAAAAAAAAACAGTTGAAGGCACTCCAAAATAATCCTTTCTTCAAAACTATAGCCATGTTTTCCATACCATGCTGCTGTCTTCATATGTCTGAAGTGTTTTTTTGCTGCCCGTTTTAAGTTGTGTAAATTAAGCTTTGCATAGTCAGTATGCTTGTGTGTGTAGGTGCCTGTTTGTGTGTGTGTGCATGTATGCGCTTAGAGTAGTCTCTGCAGACAGGATTTTGGGCATTATTATTAACCCAAACCAGTATGAACGTGTAATGCATCTTGTTCTAACACTTTTCTCCCTGGTATTGATGAGTTCCAAGAGATGGTTCCAGATACCAGCATGTTCTAGCTTTATTTGTTTTTTGTTTTTTTAACAAGGGTAACATCAAAGGAACAAACTCTTTGAAAACTTGTGCCAGATGTTTGTGTTGTGCGTGTTGCATTGTGCATGTTCAGTGGACTCATTTTGAAACACTCTGGACTTGTTTGAATAGAGGCTTGTTTTGACCCCAGATGCCTCACCCCAAGATGACCGCAACGGTCGACAGGGTCAACAAACAAGGGAGATAATCAGCACCTGAAAGACATCACACAAACACAACAACAAAGACCTGAGTCGCCCACAGTAATTCTCACCTGGCATGCAAGTTAATCCAAGGTACGTAAACTCCACCAGAGGTACACCCTCATTTTGTTTGTACCTCTCGTGGAGTTTGTGTCCCTTGTACTTACTTGCATGCCAGGTGAGAGTTACTGGAGGCAACTTGGGTCTTTGCTGCTGTGTTTTGTGTGATGTCTTTTGAGCGCTAATTCAAATTACCTCCCTTGCGTGCTGGTGCCGCACAGGCGCTTTGGGCCTCATTGTGTCTGAGAACAGTCGGCAGGGTGTAAATAAATCAGCAATCTGTCTATTTATTTCTCTGTGACATGTGAATTATCATGTAGAGAATATAAAAGTACTGGGTGCCCAGTTCCTGACTGACGGCAATAACATGACGGCAACAACAACACAACTCTTCACTCACTTTCGATGACTTCTTTTTCTTCTTTGCTGCAGACTCATCCTGTTGATCACACATGCACGCACACACGCAGGCACACACACACACACACAAAATGATTAGCATGCCACGCAACTTTATAGTCCCTGTGGAGAAATCTGTTAAGCAGCAGTAAACACAATAGAACCTATAACATCTTATATGTATATTAACCCCTTCACTGCTCCAGTCTGTAAAATTTCCAGGCTGAATGATGCACAGAGATGCCTGCAAACAGTATACTTTCTGGTCCTGTAACAGGTATTTTCAACGCTATTTTGCTGCTGTTGTTAAAGATCCCTTCACATGCCAGGGTGAAAAGGAAAACAAAAAAGGCTTATGGGTTTCAAATTTGAACTTTTATGGGTTGTTTTCAAATGACATCATGGCAGTGAAGGGGTTAAAGGTTATTTAGGACCTCACAAATCAGCCCCCCCCCACAGTTTTTTAAAATATAATTTATTTTTTAAGTCTGTAAAAGTGCACTAAACGCAAATAACACGCACATGCATACATGCTCACAGTCATTTGTGCACGCTTACAAATATACATCCCTTCACATAAAGTCATACAGACACAGAAAGAAGATTCTGCCCAGAAAGTTAACTCACTGAATATATATCAGATCATATGAGCTGATGAGGCAATATGGCCTAATGAGAAATCAACATCTTAAATATAACAGCCCCAAAACTTGTGCAATTCAGGGCATCAGTCACATTATAACTCTGCGTGTTATTCCTTGTCAGGAATCGGAGAAGAAAATTCCCCTGCTGGGGATAAAATCCGCAACCTTCCCTTCACAAACCTGGCTTAAGTACACCACTTGGACGGATTATTTAAAAAAAGCGCTATAAAAGGCTACCGTCACTCGTTCAGAATCACACGTGACAAGAGCTTGGTGAGTCTGCTCAAGAGCAGAGAACAGCACTATAAAATATATGTAAACGCAACAAACAACACGACAGGCAAAGCAGAGAAGAAAATAAACAAGCCAGTAAATGGGGCGGAGTTACCGTCAGCGCGTCGCCGTCCAGGTGGGCCAGGTTGCCAAACTTGAGCAGTCCATCCAGACTGGACATGGTGGCCATGCGTTTGCCTTTGTTCTGCAGCACGAAAACAAAAACACATCGATACAATTTGGTGTTGGTGTTTTTTTGAAAGGTGCATGCATGCACATGTTGGGTTGACTGAGGCAGGACTAGGCCTAGCAAGACTGGGGACAACATTGAGACGTTTGGTGAGGGAGGGAGGGGGCTTGGGGAGGAGGGGGGGTAGGGTCAATTATTTTAATGACTTGTGTGTCAGAAACTGCAGAATTGGAGAGCGGTGTATCATTGTCTATGATACTTTTTCCAAGTACTTTGAAGTACTGTTCTAATTTTTCTGTATTTTTTAATTTAAGGCCTGCAGCAGATCTACACGGCAGATCTACACAGCAGATCTACACTCTACTGCCTGATTACCATCCCAGAACAGTTTTCTCTGACAAAGCAGCTCTTTGGAGGGATGGGGGGGGGGGGGGGGGGGGGGGGGCAGTTTTTTTCATTTGGCATTGTTTACTGCAACTGTTTCAGTGTTTGTTTGCTGCCCAGTACAAGGAAGCTATTCTAAAAAATTATGCAGGTTTGCACAGTGCTATTATAAAAATGCATTCTTTTAAACCTTTGCATGTTTTTTTTATTTTTTATTTTTTATTTTTTAGAATAGATTAGTGGCAGTCATCTTCGTTTAAGATTTTTACTTTTCCATTTGTTAATTTAAAAAAGAGAGTAATTCTACGTATTAGGATGATGAAGAAGAAGAGGAAGAAGAAGGGGGTCCGAGGGATAACAGTGAACTGTGGAAAGCAAAAACAGTGAACGTTGCAGCACAACAACTCACAATCTCTTTCTTGGACACTGACGTTCTCACAAAGTACTGCTCTTCATATCTGCAACAGAACCACACCAGTTTCATTGGACACACACATACACACATATATATATATATGTTTCTCTGTCTCTGTTCCGCAAGAAAACTTAACTTTGATCATGTGGTGTGTGCACGCGTGTGGCCAAAGGGTTAAAGATGCTGGAGTGAGGGGTTGGGGCTTTGAACCCTGGCTCAGAGCCTTTTTTTTTTTTAACCTCTCCTTCATTGCTGGGTGGTGGACTCAGTGCCTAGTCCTTGGGAGATGAGGAAAAAAAGCAAGGTCCGCTGTGCTACTGAGTTCAACCAGTCTTGGGAATTACATTTCAGTGCACACATCTGTGTGTGTGTGTGGGTGGGAGGGGTGCGGAAATCTCTGTGTGTGTGAGCAGGGCGTGGGGGTTGGAAGGGGGGGGGGGGGGGGGGAGGGAATCTGCCTGCACGTTTAAAAGTTGGTTTCATGATATGGTTTCTCAATGGGAAAAACTCAAAAGGTACCATTTTCCAAAAACGGTATTTAAAAAAAACATTTTCCACGTGATAATCTCGGGCAGGGTTGGGGTGAGGGTGAGGGTGGGGGTGGAGGTGGGGATTGGGGGAGGGTGTCTAACAGTCAGCTGGACAGGCACAGACAGACACAGATACAGACGTAGACTTACTCCTGCCGTTCTTTCCTTTGCCGGTCCTGTTTCACTCTGTGCAGATCTCTGGATTCCTGAAAAAGCAGAGCAAGAGTAGACAGGCTGAGTGAACCTGAAGGAAAAACGACAACTTGCACTGTTGCATACAGTGAGAGAGGGAAAAAAGTCCCCCCCCTCCCCCACAATTTAAAAAGAAAAAAGAATGAGACAATCATAACAATGAATGTAGTTACACGTGCATATGAATAGTGTCCAGGTGTGTCAGTGTGTGTATGCTATTCTCTGCCAACAACCTCACAGTCTTCAAAGCAGCTGTGTAGAGAGGGGTGTGGCCCCTCTCTGTAAGTGCCATCTGATTCTGACCCATGCTTTTTGATGTGACACAATGATCAGATTCACTTCATATTACTAATGAAATATTTACAAAAGTGTGAACCTCTAACATGAAAAAACAGAGCTTGGCATGCTGTACAAAATTCAAATACAAACTGAGACACTTTGAGCAGAAAATGACAACAAAAATGAACAGTTCATATCACAAAAAACTAAACAGGCAAGAACTGCATTGCACACATGCTCGCACGCACACACACACACACACGCACACACACAGCACATCAGTCAACTGATATGATTTTAGAACAAATATGGGGGAAGGAGGGGAGGGGGTACTGACCACAATTTCCTCAGGTTCGTCCATGAAGTCACGCCGCAGTTCGTCCATCATGCTGCTGCTGAGGGCTCGCTTCTTCAGCCGCTCCATCTTCTGCTGGGTTCGATCCTCTGCCGTCTCATCACCCGCTGAAAACATACACACACACACACTGATAACTTCCAAGTTGTTCCAGCCCACACAGTCACCGCAGCAACAGTAAATACTGCACGGTGCACAACGAAATCAACACAGCTCATGGTATGGACTGGGCATTGCTGCGCTATGGCTGCTAGCTTTCCCCAGGGAAGGAAGTCCAACTCTCTCATCTGAGTCTCTCTCTCTCTCTCTCAACCACACCCCCATACCAAACACACACATTACACACTCACCACACACATTACACACCCACCCAACAGAGTTCATATTCAGACCTTAGTGGGCGACTTAGCTGCGGATCACCCCGCTTGGTGGGCATGGGCTTTGACAAAGCTCAAGTCAGCTGCAAATGACCTCCCCTACACGAGCCAGGTGGCGCTGGGCCTATTTGGGCAGTGCAATGCTCAAGCCAGCAAAGTCGCTCAATAACAAATCCGAAGCACAGGCACCAGAAGGAAGAAAAGAAAGCATTGTACTCGCTCTGCTGAATCAACCACTGAAAAGCAAGTGACAGCCCAGGACTAATAATGCAGGTACAACAACAAAGGTAGGTAGTGTTGCTTAATGTCCTCAGATGTCAGCTGACATATTAGGGACAAGCTGAGACCAATGCCGAAGCATGGTTCGATATAGGTTTACGTCCACGGAAACCAGAAAGCTCGTTAGGACGGACAGCCCAGGACGGCCACCTCGACTCTCACACAGCTCCTGAACTATGGTACAACAACAAAGGACACAACAGGTGCTTGAGCTGCCCACCACCACCATCATTCGTGATCTTAATTAGCTTAATGACAACACCCCAGTGATTCAATCATCTTATGTCTGTTCACAGCCCCCACCACCACCACACCTTTTTTTTTTTTAAATGATGTATTAGTAAGTTATACTAACTAACCCACAAGACTATGAACAATCAATTTAACGATAGAAATTATAACACCAGTGTTATACAAAATATCTCCTCTTACGTTGTTACAAACATTACATTTACAGCCAAAGCCCATTTTTTAAAAATTACTCTGTGGTAATAAGATACTTAAGTAGTATGTGGTTAACTGACAGACACCCCAGTGACAACATGCAGCAGTGGACAGGAGGGACTCACTGTAATGCACAGGGGCAAGCTTAGGGGCTTTGTAGACTCCTTTCCCTTTCTTCTCCCCATCTTCCTCCTCATCTTCATCGTTGCCGTCATCATCGTCATCATCAGACTGGATAACAAGACAAGTGTTTGACTTAATTTGTGAAACATACACATGAACTAGCATGGGTCAGTGCATTATACAAGCAAGAACACAACACAATCAGTCGTAATCTGGACTAAAACAAAAAAGCAGTTAAGTAAATGATAGAACCACAGAATAATGTCGAGGTTTGAACAAGATTGAGGTGCATCTGCTTCTAGAAAAAAGAATGAAAACAACAACAGCTGTAGAAGCAGCAAAGAACCTTCAGTTTGCTTAAAAATTGTTGGTTTAAAAAAAAAATCCTACTGGATATAGAACAATAACATATTCTAAATACACATTCCTGAAAAAAATGTTGATGCAGAACAAAAAAAATCGGTAACACTAACAAAAACAAATACTAAAGTTACCATCTTCTGCAAACACACATGTATACACACAAAAAGAAGAAGAAGAAAAAAAGAAGAAGAAAAAGAAGAAGAGAGCAGGAAAAAAAGGAGGAAACAAACAGAGCTACTATTATTTAGTATTAAGGCATTAATTTACTATGATTATCTAGACCACTTTTGGCAGACTTACCGCAGCTCCAAAGTTGTCCAAATTTGGTTTGAACTTCAGAGCATCAGGTTCACCTGAACAAATAAGAAAAACGGAAAAAAAACGAAAAAACTTGAATACCTGAACAGACAAAAAACTAAACTAAAACAAACAAAAAACACAAAACCATTTTGAAACACACGAACAGATACAAAAACAAAAACAAACAAAAAAACATACATCACCTGAACAAAGAAACGGAGGAGGAACACGCGCACTCTCTCTCAGAAACAAAGGAGGAACACGCGCACTCTCTCTCAGAAACAAAGAAACGGAGGAGGAACACGCGCACTCTCTCTCAGAAACAAAGAAATGGAGGAGGAACACGCGCACTCTCTCTCAGAAACAAAGAAACGGAGGAGGAACACGCGCACTCTCTCTCAGAAACAAAGAAACGGAGGAGGAACACGCGCACTCTCTCTCAGAAACAAAGAAGCGGAGGAGGAACACACACAGTCTCTCTCAGAAACAAAGAAGCGGAGGAGGAACACGCGCACTCTCTCTCAGAAACAAAGAAATGGAGGAGGAACACACACAGTCTCTCTCAGAAACAAAGAAGCGGAGGAAGAACACACCCAGTCTCTCTCAGAAACAAAGAAGCGGAGGAGGAACACTCGCACTCTCTCTCAGAAACAAAGAAACGGAGGAGGAACACTCGCACTCTCTCTCAGAAACAAAGAAACGGAGAAGGAACACGCACACTCTCTCTCAGAAACAAAGGAGGAACAAAGCAGCGGAGGAGGAACTGACAGGGGCTAAATAATGGACGTTGACTGTCCGTTAGCGTCAGCGTTACTCTGCTCCCTCGCGCTGTTTCTAAAAATTCCATTCATCAGCCCCGGCGATGACCAACCTGCGTCTCCAAAGCGATGTTTCTTCACCAGCTTGTCGATCTGGTACTTCAGCTTCTGCTCTATGGGCTGCATCTTCTCCAGAAACTGAAACACGCAGATTCAAAACGTCTGACACAAGAACGACTGCTGTGGCCTGTGCTGCTATTCTAAAACAAGATCTAGACATGTGAAGAGTTAAACAGGTTTAACTGTTGTTTAAGTGTTGTTTTGTAGCTTGAAAAAGGGGCAAGGGTTAAACAGGTTTAACTGTTTAAGTGTTGTTTTGTAGCTTGAAAAAGGGGCAAGGGTTAAACAGGTTTAACTGTCGTTTTGTAGCTTGAAAAAGCAAGGGTTAAACAGGTTTAACTGTCGTTTTGTAGCTTGAAAAAGGGGCAAGGGTTAAACAGGTTTAACTATCATTTTGTAGCTTGAAAAAGGGGCAAGGGTTAAACAGGTTTAACTGTTGTTTAACTAAGTGTTGTTTTGTAGCTTGAAGAAAGGGCAAGGGTTAAACAGGTTTAACTGTTGTTTAAGTGTTGTTTTGTAGCTAGAAAAAGGGGCTCACCCCAAAAATGTGCGTGTTGTGTTGTCATAATAAACAGTGTTCTTTTTAACCTTTTATGTGTCTGGTAGTAGATTCAAAGTTCATTTCAAACAAATCCCTTAATGATGAAATCAACAAATTGCAAAGTTCTATTAATAATAAGCATTATCTTCAATCATGGAGTGTGAAACTTACTACTGAAAGAAAGCATGTTGGAAGTGACCAAACATATATATGTCATAATGAATGAAACAAAACAATCTACTGATGAAGATAAACTGAGTTACTTTGTTTTCGGATTTTAATGTCCGCCAACAGCATTGGGTCATTCCAGGATGTATTGCACATTCAAAATTCTTTTAATGCAGTTGTGTACTTGTAGTTACACTGTAGAGAGAGGTTTCAGTAACTAAAATGAAGATGAATCATGCATGGACCCAGAAGGTCAAAAATAGAAGAAGAAAAATGACTCCAAGCAACAGAAAAATCACCCTTTAAGGTGTCTTACCATTCTGTATTCAAATCCCCCTCCCTACCCCCCACCCTCAACCCAAAATACAGAACCCTGTCGGATGCCTTGCTATTCTGTATTCAAATGCACCCCCCCCCCTCCAAACCCCCAGCACCCTGTTAGGTGCCTTACTGATACTGATAGTGATAGTCTTATCATCATTCTGCTTTCACTCTCAGATCCATGACCCCTGCCTCCATGATGAGTCCATCCCAACCCTAGTAAAGCCTGATAAGGAATCCTGTCCAGTGCCTCACTGTTCTGTTCTCGATCATGCGCCAGATGGCGGGGTGGTCCTGGATGGACTGGCCGGTCACCTTGCACTTGAGGATGAGGGTCAGGTCCAGCATGTACTGCACCATCAGCTGGTTCTTCACCTCCAGCAGACTGATGCCCTGTAGTGAGACACATGATAACTGTATATTGGGGGGGTGTGTGTATGTGTGTGTATTGGGGGTATTGGGGGGGGGGGGGGGACAGCAGACTGATGCCCTGTAGTAGGACATGTAACTGTACACTAGGGTGTGTGTGTGTGTGTGTGGTATGGGGGGGAGGGCGGGGGGGCAGCAGACTGATGCCCTGTAGCAGGACATGGTAACAGTACACTGGGGAGGACTGTGTGTGTGTGTGTGTGTGTGTGTGTGTGTGTGGTGTGTGTGTGCTCATGTGTGTGTTGGGTGGGGGAGGGGGGGGGGGCAGGGGACAGCAGACTGATGCCCTGTAGCAGGACACAATAACTGTACACTAGGTGTGTGTGTGTGTGTGTGTGTGTGTTGGGGGGGGGGGGGGGGGGGGGGAATCACATGCACAAACATGAACAAAGTTGGTGGACACATTCGTCATTCTGCAAGGCCCTTTACTTACCTTGGAGTTTAGATCATGTTTGATGGCATCATGGTCTGCTATTGACTTTACTGTCTCCAGAGTGTCCTTGGCACTAGTCTTGATTTTGGAGAACAAAGCCTCAATGTCCTGTGTTGGTACACAATATTACATTTTTAACATTATATTTATAAAGAAACTGATAAAGAAAGACACAGAGACTAAACTCACAAAAAACAGCCCCCTCCCCTCAAAGGAAATCCAATATTATAACACTAAATCTGAAAACTTTGTGAAAGTATACCGATTTAATTTTAAATAAATCCTTCATTTCTTTGACGAAGTTTGATTTTCATAGTGGTAATCTGATATTGATAGTACTAGACTATTAACGGTAAGTACTTGTAAGTTACACCGTGCATATGTTACAGTAAACACAAAAATTAATGGTAGTGCTCAGACTGAGTCTAATCTAAATGAATGGTTGTAAAGAATGTATAGTTTGACAATAATTATGTTTTAGACTAATTCCGTTACTATATCGGCATCATCCTCTCTAAATCCACAACTGGTCTAAAGCTGTAGGTGATTCTTTACGATTACATACTCCTTCTTTCAATAGTTGATTGTTATAATTGTATCAACTATCATCATCATCGCTGCACAGTCTACTGTGTACACCTGGAGATCTATCCGATAATTGAGGAGCTGGCTGCTCCAGACCCTAACCAAAAGTTGACCCCGATTACTATTAAGTACTTATCTCTTCACATAATAATATCGCCTGTGATGTAACTAACACCATTAATATAGGGTATCCGTGTTTTGTCACATACTGACCTCGCACATGTTGCCGTCTGTCGCCATCGTGCTCGAAGAGTTGTCGTTCGTGGCAAGGGAGGTATTACTGCATGTCAAACATTTGCTATTTCCTTTCTTCTTAAAATTTGATAAACAAAAGTAGAATTAATAAAATTAATAAATATTTTAATAAGTACTTAAATACGGCCTATTTAAGTTAACTTGTGCTTGTTAAATAGTGTCTGAGATTACAGACATTTTGCAATTGGTTTTGGCTTTTGGGAGACTTCCGGTATTGACCTCAAAATGTCGGGCAGACGGAGACACAAGTGGGCAATCGACTTTGCTGGCTCAAGCAGGTATTATCCTGTAAAGAAAGTAACTTACATCTGTATGTAGTGTTTTGCATTTGTTGCGTTTAACCGGAAAAACGAAAGAAATAGTCTCCCAACACCACTAGGCGTCGCCGTACACCGATAGATGCGTAATGTCCTCCATGCCGGGATGCACGAGAATACTGTATCAGTCTCACTCTCAGACAAGCAGATGCCAGCGTAGCAATGCTAGACAGTTTGTTGTTTTGTTCGTCAGCAGTCATGATCACATTTTGGCGTTTATTAAAAGGATGCGACCGGTGGGATCGGGATCGGGATTCGTAGGGAAATCATGCGGAGTCTGCAGTTTTCAGTGTCGGAACAAAATGGATTTGTCATTGTATGATGATGATGTCCACTTTTATAGCGCATGGTTCCATTAACTTGAATGCTTAGTGTGCTGAAGGAGGGGGAGAGGGGGAGTATCTAGAGAAAAGGTCATAAGAATTATTGTGTTTACATAGATGTGTGATTTTTGGGCAGATCAAGGGGAGAGCGTGGTGCAGTGGTACTGGCTCATTCAGATGTTCATGTCTCGAGCCCTGTGGGATGTGTGGATGCCTCTGGTATACCCGAGAGAGTCAGGGAGGCAGACCCTAACCTTATTGTGAAGGTATATACTTTGTACTGTTGTAGTTGCGTGTAACTGAGATGTGATGGCGTGGTACATGCAGTACTGCAATAGTGTGATCAGCATTGACAGAGAGGTCACTGGTTAGGTGAGATGATGTTCGTTCTTACTTTCACTCACTGTCTCTGTTTTTCCAGCATTTTAGTTACTTAAAAATGTCCTGCTCTTCCAGTCTGAGTATGCAAAGAGCTCTGAGAGTTTTGTTTCTTGTCATAGAGTGTGAACATGTTGTCATAGAATGTGAACATGTTTTCATAAAATGTGAACATGGTGTCATAGAATGTGAACATATTTTCATAAAATGTGAACATGTTGTCATGTCATAGAATGTGAACACGTTTTTATAAAATGTGTGCATGTTGTCATAGAATGTGAACATGTTGTCATAGAATGTGAACATGTTTTCATAAAACGTGAACATGTCACTTGTCAGAATATTAACACATTTTCATAAAATGTGAACATGTCATAAAATGTTAACATGTTGTCACAGAATGTGAACATGTTTTCATAAATTGTGTGGTACATGTTGTCTGTTGTTGCAGAGGTTGTAGTGCATTGATCTCAGCCCCAGCAAGCAGCTATAAATTTCTGTGAACATGTTCATTGTGCAGTACATACTGTCTGTTGTTGCAGCAGAGTCCCTTGGCCCCTTCAAGCAGAACTTTATAAAATCCTGTGAACATGTTCATTGTCTAGTACATGCTGTCTGTCACAGAGATCATGGGACATTGCCCATGGCCTCTTCAAGCAAGTTCCTATGAACACATTCATTGTCTAGCATGTGCTGTCTGTCACAGAGGTCATGGGACATTGCCCCTGGCCCCATCAGGCAGGTTCCTATGTCTACGAACATGTTCATTGTCTGGCACTTGCTGTCGCATAGATCATGGGATATTGCCCTTGGCCCCATCAAGCAGGTTCCTACGAACATGTTCATTGTCTAGCATGTGCTGTCTGTTGCAGAGATCATGGGACATTGCCCTTGGCCCCATCAAGCACGTTCCTATGAACATGTTCTTTGTGTAGCACGTGCTATCTGTTGCAGAGATCATGGGACATTGCCCTTGGCCCCATCAAGCACGTTCCTATGAACATGTTCTTTGTGTAGCACGTGCTATCTGTTGCAGAGATCATGGGACATTGCGCTTGGCCCCATCAAGCAGGTTCCTATGAACATGTTCATCATGTGGATGGCCGGCAGCTCCATCTCCATTTTCCCCATCATGATGGTGGGGATGATGTTCTTCAGACCTATTCAGGCCATCCTGGCCATTCAGAACAGTAAGTGTGACTGTGTGTTACTGTGTGTGTGTGACTGTGTGTGTGTGTGTGTGTGACAGGTGTTTGTATTACTGTGTTTGTGCAACTGTTAGACATGTTTGTGTTTGTGTGATTGTGTGTGTGATTATGTGTACATGTTTGTGTGACTCTTTGTGTTTGTGTGACTCGCTCACTCAGTATGTGTGTGTGTGTGTGCGTGTGTGACTGTATCAGTGTATGTGACATGTACGTGTGACTGTGTGTGACATGTGCATGTTACTGTATGTGCGTGTGTTTATGCGACTCCTTTGTATGTGTGTTTGAGTGTGTGTGTGTGTGTGTGTCTGTTATCATGTAGTCTGTGCTTTTTTTTTTTTTTTTCTTTTTATGGGCATAAAACACCAAGTTACTTTCTTGTTGTCTTACACTAACCATGTTGTCCAGAAATACAGGCAGTTCAAAAAGATCGGCTGCGCTCTGGGTGCCACTGACAGCGCCACTGAAGAAATTTAAGCCATCTGTGAGGCTCTTCATTAGGTTGCATTGCTATAATTGTATTTTCTGCATTGTTTCCATCAGCGATGATACCAGTAGCACATGCTGTTGACATATGGAACCAAGAGCAAAATCTGTAATATCTGTAGTCACACACACACACACACGCACACATATATATATATACACACCTCCCAGACAACCTCACCGTGGCGTATACAGATCAGTTAGCAAAACATAACTGGTCTGGAATAGTAGAATGTAAACACTAATACCATGCTCATGAAGAACAGTCTGAATGTTGGAGAGTCTAGGACCTTCGAAAAGACCATACACGCATACTTAAAGATGGAGAACATTAAAATAACCCAGCGTGCATGCTAAAAGACGAGATGAATGTATGCATCTTCAGTTAACACTGGTGCACTGTTGCAAGGTCTACGCAGAGCGAGCACTGAGACTGCAACAGTTTTGTGTGGCACCAGCCATGTAACAATCAAACAGTGCTGTACACAGCTTTGGTGGACGTTCAAAATGCTGTACGAAAATCGACAGTCATGCATTCAGAGTCACATGCATCTAGAGTGCAGTGAGGCTGCCCGGAAGCAGAGAATAGCGCTGTGCTAATTTAAGCTTTAAAGCGATCAGCCAGTCTTGTTCTCCCTTTTGCAGCTTTTAAAACGATCGAGGGGCAGCAGGCAGCGTTTCAGAAGCTGGTGTACATCGTGGGCAACCTGGCCTGTCTGGCCATGGCCGTCTATAAGTGCCAGGTCATGGGACTCCTGCCCACACACGCCTCCGATTGGCTCGCCTTTGCGCAACCCCAGCAAGTAAGTACACCTCCAATTGGCTCAATTTTGGTCAATCCCAGCAAATAAGTACGCCTCTGGCTCAACTTTGCTCATCCCCAGCAGCTAAGTACACCTCCAGTTGGCTCAGCTTTGCTCAACCCCAGCAAATAAGTGCACCTCCAATTAGCTCAGCTATGCTCAATCCCAGCAAATAAGTACACCTCCAATTAACTCAGCTGTGCTCGACCCCAGCAAGTAAGTACGTCTCTGATTGGCTCAACTTTGCTCAACCCCAACAAATAAGTATGCCTCCAGTTGGCTCAGCTTTGCGCAACCCCAGCAAGTAAGTACACCTCCAATTGGCTCAACTTTGGTCAACCCCAGCAAGTAAGTACACCTCCAATTGGCTCAGCTTTGCTCAACCCCAGCAAACCTTTAGCAAGAAAATATAAGTACACCTTTAGTGTATGTTTGGTGTGTGAGGAATACAATGTCAGTGCTATGTGTATTATTTTTGAGGTTTTATGTTTACATTTTGTTGAGTTTGTAAAGCACAGTATGCTGACCCTTGTCGGTGATACTGATGTACTGCATGTTAGAAATTACCTTTGTTATTATTAAAGTTTTCTCTTTTTTTGCACTTGTATCCAGCTTTGGAAGTGGAAAAAATTACAAAGTCACTGGAAAGCAGTCTTTTATGTTTTAGAATTTGGAAATGGAAAGACATTTTTTCAACTGTTTTAATTTTGAAATTGTACATGTGTATATTTGTGTCTTTCAGCGCATGGAATGGTCGGGCGGCGGGGCCTACCTGTGAATCGTGCACACACAAATCAACAGCTCTGCGTTCACCTTTCCTTCTGTGCACTCTATGCAGTTTTTGTCATTGTTACAAGAGCTTTATGGTCTGGGAGGATCAGGACTCGGTCATTGTCAAAGAAACACACGTGCATCCAGGATAATGGTGCAGGCAGTGCACTAGGACCCCCCCCCCCCCCCCGCCACCACCCCCACGCCCCCCCACACACACACAACACACCTGGACCCCCCCCTCCCACCACACAGTAACACACTGGGCCCCACCCCCCCCCCCCGCCCCCCCCCCCCCCCACACACACAGAGTAACACACTGGGGACACATCCCCCCCACCCCCCCCACCCACAGTAACACACTGGGGACACCCCCCCCACCCCCACCCACACACAGTAACACACTGGGGCCCCTCCCCCCCACCATCCCATGCACATACACTCACAAACACCCATCCACCCATTTCATTCAGATGTCTCAAAAAGGTTATCCAGATTTTGTGGAGATGTTACGCAAGCACTGCTCACCATTACGTTTGTCAGTTAGGCCCAGATGGGTCCGAAGCACATCATTCATACCTGTTGTAAAAAATAGAATAAAAATGTGAAAATTTGACAGAGACATGTGCACCTCTTTGGGAAGTGACATGTAGTTCTCATAATTATTCCCTGCACCTTCTGCGTCCAGTTCATGTTTGTGTGAATTGTTTGGTGCTTACCGTGAGCTGACTTCTTTGATGATCTTCGTGTCGTTCTGTGGGCTTTATTACCCTAAAGGGGAAGTCAAAACTTTGGATCCGAACAGTCTCCATACAGTCACGTTCTCTTCCAGAGTAACTGTGGTCTTTTTGTTGGTGTTGTGCATAATCGTAATTTCTGTCCGAATTGGAGAGACGCAGGGTGCAGAATGTGGCCGCTCATTGTGGTGGAGGCAAACTCCAAGCACTGGTTTACGACATCCTTCCTCCAACCACTGCCATAGTTGATTACGCCGTAGGTCTCGAAAAACTGTCAGCTAGCGGACAGTTTTTTGTTGATGCTCAAACAGCAGCAAGTTTCTTTTACAACTGACCATGTTGCTTATGCCAGGAGAAATAAAACCAAAATTGTTTGAATCGAGACAGAAATGTTTTTTTTTTTACCTGGGGCAGATGCATCTCATGTTTACATGCATGCTTGGGCACTGTGTTGCTTCCACAGTCTTACTAGTACCCAAACCTTTCGGAGGGTGCTGACCACGTTGGCGGACAGCTGCGTGGAGATAAAAGAGTGCCCCTTCAGTGGCATAACCAATTCTGGCACAGTTTGGAGGACGGTGCCGGAAAGCGATGCTCAGAGTGTGTGGTTGGTGTTGTGTGTGTGTTTGCAAACGCCAGAGTGAGATCTGGTTGGAGCCTATGGAGAGCATGTTGTTACAGGTGTACTTTGCGAGTTTTAACTGGCTGGGAGGGCAGGGGGACGTGGAAGAGGAGGTTCTGGGTGGGGTGCAGTGTTGCTTTTTTCGCTTTTGTGGCGGAAGCTTGTACACCGTTTCAGAATGTGTCACGTTTGAATGGGGAAAGACTTGTTTGAACTCTGTACGTGAAAGTGCAGATTAAAGATCTTTTAAATTGTTGAAATACGTTTCTTTTAGTTGCTGTGTGTAGGTGTGTGTACGACAGACTGCTTAATGTTACAAAACTAATTTCAAGAAAAAAACATCCAAAGACCACTGACAGAGGGAGAATGCAGCAGCCATTACAGAACATGTATAGCAAGAAATGTCAAACTCGAAGACCACTAGAAATTAAAATTATTTACTAAACATTAAGAGCACAGTACATTCCTCTTTCTTTTTTCTCTTTTATCATTCATCTAATTATAAATGCAAACATTATTCTCGTCTGCAACATTCTTCAGCTTTGATTCTAAAATGGGAAACATAGATGCTGAACATTTAGAGATTATGTAAAGTACGAACGATCTGAAATGATGATGGGCAATACAAAAGAAACTTCACACAAGACATACTAGCTGTAAGTTAACTAATGCGATAAACATGTTACAAGCTGAAAGTTAACAAATGCAATAAACACGTGTACATGTAAGAACAAATTTTGGAATGGAATGTCACATATCACAGGTTGGGGAGTTACCACAATAAATAAGTGTCTAATGGCTTGACGACGACGGTCAAATATTTCGCACAAGCAGACTTGTAAATGATATAATATTCTATATATTCTGGTAAACATGTCTATTTACAAATATTTGACTGCTTGAGGCACAATGAAAGAGGAAGATTTATACACGAGTACAAGAAGTAATAAGGCATACAAGCTCGATTTGGTTCTGGACACATTTTGCACCAATTGCTGTTTAGCTAAGACACTTGGCTTTTCAAGAGTTTGCTAGGTGAAGTTCAAACACTTCTTGGGCTGTGATGGCACACTCCAAGCATCAACTGCCAGTCTGCACGCTCCCCCCTCCTCCCCCCAGGTCTCTGTCACAGTTGGCTACATCTCATCTGTTTTGCACAGCTGTGGTGTAACCAACTAGGGCTGAGCGTAACCAACCATGGCCGAGTGTAACCAACTATGGCTGAGTGCAACCAACTATGGCTGGGTGTAACCAACCATAGGCTGAGTAACCAATCACAGCACAGTGTAACCAACCCTGGCTGGGTGTAACCACCTATGGCTGAGTGTAACCAACTATGGCTGACACAGGGTGGGGGAGGCGAGGAGTAGGCCATCTGCTGATGCTTGGAGTAAGTAACTTGTTGTTTTTTAATGCCCAGTCAACCAGTATGGTTATATCAGGGTGACTGACGCCTTCAATGTGCCACGAGAGCTCGTAAGACTGGTGTTTACACCCGGCTTCACTGGTGTGAGTGAATGAAGACTACGCTCCCCCCATGAAAAAGACCCCAGTGTACATTGCAGGTTACACCCCCCCACCCCCACCTCCCTCCCCTCCCTGAGCACTGCATAATGTGTAAGGTGCAGGGGGTGTGCCTGAAAGAATGAAATCGAAATTAAAACAAAAACTTGGACAGCATGCACTACATGGGCTGGGCAGTGGATCACTGGGTGCGGGGGGGGGGGGGGGGGCACAGAATTAAATATAAAATGAGATAAAACAAAAATTTAACGGCGGGTCAAGTCTGGACGGAGCATATCCACCGGTGGTGTAATAAATGGCGACGTTAGCACTCCCTTTTTTATTTACTTTATCCCTTCCATTTCCACCCCTCCTCCCCCTCCCCCTCACACCCGCCAACTCCATTTAAAAAAAACCCATCTTGCTGCAGTAAACTCTGCTTGCTGGCTTTGTGTTTAGTACAGCCTGAACTCTGAGATTCATAGCCAAGACTGCCGCTCTCTCCACAGTTCAAATCAGTTTACAAAACCCCTTTCCTGGACAGTACACTAGACAGCAGTCTATAACAGATCGCATAACACGTAAGTTGTGTAAGTCTGACAGTCAGGCATGGGAACTGCCAGCTAATTAGGCAAATTCTGGCTGAAAGCTGCTATGACTATGTTTAGCTAAAATACAAAACAAAACAAACAAAAACTTGCATCAGCTAACCCCCCCCCCCCCCCAAGAAAACAAGAAGTAAAAACAACCAACAACTAAAAATGGTTTTGCAATAAAAATGTGCCAGTGGATTGATAAGTACTAGAAATGTGCTAGCAGCTAAAGCTCTGAATTCACCTGTGTAGTTTGAATATATACATATTATCCCCCCCCCCCCCCCCCCACCTCTGGATTATGAGAGAATCTGCCCCCTCCCCCCCCAGCCTCCCTCCTTTGCTTTTTGCTTTCTCTCTTTTTTATTTTTTTTGGCAATACTACCCAAGCCTGAGTTTGAAATAGTGATCTATCCTTGACCATACACTACACATGTGTACAACTGAATAGTATAGGACTGATCACACGAACCGCGTAATTATGACACGTACAGCAAGGAGGAGGTCTAGCTGGAGACGCTACGGAAGGCTAGGGTTTCAGTCCATGCCTAGTGGTATTGTACATGCTGAACCGGTGGCGCCATCTGCTGCCCCAAAGATGTAAAAATGCATCAGCCTTTCACATTGTACAAAGTTCACTTTGCTGGTTGATTTCGACACCAATGCTAGCTGATGGAGACACCAACATCAGTTGATGCAGACACCAATGTAAACTGATACTGCAGACACCAATGTAAACTGACACTGCAGACACCAATGTAAACTGATACTGCAGACACCAACGTAAACTGATACTGCAGACACCAATGTAAACTGATACTGCAGACACCAATGTAAACTGACACTGCAGACACCAATGTAAACTGATACTGCAGACACCAATGTAAACTGACACTGCAGACACCAATGTAAACTGATACTGCAGACACCAACGTAAACTGACACTGCGCCCCGAAAAAATGGCCCCAAAGCTGATATGCAGACAATGCAAGCTGATGAAAACACCAACGTAAGTTCATTCAGATACCAATGCCTGTTAAGTTCATAGCGATACTGATGTAAATTTGTGTGAGGTGATTCGGACACCAACATAAGTCTGTAAGTCTCCAAGTGCATCTGCTTCATCTCTGCGTACTTGGTGACTAATTAACTGTTTTGGTTGATTTTAATCTGGGTCAAGGTGAAGACCAGAAGCCCTGACCGGGTGAAGGTCAGTATGTGCCGTCCACTTGCATCTCCGCGTCAACAGCGATGAGAGCCTCCAGGCACTCGACGGTGAGGTTCAACTGTCCCACCACCGTGCTCTCGTCATTGGGGTCCAGGACTGAAATAGCAAAGGAGGCAGAAACTTATAGTAATAGTATTAATAGATTATTGATGGTGCCTCATCTCGTAAGAGCTTGAATGCTTACAAAGACATGAGGATATGCTCATTTTATCACAGACACATGCACGCACACACACACACACGCATGCACACACATACACACATGAACAGTTGAGTTCTGAGGGTAGTTTTGACACAGAAAGAAGAGAGAGCTGCAGAGCATTTAATAACGATAGATAATTTATGGTGCCCCATCTCATAAGAGCCCAGAGACATGGATATATTTATTTCAACACACACACACACACACCACACACACACACACACACACACCAGACATACACCACACACACACACACACACTACAAATACATACTTTACCGAGTGATGGGTTGGCACAATGAGAAGGAAGAAAATGACAGATCAGCATGCGGAAGAGAAGAGGTGGGTTTTCAGTTCTGACTTAAGAGAGTGAAGACGAATGCCCGAGAGGCATTTGAGGCAAACTGTTCCAAACCTGGTTGGACGGAGTGTAGGGTTGAAGGAAATCAGACAGACACTGAGGTTAGTTAGTTAGTTGGTGCTTTGAGCCCAATCAGCCACAGGGGATTACATCAGGGCTACTGCCTGCAGTAAGTAAGTAAGTAAGTAAACTGGTGTTTTATGCCCAGTCAACCAGTGCGGTTACATCAGGGCGATACTGCCTACAGACACTGAAGGGACGTGACAGAGAGGAAATAAACTGAAGCAGACAGTTGGCATTTTGTATTGTACATAATAGGTCACTGGTAGCCAATGCAGTTTGAAAAACTATGGATGATGTCAGATTTTTCTTAGCTCGGTGGTGAAAGGCCTGTACGTGTACCAACAAAGAGAAAGCCTTGCATGTTACAGAAAACAACGAATACACACCCACACACAAAGAAAGAAACCACAAACACTGCAAAAAGAACTTACTGTCAATATCCTGTTCTTTGACATCTTTCTGCTTCTTCAAGATGTCAGGAATGCTGACAAAGGCCACGCCCACATCCTCGCAATCGGCGTCCTGGTCGTCTGGTTCACTGACCACTGTGAACCGGATCCTGATAGTACGACAGAACACAGCGCCAATTTTGTACACATTAGATCTGATGCAAAACAGAATAGCAACTCTGTACACAATGGATCTAACAGAGAACATGATTAAAAGTCCTTACACATTAGATCTGACGCAAAACAGAATAGCAACTCTGTACACACTGGATCTAACAGAGAACATGATTAAAAGTCCTTACACATTAGATCTGACGCAAAACAGAATAGCAACTCTGTACACACTGGATCTAACAGAGAACACAATTCAAACTCTTCACACATCATATTTAACACAAAACAGAACTGCAACTCTGTACTGACTGCATCTAACAAAGAACACAATGCTAATGTTTTCCATATCAGATCTGACACAAAACAGAATAGCAATTCTGTACAGGCTAGGTCCAACAGAGTTCACAAGGCTAACTTTTTACACATTCGACCTAACATGAAACAGAATTGCAATTCTGTACACATTACACCTGACACAAACCAGAATCGTAATGATGTAATCATGTACACACTACATCTCACAAAAAAACTGAATTACAAACCATACATTTTACATCTGATACAAAACAGAATCATGACTGTTAACTGCTTTAACTCTCTAAGCATAAGATACAACAAAGAATACAACAATAACTCATCACACATCTCTCTACTCCACCCCCCCCCCCCCCCCACACACACACACACCCTGGACAATATACACTTCACAACGATAATGACTGACATGGACACAATGCAACTATGACAATTTAGGTGAGAAAAACAACAACAGCAACAACAAAATCAACCATCAAGACTGACCTCCCCTTTTCTGGGTCATCTGGTAACAACATGGACGCCAGATGCTGCCGTCTTTCGTAGTTCTTCCTCATGTCCACTTGGATGGCTGTGGAAACAAAGAAATACATGTACGAAATGTCCTGGGGCTGCATACGCTGCACACCACGCGTTCATGACACATCAGTGCAAAGACCAGGGTGCATGTTAACCACTGATTTCCAATATCTGACCAGACCCAGACACATAAAAGGTTCAAAAGAATGCTGTTTATCGGGACAAAACACAACATGCAAATTTTCGGGGTAATCCCCTTTATCCAGCTCCAAAGCAACACACAAGGGAGTTAATTAGTGCGCCTGAAATATGTAACACAAATACGAGAACAAAGACCTGAGTTGCCTATGGTAACTCTCACCTGGCATGCGTGGAAATACCAGGTACATAATCTCCACCAGAGGTACATCCACTTATCTATATTTTTGAAGGGACTGGTTTTGTGGAGTGACCTGAGAAAAGGTTTATATATATATATGACATGTTTTGAAGTGTGTGCTTGCTTATCACTGAGTTTGATTATCTTGAGGTGACCCTGTGTGGTTGACAGGATGCTAGTTCAGTTCAGTTCAAGATCGTATCTATGTGCTTGGAAAAGCCCGTATGCGCTCCACCCCGTCTCCAAGACATTTCCCCAATATGCGCTCCACCCTGTCTCCAAGACATTTCCCCAATGTTGCCTTTAAAACGGTTTGAGAAACAACGTTAAAATCCAATTACTAACTAACCAGCTAATCCAGCTAGAGGCCGTAAGACACCAGTAACGACAGCAATAGCCTCTGAGTGGGGCTGTACTCACTCTTGCTGAAGTTGAAGGTGATGGACTGGTCGGGGCGGGGCTTGGGGAGAGCGAAGGGGGTTTCCGTGTCCTCGGGCGGAAGCCCCAGGAAGCGGTACTCCACAAACAGCTTGTTGATGTTGGGGTTCCGCATGGCTTCGCAGTCTTCCTCCAGCGAGAGGCTGGACACCACCACCGTCACCGTGTCGCCCTGAGGGAAGGAGCCAGCACAAAACGTGATCAGGTGGGAAATAATCATGGATGTTGCACGCGGAACGAAAAAGTCTGATTATGTTGAAACACTCGCAGTGCATCATGCTGGAATGTTAGAACAAAAAATTGCAACATGCAGAAACCGAAAGTGTGATCATGTCTGAACAAAAAAGGTGATCATGTCTAAACAAAAAATGTGATCATGTCTAAACAAAAAGTGTGGTATTAAAAAAACAAGTGTGTCATGTCAAAACAGAAAGCTTGTTATGTCTAAATGTTGAGGCAAAAAATGTATGATATGGCAGAGACAAAAAGTGGGACCATATCTAAACAAAAAGTGTGATCATGTTTAAACGGTGAAACACAAGAGGGTGACGCAGAAACAAAAAAAAGGGTGATCATACAAAAACAAAGTGTGATCATGTTAAAACAAAAGTAGCGATCCCTTGGAGCAAAACTGGCGACCATGTAAAACAGATAATG
The DNA here is from genome assembly GCA_018857735.1 of Alviniconcha marisindica. Taxonomy (NCBI): domain Eukaryota; kingdom Metazoa; phylum Mollusca; class Gastropoda; family Provannidae; genus Alviniconcha; species Alviniconcha marisindica. The sequence goes on along the minus strand of JABMCL010000684.1, from coordinate 450,494 downwards.
TGATAGTGTGAAAACAGAGTGTGATCATGTTGAAGCAAAAGGGTGATCATCTTGGTGCAAAAAGGGTGATCATGTAAAATATACACTATGATCATGTCAAAACAAAAAAGTGTATCATGCATGTGGAAACACTGTGATCATATAGGCACAAAAATACTAAAACACTATTATTGTGGAGAAACTTTCTTTTTGGGGGAGGGGTGGGGGCAGGTACTGTTTCAAAAATCACCCTGATATAAACGTACTGGTTGACTGGGCATAAAACACCCACTTACTTACTTACTCTTTCAAAACAGCTATCCAGGAACAATGAAAACTCTTTCAGAGACAGCAAGGTGGTACACTGTTATGATAACATTTATCAACAATATTCATACAGCGCCCGTCTTTCAGGAGCTCTTAGTGGCTGTGGCTGTGCCAGTGACCTTTTGGTTTAAGGCAGCACTAGACCTGGGTTTTCGAGTATTTGTATTCCTGCGAGTCCACTTGAATATATATATATATATATAATTTTTTCACGTCAGATTTACTCTGTTTAAGGTCTTCCAGATCTAATGCCTCAACAATTAACTACTACTTGCTTGTTTTTTTCAACACTTCAACCAAAAATTGATATATATATATAAAAATTTAAAAAAATCCACAAAAACATTTTTTTTTAAACCACTCCCCCCTCACCACCCCCACCCCCACCTCCCAGGGGATTTGCGGAATCTTTGATTTGGATGACAATAGCTTATGGGTTAGCATTAAATGATGTACATCACATCAGGGCTCACTTTTTTTCCAATCTAAACTTGTAATTAGAATACATGGTCATTTTAAATGGTCACAGTACAACCTTTAAACTAACACACACACACACACACACACACACACACACACATACACACACACACACACACACACGCTCTTCATGCTTCACTAATTCAGGCTGGAGTTGTTGTTCCTAGTAAGGCAGCACAACGTGGCTCCAGTTATCTGGAACCAACTCCCTGTTTCTGTCCACCATTCTACTTCTGTCGGCTCTTTTAAATCTTCCTTGAAAACCTTTCTCTTTTTAAAAACCTTTTCTTCAGTTTCACTGCCCTGATTGCCCTGATATGCAACTGGTGTGTGTGTGTGTGTGTGTGTGTGTGTGTGTGTGTGCGTGCGTGTGTGCGTGTGCGAGTCTGTGTGCGTGTGTGTATGCACTGAATTTTGACAATATGTATTTGTAAAGAACGTGTAAGCGCTTAGGGCCTGTGCGGGTTAGGCGCTCTGAGTATTCATTATTATGATAACATGAAACATTTTCCTCACCAGCATTACCCAGAGAGAAAAAAGACCAAAAAAGACGGCATATTAAACCACTTATGTTTCTGTCACCAAGATAGTGCCCTACTGATTTCTAAAATCTCCTGCTGATTTCATTTGAGGCAGGACATAATTATGGTCCTGATCTTTTGAATTTTGGGACGGAACACCGTGGGACCATAATCCTGCTCACCGGCTTGGGCATCCTGCTCTTGCGCTTGGGTGTCGTGGCAACAACCGTGACGCCTTCGCTGTCGGACTCCGTCTGTGGAGGCTCGGACTCTTCCGTCTCCGATACTTTTGGCTCTGCCGCTGGCTGGGCTGGGGTGGGGGGAGTGGTGGGGGTGGGGGTCGATGGCTCCTCTTCTTCGTGCAGAGTTGTCTCCTCTTCTTCGATCTCCTCCGCGACCTCCTCCTCTATCTCCTCCTCCACCACGGACTCCTCGTCATCCTCCATAGACTGTGCCGGTGGGGCAGAGGGTGGAGGTGTGTGCTGCTGAAAAGGTCAAAGACACAGTTCCGGGTGCTTACAAATACGAAACTGTACACTCCAAAATTCACCAACTTTTCACAATCTTTCAAGAGCTTTCTCTCTCTCTCTCTCTCTCTTGCTGTCTCTCTCTCTCTCTCTCTCTCTCTCACATAATTCTCCTAGGCCAAACCGGCTCTCAAGAGTTTTTGTTAAACAAAAAGTCTTTTAATTTTTCCTGTGTCTTACCTGATGTGCTTGCGTCCTTGAAACTTTCTCTGAAACACAAATCCAACAAAATTAGGGACTCAGTTTGAACTCATTTCAATACTTGCACCAATCCCTGAAACAATGCCAAAAAACAAAAACAAACTCATGAACAAATGACTCATATTCCACCTAGCTCTCTTCTTATTCAATGATTACGAAATACTGACCTACTCATCTTTAACACATGATCTCAGGATTTGCCAGTGAGCAAAGCTTTCAACAGTCTTAAAATAATATTTCAAAAGTTTTACCTTCGAAATGAGAACTATCTGAACCTGATGATACTTACACAGTGCTGAAATACACGTATAACAGGCTAAATTAACAGACTGACCATACTCTGAGTGCTGACATCAAAGTTCTAAAACATAAACACAATTAAACAGTTTACATGTACAAATACATATTACTGTAATCACATTTTGCACATATGCAGGACATCGTTGCAGTTACCAAGAACAATCAGCTAATCAACCAATCAATCAATCAGTCATTTACATCATCTAAAATTTGACTCTTAGTCTTAGAGCGCTCATACACACAAGCATGATATAGCGCAAAAAGTAAAATCTAAGAAAGAAACTTAAATTCTGACAAATTCATCACTGTTTAAAAAAATTGTGGACCACAGTTTGGAACTTGCAGTCAGAGCACACAAATGCATTCACACATGCACGCACGCACATGCACACACACATATACATACACCCACACCCACGCGCATACACACAAACACACGCACACACACACACACATGCATACACATGCACACACACACACACACAAACGACCTACTTCAGGACCCACCCCTCATCAACATCAGCCTCCAGCTCTCTCTATCTCTACATCTCTACAAACATGTCTACCTGTAAACTGATTAAAAAAAATAAAATATCTAACAACAGAACTAGGGGGCCCCCCAACCATAACAAAACAACAGGCCAAACTGCAAAAAATAGCAGATCAATAATGCTATTATTAAAAGATCAACAACATGCAACAACACCAAGGTATACAGTTAAAAGCATATACACATGAAACAAAGGCCGTCAGAAGAATATGCCAAATTATTATGAAGCAAGGTCACTGTATGAATATATACATCAAAGGGACGAGTACACTGACATGAAAAAAAAAGACCATCAAAAGAATACGCCGAGTTATTATGAAGCAATGTCACGGTATGAATATGTACATAAAAAGGATGAGTACGGACAGCAAAAACTGAATAAAACAGAATGATAAAACAGGGGGTTAATCAAGGAAAGCAGTCAAGACTCACAGTAAACACATGCAGTTGCTGGCTTAAGGGGAAAAGGAACTAAACACAAAAACCTATTCCAAACTTAGAATATCGCACACACTTAACCAAGCTCTGAGGAGAACTCTGAGGAGTTCAGTCTGAACTCCATGCATACGAACAAATGCAAGCCTCAGAAATAAACTTAACGGGGTGGAGAGAAGAATTTGAACAGGAAAAGAAACAGAACTAATATAGTTATCTTTCTTTCGGTGTGTGTGTGTGTTTGTGGGAGTATGTGTTTGCATGCCTAAAAGTACCTATCTGTTGTTTACTGACTGATGATGATAAATGCAACATAAAAAACAATTCCCCCATGGGAATGTTCCCCCATCATTAAACAAACAAAAATAAAAACCCCCCCCCCCCCCCCCCCCACAAACAAAACCACAACAACAACAACAGCAACCACCAAGTTTGTGAACTTTGTCAGCCAGAACATTAACTTGGTAACTCTGTGTTAGCCAGAACATTAACTCAGGAGAAATGCCACTGATATTTGACGTTACGAGATGAGTGTAAAAGGAACATTAAATGCGATGGATACACATCTATACCTTGGTAGTAGTGACAGTACTGGTAGGTATATGTGCAAATCACATCTGCATACAACAGAGAATGACAATTCAACACACTGACATCAGGACACTGATTTCTCTCTGCGTGTCTTTCGCGACTTCTTTCATAGCATTCAGCGCTAAGGGAGCTGAACCGAAGCAGCATCAGCTATTGCTAGGACTGGAACACAAAATACACACACTGCAACATTTGAAATTTATGAAAAGGTGACTCTGAGTGCTGCCATTTTGTGCCCAGCAGCCTGCGTCAGTGATGTCACAAACAAAGCTGGCATGTGCGGCAAAAGGTTAAAAAAAACTGGGCCAGGGATGGCTCTGATGCAGATGGATGGACCTGGGATCGAAAGGTCAAGGGCTGGACTCCCGGCAGGAGCAGCGGGAGAATTTTCTTCTTCTCCAGGGTCAACTTTATGTGCCAACTATTTCAGTATCTGTTCCACCCCTGTGTTACTGCAGCAGCATGTAAAAGATCCCGATCATTCTGCCAAAAGTGCAGGTGGCTGGTTTCAGCTCAACGCACATGCATCCTACGTACGTGGCTTTGAGTAAGGTGACACTGTAAACTGGTGCATGGTTGTATGGTGTACACAGAACTTGCGCCGGGACGGCAGCAGTTTCACATGGCACCAGCCACGTAACAACCAAACAGCCCTAAAGCCACTTTGGTAGATATTCAAAAGGCACTGTGTAAAGCTAGTCACTCATTCAGAGTCACATACGACTAGAGTGCAGATGCAGAGAATAGCGCTGTAGTTGCCACTGTGAAGCGCTTAGGGCTCATCTTAAGATGAGGCGCTCAACAAGTGTTCGTATAAATAAATAAAAAGTATCAAACATGTTACGAGCCAGAGTTTTTTCTGGTCTTCACCGGTGAGTCACTACTCGAAAGGCATGCAATATATTCTGAGATATAATGCCGCCAGCAATCACAGAATGGGGACAATAAATGAGCAACGATTCAATCCAAGGAGGCTACAGCTGTAGACTTCTCATGCAGTAAGCTCAGCTTTTAAGTACACGGCGCTGAAGAGAACGTACCCAGCCAACCCCACCACCCAAGCCTCACTGCCGTAAATGGCCTACAGTGTTTGACGAGCATGCAGCTGCTTTGATGCATGCAACCCTGATGACGCTACTTTCTACCTGACGGACGCTAGTTTCTACCTGACCATCAGCACATCCTTCAAAATCAGTGCTAAACAACATCCTTTGGCTCTGACCAGAGGCTGCTGACAGTTGCCACTATCAGCATCTGACTGAAACTCCAAGCAATGGTTTACAGCATCCTTCTTCCAACCACTGTCATGACTGGTTATGCCACAGATCTCCAAAAAAAACTGTCAGCTAACGGACAGCTTTTCGATGGCGCTCAAATGGCAGTAAATGTGTAACAGACAAGTCAAATTGTATCAGGCAAGTCTTTTATAACTGCCCACACTAGCACAAATAAAACCAAAATCGTTTGAATTGAGATGGCACTCTTTTTTTTGCCTGAATTAAGACGGCGCTCTTTTCTCTTTTACCCGTGGTGGATGCGCCTCATTTTTACATGTGTGTTTTGACGCTATGTTGCTTCCACAGTCTTACTAGTACCCACACCTTTCGGAAGGTGCTGACAGCGTCAGGGAATACCTGTGCGGAGATAAGGAGTGCCCCTTCAGTGGCGTAACCAATTCTGGCAGAGTTTGGAGGAAGGTGCCGGAAAGCGATGCTTGGAGTGTGGGTCTCATTGTCTCCAGCCTAAGTGTTGGGGCTAAAACTAAATGTTTGTTGTGTAAAGAGTCCCAGGTCAGGAATGCTTTCAGCAACCAGCAATAGTCATCTTCATGTCAGGTCAACCTCCATTACTGAAATCCCTAAAGTCATAGTGCAGCTGCTGGAGTGGCGGGCAACACTGCACTTGTGTGTACGACCGTGTCTACAGGTACAGGGAAGTGCTTTATACTGACGACCACCTGTTCTAGCATTACATTCAAAAACAAACAAACAAACAAGCCTGTATACATCACAGGGGGCAACGGCACAGGGGTTCTGGTTACAATACATCAGAGGAACAATGCCACTGGACCCGTGTGACAAAAAGCAGCCCGCATGCAAGGTACATGGCGACGATGTATCGTAGAGAATCAGCATGCGTGAGTTGCGTCATACCCGGCTTCTTCTTCATGTACATCCGAGCTTTGGGTTTCGGTGGCTTTGTGAAAGTGTCGCTGAGAGTTGTCTCACCTAGAGTGACCACCACACAAGTTCGGAATGAACGGACGGGGAGATGAGAGGAATGCGCCAAAGACTGAGCGCTGAGCAAGTCAGTCAGTCAAAAGAAAAACGGAGAAAAAAAGAAGAAGAAAAAAAAAGAATCTGGAGCTAGGTTCTGCAAAAGGGAGAAACAAAACGAAACAACCAACAACAACAAAAACAAAACGGAGCTAGGTTCTGCAAAGATGGGTGGGTGGTGGTGGTGGTGGGGGGGGGGGGGGGGGGGGGGGGGGGGGGAGGGAGAGAAAAAAAGAAGTCATGCATTTAGATTTTTTAAACACCCCCCCCCCCAACTGGTCACTTTGACTGATGTTTGCTGCAGACAATACCCCTCCTCCCCCTTCTGTAGCTCCCCCCCCCCCCCCCACAAGCACTCCAGACCACCAGGGCTGTATCATCCACACTGAGCTTTTCAGCATGTTTCACTATAGCTTTTACTTCACCACCAGAACTTTACGCAGGGGCTAGTCTGGTGACGTAGTGCGTGCACATGACCAGAGCTATCATCCCAAACAATCACACTTTTACCTTTGTGCGCAAGTATAGCTATACATGTAAGCACACAAAGAGCTGATTACCCCAAAACACAAAGCCTACCTCCTAATGAAATATATGAAATATTTTTTTGGGAGGGGAAAAGCTGAGAGAGACAGACCACTAGCAGAAAGAGGCCAAGACAGAAGGAGCTAAAAGACTAGGTAGAGGAACAAGAGAGAAAGAGAGGAGATGGAAAAGTGGAATACAGAAAAAGGCCAAGACAGAAAAAGGCCAAGACGGAAAGAGCTAAAAGACCAGGTAGAAGAACAAGAGAGAAAGAGAGGAGATGGAAAAGTAGAATACAGAAAAAGGCCAAGACAGAAAAAGGCCAAGACGGAAAGAGCTAAAAGACCAGGTAGAAGAACAAGAGAGAAAGAGAGGAGACGGAAAAGTAGAATACTGAAAAAGGCCAATACAGAAAAAGGCCAAGACGGAAAGAGCTAAAAGACTAGGTAGAGGAACAAGAGAGAAAGAGAGGAGATGGAAAAGTGGAATACAGAAAAAGACAAGACAGAAAGAGCTAAAAGACTAGGTAGAAGAACAAGAGAGAAAGAGGAGATGGAAAAGTGGAATACAGAAAAAGGCCAAAACAGAAAGAGCTAAAAGACCAGGTAGAAGAACAAGAGCGAAAGAGAGGAGAGGGAAAAGCAGAATCCAGTGTCATGACAACCCCGAAATTCAAGAAAAGGGGGAAGACATTACACATCCCCAGCAAACAGACAGTAAGACAGAGACAGACAACAGACAGACAAACAGACAGGGGGACAACATCCACATCTAAAACACTCCAAAAAAAAGAAGAAAAAAGGTTTCTTCAAACCCAAACTGGATCACTCTATGCACACTTAGAACGGGAATGGCATCGGATGTTACTAATTAATTAAATAATTAAACTAGACTTACGCAGGAAGGTGTAGTTTAAGTTTTACGCCTAATGACAGGAATAAAATCATTAAGAGCAGCGGACTCAAACTGAACTGCAAGGGTAGGGAAGCCAGGTCACCACAACTCCGGAAAGCAATACAAAATCCACAGACACACATGTGCACCTCATGAAAACCAAGCCAAAAATATGCGTCACTGCAACCTATGAGAGAACAGAGTTTTTGTGTGTGTGTTTTTCAAGCTTGCACAGGGAGAAAAAGAAGAGAAAAAAAGTAGGTAAGTAACTCTTTTTTTATGCCTAGTCAGCAAATATGGTTACATCAGGGCGAAAAAAGAAACAAAGAAGAAGAAGAAAAAAATCCTGTATTAAATACACAGCATCTATAGAAATAACCACCATTACTATTATTATCACATTAAAGAGAGAGAGAGAGAGAGAGAGAGAGAGAGAGAGAGAGAGAGAGAGAGAGAGAGAGAGAGAGAGAGAGAGAAAACAAAAAACAAAGAAGTCACTAAAAGGGAAACTTCTCAGACTAATATTACAAACTACACAGTTCAATAAACATACCACGCTAATAAGAGAGAGCAAGAGAGAGAGAGAGAGAGAGAGAAAGAGAAGAAAACGTCTAAAAATTAAAAACAGGAAAGAAGCAAACTTTAGGCAGGGATGGGATGGGGGGGCAGACCGAAACCAAAAGTGAAACAGAAAGAACTGAACCCCAGGCTGAAAAGAGAACAGTGAAAGTAACTCCAACAGAAAGGATTAAAAAAATCAAATCAAACGAGTACGGATTAAAAATAATAAAATCAAACGAGTACAGAAAGCTGCTACAAGCGCGTCAGGTCCCTGGTGTATACCTTCCTCTGAAGCCGACCCCGATTCGATATTGAGGGAGGCGCGAGGAGGAGCCGGCCGAGCGACAAGCTCCTCCTCCTCTGTTGAATAAGGCTCCGCCTCCGGCACCGCGGGGCTGGGAGGTGCTGCTGCAAGCAGGGAAAGGGGGGGGGGAGGGGAGGAAGGGAACGGAGGGAAGCAGAGGAAGGGAAGAGGAGGAAGAAGAGGGAAAGGGAGAGAGTAGCAGGGTGGGAATGGGTGCGGCCAGGCAAGGAGAGCGACAGATTAGTGCGCTGTACGTTTCACAAGCAACATGCACCGGCTCCCTCAGTGCAACATTTTTTTGTTTTTTTGTTTTTTAATTCAGTGCAACATTATTAACCCCTTCACTGCCGTGATGTCTCTGGAAAACCACCATTAAAAGAGCGGAATTTGAAAGCCGTAAGCCTTTTTTTTTCTTTTTTCTTTTTCCGCGCTGACGTGTGAAAGGATTTTCATCAAAACACACAGCATTGAAAGCAGTTTTGTTACAGGACGGAAAATACACTGTTTGAAGGTGTGTCCATGCATATTTCTGCCTGGAAATTTTATGGGCTGGAGCAGTGACGGGGTTAACCAAGCTAGGTTTGTTGCCCTGCACAGCAAAATATGTTGTGTGCCTACATACACTAAGTCACAGCACTGCTGTCAGTATGTGCCCACTTTGTTGGCACTTGGTCTGGTTATTAGTACATCAACGCACCTAGTGTGGTTGCAAGATCTGTGGTACAGAAAGTAAGAGGTCTGACAAACATCTGATGAGTGTGCCTGCATACAGTAAGTCACAGCATTGCTGTCAGTATATGCCCACTTTGTTTGCACATGGTCTGGTTATTAGTAATGGTACATCAACGCACCTAGTGTGGTTGCAAGATTTGTGGTACAGAAAATGATAGGTCTGACAAACATTTGACCTTCACCTCAAAACACAGCAACTCAATCTGAGACAAGACGCTTTGGCTTACAATGATATACCATCATATTGATGAACTTTGAATCTTCACTGTGACCTTCACCTCAAAAGACAGCAATCAGATCTTGAGATCTTGATCCAGCTCGTGACGATGCATCACCATACCAAGTTTGGTTACAAACAGTTCATCGGTTCAGAAGACATTGTCCAGATGAACAGTCAAATTTGGATACCTTCACTTCGAACACAGCAATCTGGAACCTTCACTTTGAACACAGCCATCCAATCTTTACAAGTGGCTCTGATTTGTGATGATGTACCACACAACATAATTTTGGTTGCAAAAAAAGATCAGCAGTTAGTTCAGCTGATTTTGCCTGGACCAAAATCCCCAACACACTCATGCACCCCACTGGTGTAGCACACACACACACACACACACACCCCTACATCAGGAATATCAGACAGAATAACTGGCAAAAACCTGAACAGTCTATAGTTAGTGCTCATTTTGTATCACACATACTGAGTAGTTCATATTTAAAGCACATAACTTTATGTAGCAAAAAACAAAAACAAACAAGTCTATGCTCATCTGATAATCATTTGAAACAAAATGTCTGTTTGCATTCTTTACTGTGGCTCATGGATTTCATCCATGGAAAAGTGCTGGCAAAACTGTCCCGCTACTTAGCTGCACAAAACCTCGCTCTAAGTCAACAACAGCACACTATCCAAACTGCACTAAACGAACCCTAGTGCCTAAGTGCCTGCTAGAGTCCTTCCAAACACTAGCGCATCCTGTACACGCAGTCCAAACGGGTAGCACACATTCCATTTCCGTACCTTCTGTTTCAACAGACGACGGTTCCTCCGGCGCGTCCCCGTATCCTCTCTCCGTATGGATTGTGCTCATGTCTGAAACACAGCCAAGAATAAAATGATGTCACACAACGGGGGGAACCTTCCGAATCATGGAGGCTGCTGCAGACTAGACCCTCAGTCCAGTTTTCCCACTGGACTAGAAGACAACTGATGGACTGATTCTTGATATCCAGTGACTGATCAACTGTGAACGGTCATCAGGGAGAAACACGGTCAATTGTGAAGGTCATCTGGGTGAACCAAGGGTCAATCATGAAGGTCATCAGGGTGAACCAAGGGTCAATTGTGAAGGTCATCAGGGTGAACCAAGGGTCAATTGTGAAGGGTGATCAGGGCAAACCTAGGGTCAATTGTGAAGGTCATCAGGGTGAACCCAGGGTCAACTGTGAAGGGTCATCAGGCTGAACTGTGAAGGTCATCAGGGTGAACCAAGGGTCAACTGTGAAGGGTGTTCAGGGCAAACCAGGGGTCAATTGTGATGGTCATCGGGGTGAACCAAGGGGTCAGTTGTGATGGGTCATCAGGGTGAACCAAGGGTCAGCTGTGAAAGGTCTCATCTTGTCTTTGCATCCCCAGTGTTGACCGAGGAAACAACAACAAAAAACACTTTGGAGTCAGAGTTCTTCCAATGCTGCATCTAAACTGTGGAACAGTCTGTCCATCACTCTGAGACGAGAAACACCTGACCTACCTGTTCTCAGAAAATCAGACTGGAGTATCCACATTTTGCCCTGTTGGTTTGCGGTCATCAAATGGTCTGGAAACGCATGTGTGTGTGTGTGTGTGTGTGTGTGTGTGTGTGTGTGTGTGTGTGTGTGTGTGTGTGTTGTGTACACTGGCAAAGTACACAATGAACTGATATGTGGACATGCCAATGTAGTGCACACTTCAAGCTCATTCTGTCCACACACACACACACACACACACACACACACACACACACACACACACACACACGTGCACACACACACACACAATCACACATGCACACACACACTCACACACACTTTCATACCATTTGAAGACCATGAACTGATGGGGCTAAAAAGTGGATATTACCATCAGATTTGTTCAAAATGTACACCACTAACATTTCCTTGACTTAATTTTGTTTTGTTTTTGGAAAGGGCTATGAGCATGCTGTTACAACATAGACAATCATATTTACACTCTACAAACTCATCATCATCATCATCAAGATGAAACGCAAACGATCAAATCACAAGCAGCAATCTGGTTCGTTCTTCAGGACAAAAATTAATACAGCCAGCAGCAAACACTATTACGTCAAATGCTCTAACAAACCAGACGGAATGCAGTCATGCATAACCTACCTGCAGACGACTCAGAGATTCCTGGCATGAAGCCTTTGACCACCTGCGACACAGCGTCGTCCACAGCGTCGGCCCTGTCAGCGCTGTGGCCCTCATGCATGCGCACGCGCCGCCTGGCTGCTGGCTTGGGCTGCAACCACATCACAAAGATGATGAAACACTTTCAGTCTCTCATTTCTAACATCTCATCAGCAAAATGTACCCATGAATGATTGCCAGACAAGACACAAAACACTTAACAGAAATAGGATATCAAAATGAATGTGTGTGCATGTGTGTGTGTGTGTGTGTGTGTGTGTGTGGTATGTGCATGTGTGTGTGTGTGTGTGTGTGTGGTGTGTGTGGTGTGGTGTGCGTGTGGTGTGAGTGTGTGGTGTGAGGGTGTGTGTGTGTGTGTGTGCGTGCGTGCATGTATATATGTGTGTATGTGTGTGCGTGTGTGTGCGTGTGTGTGTGCATGGATATATAAGTGTGTGTGTGTGTGTGTGTGCATGTATATATACGTGTGTGTGTGTGTGTGTGTGTGTGTGTGTGTGGTGTGAGAGTGTGTGTGTGTGTGTGTGTGTGGTGTGTGTGTGTGTTGTGTGTGTGTGTGTGTGTCGCGTGCGTGCATGTATATATATATGTGTGTGTGTGTGTGTGTGCATGCGTGTATATATACGTGTCAGTGTGTGTGTGTGTGCATGTGTGCATGTGTGTAAATATACGTGTGTGTCAGTGTGTGTGTGGGTGTGTGCATGTGTGTGCACATGTACGTGTATATGTAAATGACGGTACTCACCGAGGACGCGGAGGGGGCTGCCTCCTTCTGGATGATCTGACTCTCAATGCTGGCCAGCTTCTCCTTCGGCATGGGGGTGGAGGTGGCGGAGGGGCCGGGCCTGCTGCGTTGGCTGGGGCGGGCGTGGCCGTGGTCCTTGGGGGTGGCAGGCAGCCTGGTTGGGGTCTCCTCAGGGGCCGGATCCATCTGCAACGCCAGCAAAACCATCGTGGCCCCCTGCATTAGTCTCTTGCTTGGTGCTGACCATGATCGAAACACCAAAAAAGGTTAAAACGAACACTCACTTTAACTAAGGGCTGATCAAGATCGACACACACAGAAGGTTCAAAAGAACACTCGTTTTAACTAAGACAATACCCTGTCTTCCAGTTCAGTGATGGGGGGCGACCATCCCCAACCAGGTGCGTCCACAGGTGGTGGATAGTGGGACGACCCCCAGATATCGAGGGTTAGCTGTGAAATAAGCCAGCTCGCTGGACGAATAAGCAGTCACGGACCAAGCTGCTGCTCCTACCAGGACGGGGTAGCTTTGCTACACCTAAAAAAAAAATGCCTCAGGTGTCCACTGACAGGTTTATCAGTGAACATGGGGCCTCTGTAAGCTGTAGCTATGGGGTGGGGTCCCCGGAAAAACAATCATGCTTGTGCTCCCACGGCAGGACGTAGGGGCCCTAGCTAAGGGTGAGGTAACTCTGACAGAAAACACAGCGGGCTGAAGACGGAGGTACTGAGCCACTGGCACTCTCCAGAAAATCATGCTACCACACACTTAAAACGCCATGAGTACACTGACCAGTGTAGCTGTGATCGAGAAGAAGATTAGACAATACACAACATGCATATTTTTTTCAGTTTCAACTCTTAATGTCCTATACTCGAGATCACAGGAAACAAGAGCTCTTAAACCCCAAAGAGAAGATTCAGTTCCCTTCCAGAATAACGACACTGTTTCAGTGTTTGTTCTTTTCACAAGAGGTTCGTTTTCATGGTATTTTAGGACATTTTTAGCTGCGCTTTTTTCAAAATCGTTTTGGACCAAAGCCAGTGCCAGCATCACTTTCAGATGTCTAGTTGAACAAGTAGCATTCTATGAGTGTTACTCTGCTGTAACTGCACTCCAAACATGCCGAACACGTGCGTACCTCCAGAGGGGCGTGTTTTATTTTTCTGGGTCGGATGTATTCATGCTGCCAGTACATTTCCACTTCTATGGTCCCCAGGCTCTGTTCTCGGTCAGGCGTGACATCCGCACTCTCCGCGGTCTGGTGCATCAGCGGATACGTTCCCTTCAGCTCCTTCATGTGCCGCAGCGTCATCAGCGGAATCATCGCTTTGCCAATGTATGAAGCTTCTTCCGGATCCGCATCGTCAAAGACAAAGATGCTCAGGTGCTGGAAGATGGAAAAGAGCGGAATCAACACGAGTGTACTTGTGCAATACAGCCAAGAAATGCTGTTGTACATTACACAGCACAAAAGGAGCTTGACAGAAAGCCATGAAAAAAAAACCGAAAGCTGAGAGATAGCTATGACTAGAAAAAGCTTAGAGACAGCTATGATAACAGAAAGACAGCTGAGAGTCAGCTATGACAAGGGAAAGACAGCTGACAGAAAGCTATGACAAGAGAAATACAGCTGGGAGACAGCAATGACAAGAGAAAGAAAGCTGGGAGACAGCTATGACAAGGGAAAGACATCTGACAGATAGTTATGACAAGAGAAAGACAGCTGACAGAAAGCTACAAGAGAAAGAAAGCTGACAGAAAGCAATGATAAGCCAAACGACAGCTGACAGAAAGCTACAACAAGAGAAAGACAGTTGACAGAATGCTATAACAAGAGAAAGATGGCTGACAGAAAGCTGTAACAAGAGAAGGACGACTGACAGATAGTGATGATATGAGAAAGAAAGCTGAGAGCTAGCTATGACAAGAGAAAGTAAGCTTAGAGACAATTATAACAAGAGAAAGACAGCTAACAGCCTTGACAAGAGAAAAAAGTTGAGAGACAGCTATGACAAGAAAAAAAGAAAGCTGAGAGACAGCTATGGCAAGAGAAAGACAGCTGATGGAAAGCTATTACAACAGTAAAATACCTGAGAGAGAGAGAGAGAGAGAGAGAGAGAGAGAGAGAGAGAGAGAGAGAGAGAGAGAGAGAGAGAGAGAGAGAGAGAGAGAAGTATTCTTGTATGTGCTGTTTCTCCAAATCAGACTGGACAGCCCATTACAGAGCAAAAACAACAAAAAATACAACCCCAGAACACAGTATAAAAAACCCACTCTTGTGTGCATGCACACACACACACAGTCAGTAAGATAGAGTCACTGAAGAGGCGAGATTTAAGAGATAGTCTTTAAGATGAAAACCAGTAAACTGGGGCGCCAAGTCTTGTGGCTAAACTCACCGCCATGGAGAGGTACTGGTCGAGGTCGGCAGTCATGGGCACGGGGTACGTCTTGTGGTCGTGGAACTCGGGGTTGTTGGAGTTGCGCACGATCACCGTGTCATGGTCACTGTAGTCGAAGAACTGGTACACGCAGTAGGGTGACGGCTGAACGTCTGAAGCATGGACAAACGTCAACATCATCAAGATGTGCACTGTGACAATGTACCTTGGATTAAAAGTGGTTTCAACAGGCAAACACCATCTCTTCTTTAGCCCCCCTTTTTTCGCTCTCACAGTCTTATTCACTGATTAGCACACACTTTTTTCTGTGTGAATGCAGGCTGGCAGCCTTACTTAATATTAGTGTCATTCTTATTCTTCTGTGTGTGTGCATCTGCGCACGTGTGTGTGTGTGTTTCATTGTAAGGCGCCCTGCGCTCCCACCTTGTGTGGTATACAGGCACTATAGAAACCCCTTTATTATTATCATTACAGTTGATTGCAGCCCAACTCCCTGGGAACAATTCTTGCCCCCCAAGCTACAACTGTGACATGCTAATTAGTTTCTAACATCCAGGAAACAGCAAAAGGTCATACACATCAGGGTGACCTAGCGACAAAGCCCAACATCAGGTTGAGGATGACCTAGCAACAAAGCCCAACATTGTGTTGAGGATGACCTAGCAACAAAGCCCAACACTGTGTTGAGGATGACCTAGCAACAAAGCCCATTGTCATGTTGAGGGTGACCTAGCCACAAAGCCCAACATCGTGTTGAGGATGACCTAGCAACAAAGCCCAACATCGTGTTGAGGATAACCTAGCAACAAAGCCCAACATCACACTGAGGATGACCTAGCAACAAAGCCCAACATCGTGTCGAGGGTGACCTAGCAACAAAGCCCAACACTGTGTTGAGGGTGACCTAGCAACAAAGCCCAACATCATGTTGAGGATGACCTAGCAACAAAGCCCAACATCATGTTGAGGATGACCTAGCAACAAAGCCCAACATCGTGTTGAGGGTGACCTAGCAACAAAGCCCAACACCACGTTGAGGGTGACCTAGCAACAAAGCCCGTCATGTTGAGGATGACCTAGCAACAAAGCCCAACATCGTGTTGAGGGTGACCTAGCAACAAAGCCCAACACCACGTTGAGGGTGACCTAGCAACAAAGCCCGTCATGTTGAGGGTGACCTAGCAACAAAGCCCAACATCGTGTTGAGGGTGACCTAGCAACAAAGCCCAACACCTAGCACCTAGCAACAAAGCCCAACATCGTGTCGAGGGTGACACTGTGCCGTTCATTGTCTACCCGTCTCAGCTCTGCTCACCGGGTCTTCGTGGCTTCAGCTTGGAGCACCGGATGATCTTGACGTGGAGCTCGTTGACGTTGTCCATGGGTCGGCGTGCAGCCTCCTCATCCAGGGCCGTCACCGCCTCCTTCAGCTGCTGCTCGTTGGCCGACAGGTAGCCCAGCGCCTTCGTACGCTCCTGATGGGGGTAAAGGAATAGAGACTGTTCAGCTGTTCATCAGGGTAAAGGGATAGAGACTGCTACGCTTCTCATCAGGGTAAAAGAACAGAGACTGTTAGGCTTTTGAACAGGGTAAAAGAACACAGACTGTTAGGCTTTTGAACAGGGTAAAAGAACACAGACTGTTAGGCTTTTGAACAGGGTAAAAGAACAGAGACGTTAGGCTTTTGAACAGGGTAAAAGAACAGAGACGGTTAGGCTTTTGAACAGGGTAAAAGAACAGAGACTGTTAGGCTTTTGAACAGGGTAAAAGCACAGAGACTGTTAGGCTTTTGAACAGGGTAAAAGCACAGAGACGGTTAGGATTTTGAACAGGGTAAAAGAACAGAGACTGTTAGGCTTCTGGTCAAGGTAAAGGAATACGGTTACACTCCTGATCAAGGTATAAAGGAATACGGTTACGCTCCTGACTGGGGTAAAGGAATAGAGACTGTTACACTTCGGATCAGGGTGTAGGAATCAAAACTGTTACACTTCTCATCAGGGTAATGGAATTGGGACTATTACGCTTCTCATCAGGGAAAAGGAATAGGGACTATTACGCTTCTCATCAGGGTAAAGGAATAGGGACTATTACGCTTCTCATCTGGGTAATGGAATAGGGACTATTACGCTTCTCATCAGGGAAAAGGAATAGGGACTATTACGCTTCTCATCAGGGAAAAGGAATAGGGACTATTATGCTTCTCATCAGGGAAAAGGAATAGGGACCGTCATGTTTCTGAGCAGGGTGAAGGAATAGACTATTATGCACCTGATCAATGTCAAGGAATAAAGACTGTTACGCTTCTCATCAAGGTCACAGAAGAAAGGCTATTACACTTCTGATAACAATAAAGAATAAAGGCTATTATGCTCTCGATTAAGGTCAGAGTGATGGGGGGGGGGGGGAGAGGGAGGGGGAGAGGAGAGAGAGAGAGAGAGAGAGAGAGAGAGAGAGAGAGAGAGAGAGAGAGAGAGAGAGAGAGAGAGCATCATTCTGGATCCTCCATCCAGTGAAGCACCAACTGCTGACCTTGTACAGTCGCAGGGCCTGGTCCATGGGCACGCGGAGTCGGATCCAGTACTCCACTGTGCCGTAGCCCACACCCGTCTCCCCGTCACACACACCTGCAACCGCACACACACACACAGGCAGGGTGAGCAGGGACTTCCCAGATGCCAATCACCCAAGCACATCAGCCAATCAAAACATCGTAACTGACCTCTCACCTCTGGCTTCCCAGCTGCCAATCACCCAAGTACTTCAGCCAATCAGAATTTCACAACTGACCCCTCATCTTTAGCCAGACAGGTCTGCTCATGTAAGACAAATGGAGCAAATGATGCGACTGTGTTTTGGTTTTACACCATATTGCTCATTTCCCTTGCTCTTTGATTGTGTAATGAGTTTACACTCATCACAGTGGCAGCTGTGCATGGGTGTGTGTACATGTCACATGGAAGCGTAAAACTAAAGAGAAAAAAAGATTACCCTCCCCTGTCACCCCCCCTCCTCCCAAAACAACCACAAACAACATACCAAAAACAAACAAAAAACTCTCACCTGTTAGCGTGGCCAGACCATGGATGCGACCAGAAGGCTTGTCAAAAATATCACGGAACACCATCTGACAGGCAGCCACAGTGCGGAAGTCTTGTCCAAACGACTGGTGGAGCTCCAGTGTACACGTTTTCTGTTGGTGACACAATTCATTTCTCTGTCTCAAATGTTTTAAGCACCTCACCTCCAAATGAACTCTGTGTGTCGTAGGGGTGGTGCCTACTTGAAGATGGCTGCCAAAGGGTGCCACACACACTGACACATACACACACTGACACATGCCACACACACTGACACATACACACACACACTGACACAGACACACACACTGACACATACATATGCACTCACACACACACAGACACAGACACTGACACACACGCACACACTAACAAACACACACAGAGATACAACTGACACACACACAGACTGACAGACACACATACTGATTCACACCCACACCCACACCATGCCTGTAATTATGTGCGCACACACACACACACACACACACACACACACACACCCACACACACACACACACCACACACACAACACACACCAACACACACACACAAACACAACACACACACAACAACACACACACACAACACACAACAACACACAACACAACACACACACACACACACACACACACACACACACACACACACACACACACACACACACACACACACACACACACCACACACACACACACACATCACACACACACACACACACACACACACACACACACACAGAACACACCCCACACACACACACACACACACACACACACACACACACACACACACACCACACACACACACACACACACACACACACACACACACACACACACACACACAGACACACACCATGCACATACACAAGCACACACACAACACACACACACACAACACACACACACAAAGACAGAAAATGACCTTTTGAAGGTAGTGGAGGAAGAAGTCGTCCACCTTAACAATGTACTGCGAGGTGAAGTCAAACGGCGGTCTGCAACACACCACCAAACCTTCCAGTAAGTACTGCAGGGCACACCACTGTAACACCTGGACTACGAGCTATTTTTCTGATTCTAGATGATGATGAAGTGATGCTTAATGTCCTCAGATGTCAGCTGACATATTAGGGACGAGTTGTGACCAATGCCGAAGCACGGTTCAACAATTCTTTACGTCCACGGAAACCAGAAGGCTCGTTAGGACAGACAGCTCAGGACGGCCACCTCGACTCTCACACAGCTCCTGAACTAAGCGATTCGAGACTCCACTGTGCAGGAGATTTAGACTCTGAAGCAAGTACAGGGAGCGTCAGCCCAAAGAACCGAAAATATGATAAAGGGAAGGGAAAAAAAAAAAGACTCATACCTTGAACCTCGCAGAACAGGTGTGGCCTGGATTTCAAACTCAAAGAACTCCCAGGTGCAGAACAGCGATGGCTCTTCGTCCCCGATGTGACGAATGGCATCCTCAGAAAGGTTGACCTGGGAAATAATCAGACCACATCAAAGCCCAAAGAAATGAAGGAAAATGGAAGCTTATGTTAAGCATAGGAACAGAAAAGGAAGGAAAGACTCTCTTTGTCAGTGATCGCATTAGACACGTTTGAAACTGGTGTGACATCAGTAAGGTGGCGAAAGTGGTTTACTGGACCAGTCAGACAGTCACTGTAACCGGTCACATACATGGCCGTCTACAGATACTATTATTAGAACTCTACTAGCAAACATCCTGGTCCCCTTCCTAGAACACACATACAAACGTACATTCTCTCTCTGCTGTGTTTATTTTATGGATATTTTTTTAGACTTGGTCTAACAAATTTGCAAGATCCAAACACAAAAAGGTTTAAAAGAACGCTTATTCATTATGACACGGACACACAATATACAAATTTTCAGGGAAACCCCCTCGTCAAGCCACAAAACTTGACTGGTTGTTGTCGGTGTTTTAGAACGCTAGCAGTCATTCTGTTTCAGATTTAAAAAACAAACAAAATTACAGCCTGTATGTCTGACTGACTGCTGATTTTTTCCCCTGATTCCCAAAGCAACTCAACACGAACAGGTAAAAACAAATAAAAATTGTACTACCTGGGAACCGAAATGCATCTGTGTTTGGTTTAAGGGAGATAACTCCTTGTAGTCAGATTGAGGTTAGGTATTGAAACAATTTTTTTTTTTTTTTTGTACCCGTCCCTAATAAGCCTCCTAGTTTTTGTGGACGTTAAACACCATGTTTATGTTTACAAAAAACAAAAAAACAAAAAAGACACGCTCCCTCCCTCCTAGCAGCTGGTCTGTGATAAACGACTGACTGACCTTCTGGATGTGGATTTCGAAGAGATTCTGTCCCCTCTCCAGTTGTAACGTTTCCTCCAGGTCCATAGATGACTCCACCTGCACATCAACCACACCAGCACCACAAAGTCAATTTCACTTTTTCATTCCCATGTTAGGGTGTCTCAGGAGGTCCATCACTTACTACACGAGTATGACTTTGAGAATTCTGGCTGGCTGCCACATTTTCAACAGTGCATATTCTGAGACAGGATGGGGGTGGGGGCCAGATGGGTAGATGGTTTATTGTATATTCAATGGTTCGACCAGAGCGATATTGTGGGCGAACAACATATGAACATGGCTAAGTTCAAAATACATTCAGGCATATTACACATTCAGAAAAATATGTCATGACACAAAAACACTGGATCATTTTTTCGAGACACAAGAAACACTCTACAATGAATATTTTCCACTTTTGAGTTATTTTTGACACGTTTGCATTGCTAGAAACATGTACTTTCCAAGGGTAGAGAGAGAGGGAAAGAGAACTCTTGGACCTACCTAACAGCCAGTCCTTGCTGGAGAGAGAGAGAGAGAGAGAGAGAGAGAGAGAGAGAGAGAGAGAGAGAGAGAGAGAGAGAGAGACACAGACACAGAGAGAGAGAGAGAAAGAAAGATCACTCACATCTTCATCAGGCGGAGGGATGCGATACTGTCGAGTTCCGTAGGCTACATCACGCAGCTGGGATTCCAGTTTCTGTTATGCAAGCAAAATACACGCCATGGTTAAGTTTGTCCTTACTTCCATCTGTAATTGCAGGTTTCACTGGCAATCAGCTGAACTGCAAACTCTTGCCCCTTGGCTAGCTGAGGTACTGTTATGGTCATCAAATAATTGTTGACGAGCCACAAATACACAAATGTAATTGTTGATGAGCCACAAATACACAAATGTAATTGTTGATGAGCCACAAATACACAAATGTAATTGTTGATGAGCCACAAATACACAAATGAGAATTTCCACGACAACACTTAAGCCGTCTAAAAACAAACAAAACAACAAAAAAACCACCAGGATTTGGGTAATCAGGAATACAAATGGACACTGAAAAAGCACAAGAAAAGGCAAGCAAATGAGGTTGAAAACAGACCAGGCCGACTCTTTATGACTGAATCAGAAGCATCAATGAGAGAAAGACACAGTTATTGAAATGGACGATTCAGACTCAAACATGATGTTTTGTTGCATAAAAAAGGCAGGAAGTGAGGTTGAAAACAGACTGTGCCGACTCTTTATGACTGAATCAGAAGCATCAATGAGAGAAAGACACAGTTATTGAAATGGACGATTCAGACTCAAACATGATGTTCTGTTGCATAAAAAAGGCAGGAAGTGAGGTTGAAAACAGACCAGGCCAACTCTTTTCAACTGAGCAAGAAGTGACAGTGAAAGAGAAAAAACACATACTACTGTTGAAATGGAAACAAAACCAGTGATGATTCAGACCTCAGACATGATGCTTTGCTGCAAAAGAAAAGGCAGTAAAGAGCATGAAAACAGGCCAGGCTGACTCTTTTTGACCAAACGATGAGTGTCAAAGAGAGAGAAAAATAAATAAATACTACTATTGAAACAGAAACAAAATCAATGATGAGTTACCTGGAACCAACTCCCTGTTTCTGTCCGCCATTCTACCTCTGTCGGCTCTTTTGAATCTTCTTTGAAAACATTTCTCTTTTTAAAAACCTTTTCTTCAGTCTCCTTGCCCTGATATGTGACTGGTGTGTGTGTGTGTGTGTGTGTGTGTGGTGTGTGTGTGTGTGGCGCGCGCATGCGTGTGTGTGCATGCATGTGTGTGTGCATTCATGTTGTATGCATTGAAATTCGACAATATGTACTTGTAAAGAACGTGTAAGCGCTTAGGGCCTGTGCAGGTTAGGCGCTCTAAGTATTCATTATTGTTATTATTATGATGATTCAGGCTCAGACCTCAGACACGATGCCTCGTTGCAGGTCCTTGGGAGGAAGGCCGCCTTCTGCTTGGCACCTGACCACCTTGGCTTGCACCTCGGCGCTCAGTTACCCAGCAGAACACAGCATCCAGCCCTAGGATCTACGCCCCCCCCCCCCCCCCCCAAATCTCTGAAGCCTGAGACTTGATGATCTGGTGATGTGACGTGCCTTGATCCTGGCAGCCCTGATGTCCAGCAGCCTGGCGTACTCATCCAGCTTCAGCTCGTACTCCTTCTTCATGTCGTCCAGCTGCTGTCTGGCCAACTCCGTCTGGATGAAAACAAAATGGTTCTTTTGGTAAATCATCAATGCGCTAACAACCCCAAAGGTTGGGGGTGGGGGGGGGGAGGGGGGGGGGAGGCCGCTGAGCACAGGCAGATGAGTTTTTGCTAATTAGCTGACCATTCCTAGTTTGCCTGCAAAATACATCTCTGGACTCTTTGGGGCATGAAAGGCTGAGACTTTATAATTCTGTTCTGATGCCTGGCCTCTACCTTAAAGCCTGACCTCTACCCTGACCCGTGTCCTAAAGCCTGACCTCTACCCTGACCCCAGTCCTAAAGCCTGACCTCTACCCTGACCCCTATCCTAAAGCCTGACCTCTACCCTGACCCCTCTCCTAAAGCCTGACCCCTCTCTTAAAGCCTGACCTCTACCCTGACCCCTGTACTAAAGCCTGACCTCTACCCTGACCCCAGTCCTAAAGCCTGACCTCTACCCTGACCCCTATCCTAAAGCCTGACCTCTACCCTGACCCCTGTCCTAAAGCCTGACCTCTACCCTGACCCTCTCTTAAAGCCAGACCTCTACCCTGACCCCTGTACTAAAGCCTGACCTCTACCCTGACCCCTCTCCTAAAGCTTGACCTCTCTCCTAAAGTCTGACCTCTACTTGACCCATGTCCTAAAGCCTGACCTCTACCCTGACCCCTCTCCTAAAGCCTGACCTCTACCCTGACTCCTTTCCTAAAGCCTGACCTCTACCCTGATCCCTGTCCTAAAGCCTGACCTCTCTCCTAAAGTCTGACCTCTACCTTGACCCATGTCATAAAGCCTGACCTCTACCCTGACCCCTCTCCTAAAGCCTGACCTCTACCCTAAATGCTGACCTGTGCCCTAAATCCCATCTGATTCTCTAAACCCTGCCCTGTGCCCTAAAGCCTGACCTCTACCCTAAACCCTGACCTCTCTCCCAAAGCCTGACCTCTACCCTAAACCCTGACCTGTACCCTAAATCCTGACCTCTACCGGAAACCCTCATCTCTAAAGGTGGACCTCTACTGTAAAGCTGGACCTCTGCCGTAATGGCGCTGGACCTCTGCTGAAAGCCTGACCTCCTTCTGGTAGTCCTTGTTGATCTTGTGCTGCACCACCAGCATGTTGCGCGTCTTCTCCAGCTCGTGCACAGTCTCCGCATACTCCGCCTGCAGCTCCAGCAGCCGATGCTTGTGATCTGTGCGTGGTCAGAACTGGGCAGTCACATTACCGTGCCAACTTTTATTATTATTATGATGTTCGAAAAACTTGCTAAAGCTACTGTGTGTGGGGCTCCAGTGAGACCTGCTGATATAATGCAGGTGTTACGGTAAGGATGGTAAGGGTGTTTGCAGCAAACTGATACACCAGCGCCCGAGCACTCCTCAGTCCCATGTGCGCACAGGCACAGTCACAGTGAACAGGTATACCCACAGGTATGTCTACACAGTCGTACATCCACACCCAAAGGCACACCCACACAGGCATACCTACATTCACACAGGCACACCCACATCCACACAGGCATACCTACATTCACACAGGCACATCCACATCCACACAGCCATACCTACATTCACACAGGCACATCCACATAGGCACACCTACATCCACACCTACATTCACACAGGTACACCCACATCCAAACAGGTACACCCACATCCACACCTACATCCACACCCACATCCTCACAGGCATACCTACATCCACACAGGCATACCTACATCCACACAGCCATACCTACATCCACACAGGCACACCCACATCCACACAGGCATACCTACATCCACACCTACAGTCACACAGGCACACCCACATCCACACAGGCATACCTACATTCACACAGGCACATCCACATCCACACAGGCACACCCACATCCACACAGCCATACCTACATTCACACAGGCACATCCACACCTACATCCACACAGGCACACCTACATCCACACAGCCATACCTACATTCACACAGGTACACCCACATCCAAACAGGTACACCCACATCCACACAGCCATACCTACATCCACACAGGCACACCCACATCCTCACAGGCATACCTACATCCACACAGGCATACCTACATCCACACAGCCATACCTACATCCACACAGGCACACCCACATCCACACAGGCATACCTACATCCACACCTACATTCACACAGGCACACCCACACCTAAACAGGCACACCCACATCTAAACAGGCACACCCAAACCCACACAGGCATACCTACATCCACACCTACATTCACACAGGCACACCCACACCTAAACAGGCACACCCACATCTAAACAGGCACACCCAAACCCACACAGGCATACCTACATCCACACCTACATTCACACAGGCACACCCACACCTAAACAGGCACACCCACATCTAAACAGGCACACCCACATCTAAACAGGCACACCCAAACCCACACAGGCATACCTACATCCACACCCACACAAGGCAGGTGGAACGAGAACAGTAGCAAGAACTAGCGTCTGATTGTTGGAGCCCGTTACCTTTGTCCAGTTCATCGTCCACCTGCTGCAGGAAGTCGGGGGGTGACTGCATCTTCATCTTCTTCTGCTTGACCAGAACCAGGGCATCCTCCAGCTCGGTGAGGTCCAGGGCACTTTCCTGCCAGGCCGAGAGAAGAGGCGTCAGTGTGGGACAGTACACATACACTGCTGGTGGGGTGACATTTCCTTCTTCTTAGGCTTCCGTTGAGCTGGTGAGTGTTTGTACGTGGACAGGTGTGCATTTGTGCGAGTGTATGTGTGTACACGTGTGTGTGTGTACACGTGTTCATGTGTGTGTGTTCGTATGTGTGCGTGTCTACGTGTGTGCATGTGTGTGTACGTGTTCATGTGTGTGTGTCCGTATGTGTGTGTTTGTGTTTAAGTGTGCGTTTATGTGTGTGTGTGTGTGTGTGTGTGTGTGTGTGTGTGTGTGTGTGTGTGTGTGTGTGTGTGTGTGTGTGTGTGTGTGTGTGGTGTGTGTGTGTGTGTGTGGGAGAGAGAGAGAGAGAGAGAGAGAGAGAGAGAGAGAGAGAGAGAGAGAGAGAGAGAGAGAGAGAGAGAGAGAATGTGTGTGTGTGTGTGTGTGTGTGTGTGTGTGTGTGTGTGTGTGTGTATGCCTGTGTATGTGTGTGCATGTTTATGTGTGCAGCATCCTTGGTTCTGTGGTAATGCATCAACTTGTGCAGCAAACACAGTGGCCAGTATTTTGTGTGTGTGCCAAACATGAACTGTGATGTGGCTGCCAACTTGGAACCCCAATGTAACTAACTGCTCTGTGGGCTGATGACGTGCTGACCTTTGTGAAGAACTTGAGCTTCTCCTGCAGGTCATCGTACTCCTCCTTCATCTGAAAGTACCGAATCTGCAGCTCACGGAACTCTTGCTGCAGCTTCTCGTGAGCATCTGAACAAACCAAATTACGGCACATTCGCTTTGAACATGGCAGGAAAAACACAAAATAAAAGCATGCAAAAAACAAAGATGAGAAAGATTAATCTGATGTATGTGACAACTGAATCCATGTGTATGCGAAGAAGAATACATAATTTAAAAAAAGGGGAGGAGGGCTGGGAGGGGGGAGTGGAGAGGGGAGGGTGGGGGGAGGGGGAGGACTGTATGCATAAAGGTGCTACTGGTGGATATCAGACCTGGGAAACTCAGAACCAAACGTGGCAGACAAAAAAGAAGAAAAAAAGAAGAAGAAAAAAGCACTTTTGTTATAGCATAACTTTCTTGGGTTTGCTTTGTTGTCAGGCAAGCCCCTTAATTTCTATGCTACAAAATTCAACGAGATAAAGGAGTACACTTTGTATATAGATACAGATATACATATATTCAAGATTCAGCTCAGTTCAAGATGGTATTTATGTGTTCAGAAAACCCCACATGTGCTCCCCAATGCTGCCTTGAATTCAGACAGAGATACAGAAATATAAAGACATGGTGCAACTAAAAGGTATAACCAAAGACTCAGCAAAGGCAGTAACTCTTCTTCATCTCTGAAAGACCCCCCCCCCCCCCCCCCCCCCCCCCCCCCCCCCCCTCCCCCCAAACAATAGACCATGTTCATGTGCTGGAGTCAACCCGACACGCACACAAACTTGCACAACCAGAGCCTAACTAAGGACAACGCGTGAAGTCGTCCAGTTAGAACCTCACTCCCGCCTCACTCTGGTCTCTGGCCATTCCGCACAACAGTGACGCTGCAGTCACGGCGACTGCGAGGAGTCCCGCACGTACCTCTCTCGTTGGCGTATCTGTCGATGATGCTTCCCTTCTCGCCCAGGTCCGACTTGAGTGTGGCCTCCAGCTGCGCGATCTGCACCTTCAGCTTGTTCTCTCGCTGCCGCCACTCCCGCTCCCGCTCCAGGTCAAAGGCACTGCGTTCACAGTGGAATGGGTTACTGTGGTACTATTTTACGGTGGAATGGGTCACTGTGATACTATTTTACAGTGGAATGGGTCACTGTGATACTATTTTACAGTGGAATGGGTCACTGTGATACTATTTTACAGTGGAATGGGTCACTGTGATACTATTTTACAATCAAATGGGTCACTGTGATACTATTTTACAATCAAATGGGTCACTGTGATACTATTTTACAGTGGAATGGGTCACTGTGATACTATTTTACAATCAAATGGGTCACTGTGATACTATTTTACAGTGGAATGGGTCACTGTGATACTATTTTACAGTGGAATGGGTCACTGTGATACTATTTTACAGTGGAATGGGTCACTGTGATACTATTTTACAGTGGAATGGGTCACTGTGATACTATTTTACAGTCAAATGGGTCACTGTGATATTATTTTACAGTGGAATGGGTTACTGTGATACTGTCTCTTTTACAGTGGAATGGGTTACTGTGACACTATTTTACAGTGGAATGGGTTACTGTGATACTGTCTCTTTTACAATGGAATGGGTTACCGTGACACTCTTTTACAGTGGAATGGGTTTCTGTGATACCGTCTACTTTACAGTGGAATGGGTTACAGTGAATACTGTGATACTGTCTCTTTTACAGTGGAATGGGATACTGTGACACTATTTTACAGTGGAATGGATTTCGGTGATACCATCTACTTTACAGTGGAACTGGTTACTGTGATACTGCTTATTTTACAGTGGAATGGGTTACAGTAATACTATTTTACAGTGGAATGGGTTATTGAGATACTGCCTGCGTTCATGGTTGAATGGGTTACTGTGATACTATTTTACAATGGAATGGGTTACTGTGGTACTGTATTTCACATTGGAATGTGTTACTGTGATACTGTCTAGTTTACAATGAAATGGGTTACTGTGATATTGTGTATTTTACAGTGGAATGGGTTACTGTGATATTATTTTTCGGTGGAATGGGTTACTGCGATACTATTTCACAGTGGACTGGGTTGGGGTACTGTGATACTACTTCACAGTGGACTGGCTTACTGTGATACTACTTCACAGTGGACTGGCTTACTGTGATACTATTTTACAGTGCATTTCTGTAAATAAGATATATTCTCTTTAATCATGCTTCCGGTGTTAGCTCACGTGTCTGTTGTTGTGAAAACTTATACTGTGAATCTTTTAGACATGTACATTTCTTGTTTGTTATTCATTCCAGGGTGTTTCTTTAAATGGACTAAACAAGTCTGTGACTTGACTTGCATGTATAACAGTATGCTCAGGTACAGGTGTGGGGAAATGCTGCTACCTTCGCACCCAATGTTTGGTGACCTCAGGGTCCTATCATACGAATGTTAACAAACAAACTGTGCACCACAAATTCAGACAGCCTCAGTCAAGGTTTTTGCAGAGGAATGCTAAAAATAAACAAACTACGCAGCCAACATTAGGAGAGCCTCGATCAGGGTTTTGGCAGAGGAATGCTAACAACAAACAAACTGTACACCCAACACTGGGTGAACCTCGTTTGTTGTCATTAAGCTGAGGAACGCTAACAATAAATTACGTGCCCAACATTGGGTGAACCTCGCTTGTTGTTTTTAAGCTGAGGAACGCTAACAATAAATTACGTGCCCAACATTGGGTGAACCTCAGTTGTTTTTAAGCTGAGGAACGCTAACAATAAATTATGTGCCCAACATTGGGTGAAACTCACTTGTTGTTTTTAAGCTGAGGAAAGCTAACAATAAATTACGTGCCCAACATTGGGTGAAACTCAAGTTGCTGTTTTTAATCTGAGGAACGCTAACAATAAATTACATACCCAAAATTGGGTGAACCTCAGTTGTTGTTTTTAAGCTGAGGAATGCTAACAATAAATTATGTGCCCAACATTGGGTGAACCTCACTTGTTGTTTTTAAGCTGAGGAACGCTAACAATAAATTACGTGCCCAACATTGGGTGAACCTCAGTTGTTGTTTTTAAGCTGAGGAACGCTAACAATAAATTACGTCCCCAAAATTGGGTGAAACTCAAGTTGCTGTTTTTAATCTGAGGAATGCTAACAATAAATTACGTACCCAAAATTGGGTGAAACTGAAGTTGCTGTTTTTAAGCTGAGGAACGCTAACAATAAATGACGTGCCCAACATTGGGTGAACCTCAGTTATTGTTTTTAAGCTGAGGAACGCTAACAATAGATTACGTGCCAACATTGGGTGAACCTCACTTGTTGTTTTTTAAGCTGAGGAACGCTAACAATAAATTACGTGCCCAACACTGGGTGAAACTCGGTTGTTATTTTTAAGCTGAGGAATGCTAGCAACAAACAACAAACTACACTCGAGACATTCAGCGAACCTCAGAGTTTTAGCTGAGGAACACTAACAAACAAACAAACAAACAAACAACAAGCTGCCGGCTCACCTGCCGACAAGCTTCTCGTTGGCCTCTTTGAGGGTGTCAACCTCTCTCTGCAGGTCGATGACCTGCTCCTGCAGCTCCGTCATGTGCCGCTGCTGGGTGGCGGACATCTTGAGCTCATTCTGCAGCATCAGCACGCGGTTCTGCTCCTCCTTCAGCTGCATGTTGAGTCGCTCCATCTCCATCAGGATCTGGTCGTGGTTGTGGCGCAGCACGCGCATGTTCTGGGCGAGGAGAAATGGAGGGTAGAAATTTTGGTCAATGCTATATATATATATATATACATGCTCCATCTCCACCAGGATTATGGGGACATTTTGGTCAACACTACACCATGTGTTCCAGGATTAGGAGGCCATTTTGATTAACACTACAGTATTATTATGTGCACTGATTCCACTAGGATCAGGAGGGCATTTTGATCAATACTACAGCATACGCGCTCCAGGAGTAGGAGGACATTTTGGTCAGCACCACAGTATACGTGCTCCTTCTCTGCCACGATTAGGAGCAGACTTTGATCAACACTACAGTGTACATGCTCCCTCCCTACCTGGATTAAGAGGACATTTGGATCAACACTGCAGCATACATGCTCCAGGAGCAGGAGGACATTTGGATCAACACTGCAGTATACATGCTACAGGAGCAGGACATTTGGATCAACACTGCAGCATACATGCTCCAGGAGCAGGAGGACATTTGGATTAACACTGCAGTATACATGCTCCAGGAGCAGGACATTTGGATCAACACTGCAGCATACATGTTCCAGGAGCAGGACATTTGGATCAACACTGCAGCATACATGCTCCAGGAGCAGGACATTTGGATCAACACTGCAGCATGCATGCTCCAGGAGCAGGAGGACATTTGGATCAACACTGCAGCATACATGCTCCAGGAGCAGGACATTTGGATCAACACTGCAGTATACATGCTCCAGGAGCAGGAGGACATTTGGATCAACACTGCAGCATACATGCTCCAGGAACAGGACATTTGGATCAACACTGCAGCATACATGCTCCAGGAGCAGGAGGACATTTGGATCAACACTGCAGTATACATGTTCCAGAAGCAGGAGGACATTTGGATCAACACTGCAGTATACATGCTCCAGGAGCAGGACATTTGGGTCAACACTGCAGTATACATGCTCCAGGAGCAGGAGGACATTTGGATCAACACTGCAGTATACATGTTCCAGGAGCAGGACATTTGGGTCAACACTGCAGTATACATGTTCCAGGAGCAGGACATTTGGATCAACACTGCAGTATACATGCTCCAGGAGCAGGAGGACATTTGGATCAACACTGCAGTATACATGCTCCAGGAGCAGGAGGACATTTGGATCAACACTACAGATGTTTTACTCATCAGATGAAGTTTAATCTTCAGCCAGTAGGAGCAGTTTGTCATGACTATAGTGATCTCCACACCGTTTCATTACCAACATGAATTTTTTTTAATGAATGTCTTCTAATGGAAGAATTAGAAATGGATGGTGTTTTAAGTTAAGCCATTTGTAACGTTCATGTGCAGACATTGACACAGATATGGACACATGAGATGGACACAGACCACAGACATGGATGCAGACACAGACATGGACACACAGACACAGTTATGGACACAAACATAGACACACAGAACACAGACATGGACACAGACATGAGTACACAGACATAGACACACAGACACAGACATGGACACAGACTACAGACATGGATGCAGACACAGACATGGACACACACAGTTATGGACACAAACATAGACACACAGAACACAGACATGGACACAGACATGGGTACACAGAACACAGACATGGACACACAGACACAGACCACAGACATGGATGCAGACATAGACACAGACATGGACACAGACATGGATGCAGGCAGGGACACAGATACAGACATGGATACAGACAAGCACACACAACAGAGGCACAGCCAACCAGCCAGCCAGGGTACTCACTTCCTCCATCACAGCGTACTTTTCCTGCAGAGCGATCAAGCGTGTGGACTTCTCTTTGACGTCCCTCTGCAGTTTGATCATGTCTATGTTCTCCTGGACACTCTGCCTGTAAGCCAAAGAAGTAGACAGCTGTTCACAGTGTTCAACAATCACAAGTGTCACGGCATTTATTTCTAGCGAGAAAAAGTAACTTTACTCTGTAAACTGAAGAAACAGAACAGTGGTCCTCTGAGGTCTGTGTCTTCTGCATGCACGCACACACACACACACACACACACACACACACACACACACACACACACCCACACACACACACACCACAACACACACACACACATGCACACACACACACACGCAAAAAGGAATTAAAGAAAGAGTAACCTTTGTCACCATGACAGTAGACAAAGCTTAGTTATGGGGTTCGGGTGTGGATCTAATAATAATAATAATGAGCAGTTGTTGAGTGCCTCATCTTAGACAAGTCCTAAGACCTTCACAATGGCAACCTAAGACAATGAACAATGCCCATTACTAGATACATGAGACTTGACAAAAACGTGGATGCACTGAGTATTAATGAAGAACGAAAAAAAAAAAAAAAAAAAAAAAAAAAAATACAAAGAAATAAAATCTAAGTTGGATGCCACACCTCTGTTCTGATGTGATCTGCGTCTTGATTTTGATGAGGTCTTCTTCATACTCTGCCTCCCTGAGCCGATTCTGCAAACAGATTGGTGGTGCTCATCCATTTAGAAAAACAAACAACTTAGCATTACATCACAACTATCATTATCATACAAAATCTCACATATGCATGCAGGCACCACACTCACACACACTCATGCATACACACACACACACATTTAATTCATGATGCATGTAAACAAACACACACACACATGCTTACTATATAAAGAACACACAAACACATTCATAAATCACACACACACACGCACACATACACACACATGCGCACACACACACACACATGCGCACACACACACATGCACACACACAAACGCACGCACATGCACACACATACACATATACATGCACACAGACACAGTCACACACACAAACACAATCTGACCCAACCTGCTCTTTCAAGTTTTCAATCTCCATTTCATAGAGGTTGAGCTGTTCATGCAACTGGGCAATGTGGTCTTCCCTGGAACCCAACAACACACACCTGAAGAATTGATCCGCAGAGAAAGAGTAACAGTCACACACACACACACACACACACACACACACACACACACACACACACACACACACACACACAGAGAAAAGCCACACACAGTGAGAAACAGTCACAGTAATGTACACAGAGAAACAGTCATACACAGAGAAAAAAGTCATACAGAGAGAGAAACAGTCACACCCAGAGAGAAAAGTCACACACACAGAGAAACAGTCACACACACAGAGAAACAGTCACACA
This sequence comes from Alviniconcha marisindica, assembly GCA_018857735.1. NCBI lineage: Eukaryota > Metazoa > Mollusca > Gastropoda > Provannidae > Alviniconcha > Alviniconcha marisindica. The sequence continues at coordinate 417,799 of JABMCL010000684.1, read as the reverse complement.
CACAGAGAAACAGTCACACACACAAAAAAGTCACACACACACAGAAACAGTCACACACACAGAGAAACAGTCACACACAAAAAAAAGTCACACACACAGAGAAACAGTCACACACAAAAAAAAGTCACGCACACAGAGAAACAGTCACACACACAAAAAAGTCACATACACAGAGAAACAGTCACACACACAAAAAAGTCACACACAGAGAGAAACAGTCACACACACAAAAAAGTCACACACAGAGAGAAACAGTCACACCCAGAGAGAAAAGTCACACACACAGAGAAACAGTCACACACACAAAAAAGTCACACACAGAGAGAAACAGTCACACACACAAAAGTCACACACACAGAGAAACAGTCACACACACAAAAAAGTCACACACACAGAGAAACAGTCACACACACAAAAAAGTCACACACACAGAGAAACTGTCACACACACACAAAAAGTCACACACACACACAAAAGTCACACACAGACAGAAATAGTCCACACAGAGAGAAACAGTCACACAAGAGAAATGGTAACACCCAGAAAGTCACACACACACAATCACACCAGAGAAACAGTCACACACAGAGCTACAGTCACAGACAGACAGAAACAGAAATACTGATGAATACAAAATAGATAATCCCCACAACAACTGTAATCACCCATAGTGTGCAAATGGTATTTCACGGTCATGAAGCATGCCATTCGTCTCCCACCACTAGATACTGTGCAACATACGCTATCTTTCAGCTCTCCATCGTTTCTTTGCTTACCCCAGCCATGCAACAAGGGAACCCCATGTTGCTTTCTGGTATTCCCTGCAAAGGTCACTCAGGTCAACTTTTCCACCCTTGTCCCTCAGCAGACACAATGCAAATGCACTCTGTCCAGTGCCAAATCTATCCCACACCAAAAATTGCCTGAAGGACTCACAAATGCCGCTTCTCTGCTCTGGTCTCCTCCAGAAGACTGTGGCCAAAGCGCTGCTGGGCAGGGGGCGGGCTGGCAATGCTGAAACACAGACAGGCAGATTGTCAGGGGAGGGCTGGCAATGCTGAAACACAGACAGGCAGATTGTCAGGGGAGGGCTGGCAATGCTGAAACACAGACAGGCAGATTGTCAGGGGAGGGCTGGCAATGCTGAAACAGGCAGGCAGATTGTCAGGGGAGGGCTGGCAATGCTGAAACACAGACAGGCAGATTGTCAGGGGAGGGCTGGCAATGCTGAAACACAGACAGGCAGATTGTCAGGGGAGGGCTGGCAATGCTGAAACACAGACAGGCAGATTGTCAGGGGAGGGCTGGCAATGCTGAAACACAGACAGGCAGATTGTCAGGGGAGGGCTGGCAATGCTGAAACACAGGCAGGCAGATTGTCAGGGGAGGGCTGGCAATGCTGAAACGCAGACAGGCAGATTGTCTGGGAAGGGCTGGCAGTACTGAAATACACAGGCAGACTGTCACGGGAGGGCTGGCTATATTGAAACAGACAGGCAGATTGTCTGGGGAGGGCTGGCAATACTGAAACACAGACAGGCAGATTGTCTGGGGCGGGCTGGCAATACCGAAACACAGACAGGCAGATTGTCAAGGGAGGGTAATGCTGAAACAGTTACTACAGTGTTAGGGCAGGGCAATGCTGAAACACAGACTGTCAGTCCTATGGTGCCATCAGTTGATAATGTAGTTCTTTGCCTATTTAACACTTGTTGGGCGCAATGCACCACCGCCGCCTATGTCCCTAAAATCTTCCTTCACTTCCTGCCCCCCCCCCCCCCCCCAACACCCTTGTTTGTCTTAAAGTTACAGCAGGGATGGCTTTTGGGGGCTATAGAAAACATTATTAAAATGATTAAAACAAACAACAACAAATCTCTCTTCAGAAACAAGCTAAAAATGATTTACTTTGACAGCAATGAAATCATACATTCAATAATCATTCTTGGCACAACATGTACATAAATAATATAGCAAACAAAACCTGTATCAAAAATAAGCACCATGAATAATAAATCTAACTGGCGGAAATGCCCTTTAAGACAATAAGTATGACTTTCTGTATTCAAACGAGAGTGGGTGAAAGTGCTGTATTCAAATAAATGGGGTGAAAATGTTACAGATTACAGTGTGGTGCGTATGAAACAAAGCTGGCTAACGCTGCAGCAAATTTAAAGGTTAAAACTAACGAAAGGGTGCAGCTCCATGAAAACCTGTGCTTAATAAAATGGACAAATCTGAAACGCGACGAGGCCCAGAGTGCCTGTGCAGAACCAACAAACAAGGGAGATAATTAGCGCTTGAAAGACATCACACATAAACATGACAAAGACCCGAGTTGCCTATGGTAACTCTCACCTGTATGAGTAAATGAGTAAATACAAGGTACATAAGATGATGTAACTCTGGTGGTGTTTATGTACCTCATATTTACTCACATGCCAGGTGAGAATTACTGTAGGTGACTTGGGTCTTTGTAGCTGAGTTTATGTGAGACATCTTTCAAGTGCTAATTAAGTCCCTGGTTTGTTGATTACTAAAACTGACAGTGCAAAAGGCACTGTGCAAAGTACAAACTGGTCATCACAAACACACACACACAGAGTTATTAACATACAAGATACCACACACACACAACCACACACTCACATGGACACACACATACATAAACTGCAACCAATGAAATCCCCCCCCCCCCCACCCCCTCCCCCATTGGCCAACACAACACACACACACACACACACATACAGATGCACTATCTGTGAACATTAGCTGTTTTTTGTTTCACTAGCACACACACCACACACACACACACACACACACCACACACACCACACAGATGCACTATCTGTGAACATTATTTTTTTGTTTGTTTCACTAGCAACACACCCACATCAAAACACACACACACTGATGGTCATCTTACAGTTTTTTTCTGGGCGGGGGGCTGGACCCGCTGCAATAGGACAAATCACACGCTGACATTTCACAAACTTTCCACAAACACTTCCTTGACTCAAAGATGCACAAATGCCCTACGTTTCCCTTTCAGCAAGACAGTCTTGCGCCCGTATGCATGCACGCCAAGAGTGTACAGTACTCGAAGCTACAGGCTGCAGAAATAACTGTTCTTATTACTACTGTATCACTATTATTTATTTTTTCTTCCTGTTTTTGTCATCTGTACATTCCTGGCCCTTTTTCGATAACATGCTGTGTTCAGCTCCTATACTGATATCTTTTACGCAGTCGTGAGTCAAATTTCTATGTTATTCATGGACAACAAAGATTCTGTATTCTGTACCACAAACAAGAAAAAAACATCCGCTCCAAACAGTTTCAAAGTCTGAAACTGCATCGTGCGTCGGGAATGTTAAGTAAACTGCGTTCACCCCTACATCACAAAGTCAAAGTGAAGTTCAGACTGTTTCATTTGTTACCATATTTTTCACATCAACTGCCATCATTGAATCGTTCTTTACCTGCCAGTCTTCTTTTCTGTGCATGTATTTTAATGCCCTTTGCTCTTGTTTTAGTCTTAACGGATCTAGCCTTCTCAGTCTGAAAACTGGAAATCAGGGCTTGGAACAGGTGAAAAGAACTCAACCAAAAAAATGTGTGATTAATAGTACTGTTGATTTAACACTGCTTTAAAAGTTGTCAGTATCACTGATGCTTTTGCTTTTTTCATGCAATCCTTTCCATGTTTTGCCCTCTTTTGGGCAATTTCATTTAGACATCACCATAGAATCTTTGATGTCACGGATAGAACACCAGAAGCTCTCAGTTCTGCATACAGGTCACAGGACAAAATTCATATGGTTTTTACTTCTTTAATAATAATAATAGTAGTGGTCATTTCTATAGCGTAGTATCTCACAGACAAGGGTGAGCACTTTGCACTTTACAAGCTCAACAAAACTGTCACCATATTCAAACCAATTCACCAAGTCAACACTCACCTGTATCCCTCAACACCAACACCCATCCACCTGTACCCTCCACACCAACACCCACACCTGTACCCCTCCATACCAACACCCACCCACACACCTGTACCCTTCCACACCAACACCCAAACACCTCTACCCCTCCACACCATCACCCACTCAAACACCTATACCCCTCCACATCCACTCAAACACCTGTACCACTCCACACCAACACCCACCCACACACCTGTACCCTTCCACACCAACACCCACTCAAACACCTCTACCCCTCCACACCAACACCCACTCAAACACCCATACCCCTCCACATCCACTCAAACACCTGTACCCCTCCACACCCACACCCACCCACACACCTGTACCCTTCCACACCAACACCCACTCAAACACCTCTACCCCTCCACACCCACTCAAACACCTGTACCCCTCCACACCAACACCCACCCATACACCTGTACCCTTCCACGCCAACACCCACCCACACACCTGTACCCCTCCACACCAACACCCACCCACCCACCTGTACCCTTCCGCACCCACACCCACTCAAACACCTGTACCCCTCCACACCCACTCAAACACCTGTACCCCTCCACACCAACACCCACCCATACACCTGTACCCTTCCACACCAACACCCACTCAAACACCTGTACCCCTCCACACCAACACCCACCCAGCCTGTACCCTCCACACCAACACCCACCATACACCTGTACCCACACCAACACCCACCAAACAAGCTGTACCCCTCCACACCAACACCACCCATTGTACCTGACTCACACAAACCCACCTGTGACCACTCACACCAACACACCAGTATCCGCTGTACATCAGGCGGTTACTAACTCCTGGATTTTCAAACACATGGCACTGACATGCACTGACACTGTTATCCTGTCTGTAAAACAGAGCGGTTATATCTGTGATTTTCAAACATACTATGTGCACTGACATGCACTGACACTGTTATCCTGTCTGTAAAACAGAGCGGTTATATCTGTGATTTTCAAACATACTATGTGCACTGACATGCACTGACACTGTTATCCTGTCTGTAAAACAGAGCGGTTATATCTGTGATTTTCAAACATACTATGTGCACTGACACTGTTATCCTGTCTAACTGGCATTGTATTAACACATGTCTATCCTGTACCTTTTAAAACAGAGCGGTTATATCTGTGATTTTCAAACATACTATGTGCACTGACATGCACTGACACTGTTATCCTGTCTGTAAAACAGAGCGGTTATATCTGTGATTTTCAAACATACTCTTGCCCTTCTTGTTCAGTTCAAAACTTGCCTGTAAACAAACGGCTTAAGGCTAATTCCATAGCTTAGAAAAATGTCCACTCCAAAATAAGCTCCAAACCTATACAATGTGTGCTGCAAGAAGACAACACCCCCTGGACAAGAAAATGCCTGGAGAGGCCAGATTCCTTCACACAAGTGTCAGATATTCGTTGTGTTGAACATCCCCAACCAGGCGTGTCCACAGATGGTGGGCAGGTGTGGAACAGCCTTCAGACATTAGCTGTGAATAAGCTGGCCTCCCAGTAAATCAGCAGTGGTGGACATTAGCTGTGAATAAGCCGGCCAGCCAGTAATCAGCAGTGGCAGACCTACTGGCGCTGTTCCTAGCAGGATGGGGAGGGGTAGCAGATGGCGCTGCTACACCAACAGCCTGCCCCACCTGTTCTGTGACAGGTTCACTGGGTGAGCCAGGGCTGCCATAAGTGCTCTGCTCTAGCCCCGGGGAAGGACACCTCAGAGAAACAAACCCGGGGCAGGGAATGCTCGTCAGCCTTGGGTGGCAGATCACCGACAAGCAGGAACTTGAACAAGAAAACCAACAGTGAGGACCGACTGCTGGTACATAATGACAGCAAAATGCATTCCACTTATGACTGGACAAGGAAGCCAACACTGAGGACCGACATAAGGGCAACTGGCTCATAATGACGGGGCAATGCATTCTGCTTATGAACAGACAACAAAACCAACACTGAGGACCGACAAGCAGGGCCACTAGTGCACAATGGCAGTGCAATGCATACTGCTAATAAACAGACAACAAAACCAACACTGAGGACCGACACACGGGGCCACTAGTGTACAATGACAGTGCAGTGCATTCTGCTTATGAACGGACAAGAAAACCAATACTGAGGACTGACACACAGGACCACTGGCTCGTAACAACAGCACAATGCATTCCACTTGTGAGCTCAGTCAAGAAAACCAACACCGAGGACCAATGCACAGGACCACTGGCTCAAAATGATGCGCAACGCATTCTGCTTATGAATGGACAAGAAAATCAACACTGAGGACCGACACACAGGGTCGCTGGCACGTAATGACAGAGCAACACATTCCGCTTACGAACAGACAATAAAAACCAACACAGAGGACTGATGCACAGCAAGCAGCATTCCACTTACAACTGGACAAGGAAGCCAACACCGAGGACTGGTGCACAAGGTTGCTTGCACATAACAAACAACAGAGCAACACATTCTGCTTACGAATGGTCAACAAAACCAACAATGAGGACTGACGCACAGGAACACTGGCTCGTAACAACAGCACAATGCATTCCACTTGTGAGCTCAGTCAAGAAAACCAACACTGAGGACCGATGCACAGGACCACTGGCTCAAAATGATGTGCAACGCATTCCGCTTATGAATGGACAAGAAAACGACCGACGCACAGGGCCACTGGTGGATGACGACACCACAATACTTTCCACTTATGAATGGACAAGAAAACGACCGACGCACAGGGCCACTGGTGGATGACGACACCGCAATACTTTCCACTTAGGAATGGCCAACAAAAACCAACACAGAGGACTGACACACAGGGCAGCTGGCGCATAATGATAACGCAACACGTTCCACTTATGAACGGACAAGAAAACCAACGCTGAGGACCGACACACAGGGCAGGTGGTGCATAATGATAACGCAACACGTTCCACTTATGAACGGACAAGAAAACCAACGCTGAGGACCGACACACAGGGCAGGTGGTGCATAATGATAACGCAACACGTTCCACTTATGAACGGACAAGAAAACCAACGCTGAGGACCGACACACAGGGCAGGTGGTGCATAATGATAACGCAACATGTTCCACTTATGAACGGACAAGAAAACCAACGCTGAAGACCGACACACAGGGCAGGTGGTGCATAATGATAACGCAACACGTTCCACTTATGAACGGACAAGAAAACCAACGCTGAGGACCGACCCACAGGGCAGGTGGTGCATAATGATAACGCAACACGTTCCACTTATGAACGGACAAGAAAACCAACGCTGAGGACTGACGTACGGGGCAGCTGGTGCACAATGATAACGCAACACGTTCCACTTATGAACGGACAAGAAAACCAATGCTGAGGACCAGCGTACGGGAACACTGGCTCACAACAGCAGCATGAAGTGCTCCACTCAAGAACTCGGTCAAGAGAACCAACGCTGAGGGTGGACTCACACCAAAAACGGACACTGAGGACTGACGTACAGGGCTGCTGGCTCGTAATGGCAGTGCAACGCATTTCGCTTACAAACTCGGTCAAGAGAACCAACGCTGAGGGTGGACTCGCACCAAAAACTGACACTGAGGACTGACGTACAGGGCTGCTGGCTCGTAATGACAGTGCAACGCATTTCGCTTACAAACTCGGTCAAGAGAACCGACGCTGAGGGTGGACTCACAGCAAAAACTGACACTGAGGACTGACGTACAGGGCCGCTGGCTCGTAATGACAGTGCAACGCATTTCGCTTACAAACTCGGTCAAGAGAACCAACACTGGGGGCCGACGCGCAGGGCCGCTGGAGCGTAACGACAGGGCAACGCATTCCGCTTATGCCTGGGCAAGAAATGTGAGCGAGGAGGGAGAGTGCAGCTTACCGTTTAGGAGTGTCGTGCGGGGGAGGACCGACCACCCGCAGGTTCTTGGTCAGCCGAGGGTCTACCTGGACTGTCTGGTGTTTGGGGATGCCGGTGTTGATGCGGGACTGCACGTAGGGGTACGGTGCTGCCCTCTTCGTGGCACTCACTGCCTGAATTTGCTGCTTTGCCAGCAACAGCTGCATGGGCAAAATAACAACGCTGTTCTCAAAACACTCAATGGGAAAAGAATGGCAAGGAGAGAGAGAGAGAGAGAGAGAGAGAGAGAGAGAGAGAGAGAGGAGAGAGAGAGAGAGAGAGAGAGAGGAGGAGGAGAGAGAGAGGAGAGGGGGAGGGAGGAGGGAGAGAGAGAGAGAGAGAGAGAGAGAGAGAGAGGAGAGAGAGAGAGAGAGAGAGAGAGAGAGAGAGAGAGAGAGAAGAGAGAGAGGGAAAGAGAGAGAGAGAGGGAGGGGAGAGAGAGAGAGAGAGAGAGAGAGAGAGAGAGAGAGAGAGAGAGAGAGACAGAGAGAAGAGAGAGAGAGAGAGGGGGGGGGGGGGGGGGGGAGAGAGGAGAGTAGAGAATTTAAAAAAAGGGGGGCAGGAAACAGACACAGGAATGAACTGTTAGCAGAAAAATGACAAGACAGAAAGAGCAAGAGGACTAGGCAGAAAAATGACACAGGAGATAGGAAAGAAGAATCAAATGAAAGCCCTGGGATTCCAGACAGGAGATACATCAGGCATTCCTAGCCTCCTTTCAGGGGAGAGAGAAAGGGTCATGAAAATCTTTTTTCAGATTTAGTCCTTGCCACATTACATCTAGTGCCATGGGTGGGGTGGGAGGGGCAGAGAGAGAGAGAGAGAGAGAGAGAGAGAGAGAGAGAGAGAGAGAGAGAGAGAGAGAGAGAGAGAGAGAGAGAGAGAGAGAGAGAGAGAGAGAGAGAGAGAGAGAGAGAATCTGACCTTGTCTTTGAGCTGAATGTTGACTTTCTCCATAGCCTGCAGTTTCTCCTGGAGTTCCATGATCTTCTCTTCTGCTTCTATGCTCATGCCCTTGCCTGCCAAAGAAAAACAATGACATGTATACATAACACAGACCAACTCCTCACATGCAAACATTATTAACAGGTCACCAAGATTTGACTGACAGACTGCAATTAGCCAATCAGCATGCGAAGATGAGGCACACCCCTCTCTTGACTTCAGAATCAGTTTGTTTTTGTTTGTTTTAGATTTTTCAGTGAACTCTCACTCACAGAGGGGGCCAGGTACATGAGTGAGTGAAACAATATGGCCTGCAGTACAGAACTGTGATGCAATGTGCAACCCATTTTTGCTTTACACGTGTTGATTGATCTGGAACAAAATCAATACTGTTCATCTTTTGTCTTTGTTGCAGGGGCCCGGACTTGGTTAACTACACAATTAACTAGTTACTATGCTTCTGTGCCGTTTTAATACAGAACAGCACAGCACGAAGCACAGAAAGTGATGAACTTTTGCTGCTAGCCCCCTTTTATTTCAGTGAGGGAGAGAGGGGGTAGAGATAAGAGATGAGAAGGGGAGGGGGGGGGGGGAGAGAGAGAGAGAGAGAGAGAGAGAGAGAGAGAGAGAGAGATGGGGGGGGGAGAGAGACACAGAGAGAGAGAGGGACAGAGAGAGGGAGGGAGGGAGAGAGAGAGAGAGAGAGAGAGAGAGAGAGAGAGAGAGAGAGAGAGAGAGAGAGAGAGGGGGAGAGTCAGGTGGTGGCTGCTGTGCACAAACCGTCTGCATCCTGCCTCTTTTTGTCATTGACGAGCCGCAGGAGTTTGGTGGCCATTCTGAAACAGTCAAATGGGAAAACATTCTTAATGCTATGCAAGGACTGGTGATGCTGATGCTGATACTTACAACTAAAGCACAAGATGAACAGTGCTGTAGCAATTAGCTGCTTAAACAACACAGACACTGACGTTGCTGCTGGCAGCTACTTGCTTCAGTCATTGTGCAAAGAAGCATAACAAGAAATCACTGGGACCATGTATACACCATGGCCCACCCACGCTTAGCTCACCCTCAGGTTGCTCCATTTACATAGATCTGTGATCTGAACCAGGCTTGAATCAGAAATCTGAGGTTATTACCAACCTCTCTCTCCTACCAACCTCTCTCTCTCTCTCACTCACTCACACACACACACACACACACACCACACACACACACACACACACACACACACACACACACACACAAGCACACACATACACACACTACATCTACCACTATCACACAGCTGACACTACCAGTACCACAACGCCCACAGTAAACAACCAGACCAGAACAGGAGACACACCTTTTGATCTTATCCTCCTGCTTTCGCCCATACTTCTTGAGCATGAGGTTCTCCTCGTAGATGCGCAGGTACCTGTCCTCCAGCTCATCGCGACTCCACTTGGACACCAGGCGTCTCTGCTGGGCGGCCTTCTGATCCAATGCAGCTGGTCCTAGAAAAGACCAAGGATCGTAACACACATGCAGGACAAGTAACCTAGTGTCAATGAATTAAGGGAACTAGCACCTGAAGGAATGTAATCAATGTTTACACTCTGCTGGTTTGGTGTGATTGTGTAGCTGTTGACGCATCAGCAACAAAGTCTGTGAAATGTTTACAAGGTGAGTTTTTGACTAAGGGAAGTTAGCCAGTTATTGTTATAAACTGTAGACACTGCAGAATCTTGTGGTAACAAGTCTGCCAAATTTTAGCAGGGTGACTTTTGGTCTAAGGGAAGTAAACCAGTTAATGTGCCACACTTTAGACACTGCAGAATCTTGTGGTTGCTTCCCTTATTTGATTTCCCCATGGTCTGAGCTAATTTTAGTTTGGCAAATCCATTTAACTGTGAACTGTTCTCACAAATAAAACAGTCAATAAATGATGACTTTGAAATGAGGTTGGCCTCATGCCACCCCTGCTTTGTAAAAGTGAAAGCTTGCTGAAAAGCACACTGTTTTACATTTGAAATAATGTTTATTGTAGAACTCAACTGTGTGCATTCATGGATCGATTTAAAAAAGAAGAAAAAAAAAGAAGAAACCAAAACATTTTTTTTTTTAAAGGCCTAAAATGGTGCATCACAGCACATTACAATATCATAAAAAAGCACATCTTCTATATGTTAATATAGTGGAGTCAGTTTAGATGAACACTGATAGCATAAGGTACTGCAAGATATCAAATGATGAATGATCAATAGGTGCTCAGGGACCAGCCAGGGGTTTCTTTACTCATTATTTTATACTGGACAAAATAATGATCACCTACAAACCAAAGAAACTTGTGTTTCCTTCAATTGCATGTTAACAAAACAAGAGCAATGAAAAAAAAAATATGAAAAAAAAAGAAACTTTTTAAACGATGAAGAACAAGATTTACTGAGCACATTAAAACCTTATGATAAATAAATACAAAATAATTTTAGATTTCTAGTTCAATTGTTAAAAATAATAATCAAGATCGGCCTTAATCAAAAGAACAAACAATATCTGAATCACAAAACATCTGTTGTAATATGATCAGTAATACAAAAAAATATCAGCGCAACACATATATATATATATTCAGCAGCTGATTGTGCCATCTTTGCATCATGGATTGGAGTAGGGGAGGGGGATGGGGGAGGGGGGTAGAAGGTTTTTCTGATTTCATTTCTGCTGACATTTGCTAGAGCTGGCTGGACAAGAGGATCCGGTAAGCAGATGGACCTCAGATTTAATCCACTTAGGTTCTCCTTTCTCTTCAAACGTTATGGTCTGTGGACACTGTCTTGTGACTGTCCCTCACAATTAATGAAACATGAAAATGACACTCATCGCTGCCCATCATAATGCAGAAGTCATTCTGGCGGTGACAGTGTAGTGATAGGTACCTCCCCCCCCCCTCCACCCCTTTCAATAAGCCTTATGGTTTTTGTGGATGTGAAGCACCATGTTCACTTATTGTAATACTAACACTAGCAACAATCACACACCTGCGTTTCTGAAGGCATTATTGCTGGTGTCCCTCTCAGGAATCTGGTCATCAGCCATGATGACTCTTGCACTTCTTCTGGCTGTCACTGTGTCAGTGTTTCCAAAGCATTGCTAAAGTCTGCAACACACAGCAAAAATAATACTGATGATGTGGCTAATAAGTAATATCATACAAAATGAATAAATGATGATATTCTTACTGAAAATGAAATACCAATAATGATACTGATATTAATAAATAATATTAACAATATAATCATGACCAGTGCATTTTATATTGTCCATAATAATATATTATACACTGAAAGATAATGAAGAGTAAGTAAGTTGGTGTTTTACGCCCAGTCAACCGGTACGGTTATATCTGGGCGAAGATAATGAAGAACAATAGCAATAAAAAGCTGAGCCAAAAACAGTACAATATGAACAACCAACTGAAAAAGTACTGTTTGTAGGGATGGGTCTGAGAGTGAAAGCTTTGATTAAAATAACAAAAGATGATGAAACATCCTGAGCAAGCACTGTTGGTGCTGCCTCACACTTCCATTAGTTACAGTCTTATGTTCCAAGAACCATGTTTACAAGTCAAGATGTTCTGTGGCCTGTACTTGTCACAGGTATACTGATACTAAGTTACAGTCTAGAGTTTCACAAGTTTGACAAAACCAAACAAAAAATTGTTTTAAATAATTTTTAAAAATCACAATTACATTTTATGCTCCAAAATGGATGCAAAATGCACTTTCCCCATCAATGTGCACAAAAACACACACTCAACTGGGCTAGTTTTAAAAACATTGAGTCATGCGACATTCTTTGCTGAAGTTGCGCTAAGGTCTGTATCGACACCATCAACAAGTTCCAACATGACTGAGAACCAAACTAAAATCAAATACTGTATTATTCCTTTCCCCCAATCATAAATCGGTAAAACAACCTACGCTACTTAAAATTCAGAGTGCATAAGTAAAGAATCACCGCGAGCTAAGGGCTGAAGAAAATCCAGAATGCTCATGAAAACATTCGTTCTGTTCTTAGTCGGACAGGAAGCCGCCATTCATGCAACCAAGGACAACAACTTGGTTCTACAGCACTTCAAACTGATTCGATAGGAAGCTTCCGTTTATCCCAGATGGATACAAGAGAACTAAATAATAACCAACTTTACAAATAATTTCAAATTTTACCTGACTGTATTCCTGTTAACTGTATCATTCACTCAGGTAAACGGCATCAATGTATGTTTCGTTTTGAAAATATTCAGCACCGGAAGTTGATTCTGGTCAATAAGGAACGTCACTCTTTCCAAGCAGTGTGAACCATGGTTGTTTCCCTTAGTCCACTTTTTTTCTCACTTAAATGGACACATTCCACTGAGTTTTCTAACCCCACTTATTGACTTCAGACTTCTTGCAGACATCAGCGTTGAAACAGCCAAGTCCTCCTCAAGTGTGACAGTATCTTCATTATACAGTCTCAGTTACACAAAAGGTGGCTGAGGCTTCCCGAAATGACAAACGAAACTGTTGCTTTGACGTCCACAGAAACCTTAGGCTTATTCAGTAGGGACGGGAGTCCAGCCGGGATGGCCACCTCGACTTTCACACAGCTCCTGAGCTCTGACAAACGAAACGCATGCAGAGACGCGGATGACTACAACGAGAAAGAGGCCGGGTGGGGGTGGGGGTGGGGGTGAGGGGAGAGGGGCGGGAGGGGACGGGCTTTATTCATCCACCTTAAAAACAAAAACAAACCCGGAGCATAGTATTTTCACTGTTTTTTTTTGTCCTGATTAAAAAACAAAACAAAACAAAAAAAACTAACTTTTACAGCTTTTCAGTAATTTTATAGATTACTAATCGATTGACGTACTCACGTCACCCATGTGGAGATTGCTTAGCAAGGGGAGTTCACTCAGTAACTCAGTTTAGTTAGACTCATGATTTGTTGCTGAAGTGTTGCTTTACGTCCACAGAAACCGTAGGCTTATTGGGGACTGGAGCCCAGGACGTCCACCTCGACTTTCACACAGCTTCTGAGCTCTGAACTTCTTAGAAGACTTATAGACCTATATATAGCTACTACTGAGATAACGTGTCCCGCAATAAATCTCCCTCGGGTCGAACAGAGATCTCACTGAGGTTATTTGAGATCATTTGACCTTGTGTCTGTGTATTTTATTCTATTTATCTAATCGATATTTTTCTTTTTGATCCTTAGTTGCTTCGCGGCCTTCGCGATTGACAAATGCTGCAGTCGGATCTCCGTGACTTATTTCAGCAGATTAAGCTGGTGTTCGGCGTGGTAAAACAGTTAAACAACGTTTTTATAATCATGCTGTTTACAGTCAACCCCCCCTCCCTCCCCCCTCCCCGCAACTTTCTCCTGATCAGTTAACTGGACATCAAATACTGAACGGTTTGGTTTCTGTGACGTGACACTCTCTCGCCTTGAGCCTGTTTGGCCTAGCGGTAAGGCAATAGGCTGGAAAACAGAACGGCCTCGGCTCGATTCCGCTTCGGCTATACCTTCTTTTCAAAACTGAGGTTGTGGTTCGTGGACACTTGTAATGAATGAAATGACAATGAATGAAACATTAAAATGGCTCTCATCGCTGCCCACCTTAATTGCAGGAATCTTTCTGGTGGTGACAGTGTAGCGATAGGCATATAATCTCCCTCTCAGTTCCACCACCTCCACTGGATACCCACTTCCCCCGTCCCTAATAAGCCTTATGGTTTCTGTGGACGTCAAGCGCCATGTTTACTTACCTGTGACGCTTAGCCAGCCATAGCTGGGTTTAACAGTCTGACGTACATTACGAAGAGAAACTGTATTCACTGTAAGGACCGGAAAGAATGTTGCGGCAGAAAGACGAAACGTATCGATGATACAATTTGAATTTTATTTTGAAAGCCTGATTATTGCAAATAAACATGAAGCCTTTTACAAGGGGGGGGGGGGGGGGGGGGGGGGGGGGGGGGGAGAGAAAAAGAAGAAGAAAAGAAGAACAAGAAGAAATGAAATGAAAAGAAGAACACACACACACACACACACACACACACACACTGATAGACAGACAGACAGACAGACAGACAGGCACACACACACACACACACACACACACACACACACACACACACACACACACACACACACACACACACACTGACAGACAGAAAGACACACACACACACTGACAACACACACACACACACACACACACACACACACACACACACACACACACACACACACACACACACACACACACACACACACACACTACAGTGACACACACACACAGTGACACACACGCACATACACACTGACAAAACGACCAACGCACCATGGCTATATCTGTTCCTCTCATACAGTCCCACCCATAGGTGCTCGTTCACGACCGGTGTTTCAACTAA
>JABMCL010000684.1:385000-392500 GCA_018857735.1 Alviniconcha marisindica | reverse complement strand
GCTGGAAGGGGCGAACGCCAATAATCGAATTATCCACTCAGCGACACTGATATGTCCCAGAGGTGCAAACAAAGATGACAAAACCCAGGGCACTCATTCCTCACTCGCAATGCCAATTTACAAATAGTTTGTTTCGTATTGTTGGAGGCCCCGACTGAGAGCGCCATGATCCGCAGCTAATGCGTCTGTGGAATTGCTGATTTCGGGTTCTTCTTGACATTGTCAAATACATTAATATTTAAAGATTTTAAAGATTTAAAATGTTGAACAAGGGATGTACATAGCACACACGGGTCCCTCTCTAATAAAGCATCAGTAACACTGCTGAAGCAGATGACCAGACTGTGCGAATATTTCTGTGCCAACCTGAATTTGTACCTAAATTAAGGTTTCGTTGACGGAGTTTAACTTTGCAAGTCTACTTGAAAGCACTTTCCCTAGATTTGATTTTAGGTAAATCAAAGAAACGGGCATGGAAGAATGTTTGCCAATAAAGATGATTTGTTGTTGTTGATGTCTATGTAAAAATAGTGGACTGTTCAGAAGTATTAGAAGGGGGAAAAAAAGAAGAAGCAAGCAAACCGAACAAAATAATTAATACACACAACGCACGCACGCACGCACGCACGCACTCACTCACACACACACACACACACTCTCTCTCTCTCTCTCTCTCACACACACACACACACACACACACACACACACACACACACACACACACACACACACACACACACACACACACACACACACACACACACACACACACACACACACACACACACACACACACACACACACACACACACACACACACACACACACACACACACACACACACATACAGAGCCAGAAATACATGTACAGACACACAAACACAAAGACAAAACATACAACAAAAATAATAAACAAGCAAATACCAAACGCAAACAAGCCAGCAACACTAAAGCAAACATAGTTGAATCACGCCAAACTTAAACCAAGAAAATCACTTCAAAAACAAAACAAACGAACAAACAACAGGAAAACACACACACACACACACACACACACACACACACACACACACACACACACACACACACACACACACACACACACACACACACACACACACACACACACACACACACACACACACACACACACACACACCACACGCACGCACGCACCACACGCACGCACGCACGCACGCACGCACGCACGCACGCACGCACACAAAACCAACAAAACAACAACAAACAAATAAACACAAAAAACAAAAAAACAAAAACTAAAAACCACTCGCTCACACAAAACAACAACAACAGCAAAATATCACTTCTGTGAAAAGACTGTAAATAAAAAGGAAGAAGAAAGGAAGAGCAACAGCAAAACACTCTCACACAATGCAACAATAGGGGAGGGGAAAATAAACAAACAAATAAACAAAAAACAGCCGAAAGAAGCAACCCCTCCCCTACCCCACCCCCATGACGAAACATAAATCTACCCCAATAAATAAACATCTAACGACATCAAAGCCACCCAGAAGTAATGTTCGCAATTTTAGCTTGGCAAAAACAGTACCAGCAATTCCAGCATTCCCTCAAACCGTTTGTGTAAAAAATGAATATTCTTGTGTCCCGTGTGGTTGCACCGTGTCTCAACTAGGGGTCTGGTCTGTCGATTGCCGGCCTCATGTTTGCGCCTTGGGTGTCCTTTAATTCAACAAAATAAATATTTTTGTTAGTGACCAAGCAAGGAGAATGTTTTTTCCCCTGTCAAAAACTGTTATGCCAGAGGGAAAGAGAGAGAGAGAGAGAGAGAGAGAGAGAGAGAGAGAGAGAGAGAGAGAGAGAGAGAGAGAGAGAGAGAGAGAGAGAGAGAGAGAGAGAGAGAGAGAGAGAGAGAGAACGAACGAACGAACGAATGGTTCGTTAGAGAGAGAGAGAGAGAGAGAGAGAGAGAGAGAGAGAGAGAGAGAGAGAGAGAGAGAGAGAGAGAGAGAGAAGAGAGAGAGAGAGAGAGAGAGAGAGAGAGAGAGAGAGAGAGAGACAGACAGACAGACACACAGACACACAGACACACAGACACACAGACACACACAGACACACACAGACACACAGAGAGAGAGAGAGAGACAGAGACAGAGAGAGATAGAGACAGAGACAGAGATAGAGGTGGGTGGTGGTGGGTGGTGGGGGTGTAACGGGCGATTCTGTTTAGCGTGTGCAGAACGTGAACTCTGGAAGACCACCTCCCATCCACACTGACATTGTTTCGTGCCATCGTCCCCACTGCACAAGCTCACGCTCTGTTCCGCTCCGCCTTTTGGGCGACAGCAACCAGCATGTCCAGCGAAGTAACTACTGACTGACCATTCACTCTGCGTCCAGCGGGACCCAGATCCCAGCAAGCCCGCCGTGGACATCCAATTAGCTGATTGGCAACATGTTACCCTTTCTTCTCCAATTCCATTTGCTACAGCCCAGGAAGCGGTTGCCAACAAAAGCGACCACAAAGCGCCACAAATAACGCTCAGTTGCGAACTATTCAAACTGCTCGTCGAGTGAAAACGAGTCCGGCCACGGCTACGATTTTCTTCAGGTGCAGACGTGCTGCTGAAAGGGAAGACACAATCCTCGCCGAGACGGTTATTCAGCTCAGACCTCTCCCGACTCTTTTGATGATGATCTGCTACACGGTCTCTAATTGATTCGGGGGCTTTTAATTGCTTGAGAAAAACGAGCAGTCAAGGGAAATCAAAGGTGTCGGCCATCATGACCGGAAGTAGAAGAGGGCGGAGCACGCGCTGCAATCACGTCCTGTGCGAGACTTGTACTTTTGTGGTGGTCAGAATGTGGGAGGGTAAGTAAACACAGCTCCGTGTTGTGCTCACAGTTCTCGTTCCTTTAGAAGCTGGCTGGCTGGGTTTTTTTTCCACTGTGCTACGGCGAGCGATCGAATGAGTGAAGTAAACCTGAAGTCCAAGGGAAAAGACCCTTTTTTGTTGTTGTTGAAGACGGAGAAGCTTTCTGGGTAATATCCATGTAGACGGTCGGAAGTTCCTGGGGCATTTTAAACGCCATTTTGGGCCACAAAAATCCTTAGAATCACACAAACAGGGTCATATTTAGCGAATGAAGCCAACGTTTGCACCAAAAGTGACTTTGATCACAGTCTGTAAAAGGGGGAGTCCTCAGTACACGATCGATTGTTTTGCCCACATCAGCACTAAGGAAACGTGCACGTTTACTCAGAAAAGGAAAAATAGTGGGAAATCCTTACCAGGCTTTCAAAGATGATCTTGTTGAAGAGCCACATGGAAACTTTAAAAGAAAATCGAGTATATGAGAATCAAAACGAGAAAGTTTATTGTGCAAGTATATGATTACCAGGAATTTTACCTTGCACTATAAAGTAAAAAACAAAACAAAACAAACAAAACAACAAAACAAGAAGAGAATAAGCAATAGTCAGTTCTTGGATTTTAACGTCCCGTCAACCGCACTGGGTCACCCCAGGACGAGAATAAACAATAGACTCATAAATATTAAGATGGCAACAAGCAGCATCCAATTAAGGGCCACACACACACACCACCACACACACACACACACACACACACACACACACACACACAACACCACACACACACACACACACACACACCATACACAGCGCCCGCACACACACACACACACACACACAACACACACACACACAACACACACAACA
Source organism: Alviniconcha marisindica (assembly GCA_018857735.1). Lineage (NCBI taxonomy): Eukaryota > Metazoa > Mollusca > Gastropoda > Provannidae > Alviniconcha > Alviniconcha marisindica. The sequence goes on along the minus strand of JABMCL010000684.1, from coordinate 388,777 downwards.
CACGCGCGCGCGCACACACACACACCACACACACACACACACACACACACACACACACACACACACACAACACACACACACACACACACACACACACACACACACACCACACACACACACACACACACACACCACACACACACGCACTACGACACACACACAACACACACACACACACACACACACACACACACACACACACACACACACACACACACACACACACAACACACACACACACACACACACACACACACACACACACAACACACACACCACACACACACACACACCACACACACACACACACACACACACACACACACACACACACACACACACACACACACACACGCACGCACGCACACACATGTGTCTTTGGAAACGAAGAGGTCTAAAAACGATCTTCGGATCCCTGTAAGAGGCAGGAAACAGCTGACAGGAAACAAGAAGCATGTGCCCGTCATGAACGTGTTAACTCGAAGACTCGCCACCTTCTGGTAGGCTGCCCATCGCCAGACCATCGGCGACGCTTCAAAACAACCACGCAGGCGCTAACAGAGAGAGAGAGAGAGAGAGAGAGAGAGAGAGAGAGAGAGAGAGAGAGAGAGAGAGAGAGAGAGAGAGAGAGAGAGAGAGCGAACTCTCAGTCCACAATAATCAGGAATAGTACGATGTCAGTCGGAACCTGTCAGTAGCATTCGGTACTTGCTGTGTTTAAAAACGTAAGCTTAAAGAAAGAAGAAGAAGAAGAAGAAAGAGAGAGAGAGGAGAGAGAAAGACGAACGATTTTTTTTAATAACGAGGTAATGGAATAAGTACAATACCTTTTTACATCAGCCCAGTGAGAAGGAAGAAGGGAAGAAGAAGAAGAAGAAGAAGAGAAAAGAAAGAAGAAAGACAGAGAGAAAGAAGAAGAAGAAGAAGAAGAAGAAGAAGAAGAAGAAGAAAGAAGAAGAGAAGAAGAAGAGAGAAGAAGAGAGAGAGAAGAAGAGAGAAGAGAGAGGAGAGAGAGAGAGAGGAGAGAGAGAGAGAGAGAGAGAGAGAGAGAGAGAGAAGAGAGAGAGAGAGAGAGAGAGAGAGAGAGAGAGAGAGAGGTGTGGGTGGTGAGAAACGGGTCATCATCAGAAAGCTGTGATATACGGGGGGAAGGACTTGCCACTTTACTCACAAATTTGACAGGCTGTTTCCGTTTGAATTGTGGCTGCGTATTGGCTGAAAGCTGCGTCTTGCGTCTCATCTCTATCATCCGATTGGCCGGCAAGTTCAGCGGCTGGGGCTTGTCGTGACTGATTTTAATTTGACTCTATCAAGTCATGTTCATGCACGCTGCTTCCAGCAAGCACTAATCCTGCTGGTAAGTGGACTGGTCCTGTTGAAATCGAAATTAAACAGAGCGGCGGTTTCATTAAAAAAAAAAAAGTATAGATAGATAATTGTTTTTGTATTTTTAACATCCATTCAATCATGACTGGTCGTCTCAAAAATAAACAGACAAACAAACAAAATAACAACAAGCAAAACAAACCAAACAAACAAACAAACAAAAAAAAACAAAAAACAGCAAACAAAGAAGCAAGCCCCCACACCCCATAGCAAGGCAAATATAGCTAAAGAAGCAAAGATAAAAGAAAATAGTTTTTCTCTCACGGATTTATGATAATGGCTAAAGAAATCCAGCCTAAAAATTCTGACGTGAGCCAGGTTGGCCTAGCGGTAAGGCGTTAGGCTGGTAAACAGAGGGGCATCGGTTTGAGTCCACTCCGACTCTCCTATCTCTCAAACGTTGAGGTTTATAGAAATTGTTTTGCGATTTTCCCCCTTCACAAATATTGAAACTTGAAATGGCTCACACCGCTACCCATTTTACAGCAGAATAATTCCCGAAAAAATAAATAAATAAAAACATAAACACACACACACACCACACACACACACACACACACACACACACACACCACAAACACACACACACAAACCCCACACACACACACACACACACACACACACACACTCACAACAAAAACACACACACCCACACAAACAACACACACACACACACACACAAACAACAAACAAACCAACAAACAAACACAACCCCAACAACCCCAACCCCCACCCCACCCACCCCACAAAATACCACCACCACCCGCAAAAAAACCCACCACACCAAAAACAACAACAACAACAAACAAACAAACAAACAAAAAAAGCATCAACAAGGAATATGATAAACAAACAAACAAACAAACAAACAAACAAACAAACAAACAAACAAACAACAAACACACATAAAAGAGAGCTAGAAAAAGCAGTGATACTAATCGCTAGACATTATTTATCTCATCATAGCCGTGATGCAGCCAACACTGATGGCCCCTGGAAACCCTCCGCACAGCACCGTCCCCCTGGGATCGTGATGATCGAGCGCGGAGTGGCCAGCTCAGCGGGAACACGCCACTGGCTCACAAGCACGTGCAAAATGTCTGGGCGGGCGTTCGGTGTTGACTGTGTGGACGAGCACGTCGTTGACGCGTGTACAAGAAGCGTGCTGCGGAACCCACCACCTCCACCTCCACTTCCCACCTACCCTCCACCACCACCCCAGCCCCCGGCTACCCCTGACCCATATCTTCCCAGCTTTTGTTTCTTCTTCGACTGGTAAGCAGAAGGGCCTCGGCTCGATTCCGCTTCGGCTTTTCTTTTCTCTTCAAAAGCTGTGGTCTGTGGACGCTGTCTTGTGACTTTGTCCCTCACGATAATTAATGAAACATTAAAATGGCTCTCCTCGCTGCCCATCTTAATGCAGGAGTCATTTTGGCGGTGACAGTGTAGCGATGGGTATATAATCTCCCTCCACCCCCCCCCCCTCCCCTTCTCCCTGTCCCTAATAACCTTATGGTTTCTGTGGACGTTAAGCATAATGTTTACTTACTTACTTCTTCTTCAACGCTAGTGAGCCGTTTTGGTCTAGCGGTGAGACTCCAGGACGGTAAGGTCCACCGGTCCACGGTTCGACCCGCTTCGGCTCTGGCCTCTCTCTTCGAAAATTGTAGTTTACGGACACTGCCGTGTGGCTTTCCTGTCAATACAAAACATATGCGAATTTTCGGGCTAAGCCCCTTTTTCAGGCGACAAAACAAGAGTTAGACAACAGTTGCCAATATTCTTCCAAACACACGAGGTATTGAAAAAAAACCCCGCCCCCCCCCCCGCAACCACCCGCCCCTACCCACACCAAATGAAACCGGATAAGTACACATTTTCATTTTTCACAGTTTAACTGTTGTTTTGTCGCTTGAAAAAGGGGCTTGCCCTCCAAAAATCGCATAATTATATTTTGTATTGACATAATTATTAAATTTTAGTTCCTTTTAACCTTTTATGTGTTGGATCTTGTTTTAGAACGCTACCAGTCATCCTTGTTTAAGAGTTTTTGAGAAATAAGAAGACTGAGTTAGCTTCATGTGTTTTTTTTGGGGTTGGTCTCCCTCAAACGTGAAAGAAAGAAACAGAAGGCGGATGCACCTCTGGTGGAGTTTATGTACCTTGTATTTATACGCATGCCAGGTGAGAGTTACCGGAGGCGACTCAGGTCTTTGTTGTTGTACTCGCGTGATGTCTTTCGAGCGCTAATTAACTCCCTTGTGTGCTGATGGTGAAAAAAAGAACCCCCCAAAAAAAGAAAAAAAAAAGACTAAGAGACATTCAGCGTCTTTTTCCGAAACGACCGGCACCCTGCCCCCCCCCCCAGCCCTCCCCCCCCGGCCCTCCCCC
>JABMCL010000684.1:375000-380000 GCA_018857735.1 Alviniconcha marisindica | reverse complement strand
TACAATTATATGATCTACCTTCCCATTTTGTTTCTTCCTTCTTTTTGTTGTTGTGTTGCACCGTGCTTTTTGGGGAAGAGGAGGAGGGGGTGGGGGGGGAGGAGGGGGGAGGGGGAAGACAGGTGTTTGGACTCTTGGCCTTGTGGGAAGGATATAAGATTCTGCTTCTTATTTTTTCTTATTTTTTTGTTTTTGTCGATGCGGGGAACCGTTGCGTATGCCCATGTGGAACAAATATCTTTAACATTTTTTTTTTGCTAAGACTATTTTTGAGATCATTCTTATCAGAAGCGAAAATCATTAGTACGCAAATTTCCCCGCAGGAAAATGGTTAACAGTATCTTCTGTTTTTGTTTTTTTCGTGCTTGGAGTAAACCCACGTTATCTTTCAAACAAACCTACCGCTCTGCAGGTTTTAACCTAACATTATTCGATTCCGCTTGGATTCTTTCGTGCTTTGTTACTCTTCTCTTTTTTTTTTTTCTTTCTTTTTTTGTGCTCGGAGTGTCACAGGTTATCTTTCAAACAATCTTACTTCTCTGCAAGTTTTAAAATAATATTATTCGACTCCATTTGGATTCTTTTGTGCTTTGTTATTTTTCCGGCCAATCTTCCGGTTCTATAGGTGATACTTCCGTGAAATGTAGTCGAGCGAGAAAGCGTGAAAATCGCAGTCCATGCAACACCGCTAAACACAGTCAAGCGAGACCAAACACAGAAATGCCCAAGCATCGAGATGGAACAATTGTAATCGGCGCGAATACATTTAGAAGGTGGTTTTATTTCATTGATACTGACGTTGCTGTAATTATCCTCAACAGTTCTTTTTGTTTCTTTCTTGTTCTTCACTTTCCTGTGTGTGTGTCTTCAGTTTCCTCTGTGTGTGTGTGTGTGTGTGTGTGTGTGTGTGTGTGTGTGTGTGCGTGCGTGCGTGCGTGCGTGCGTGCGTGCGTGCGTGCTGTGTGCGTGTTGTGTGGTGTGTGTGTGTGTGTGTGTGTGATGTGTGTGTGTGTGTGTGTGTGGTGTGGTGAGAGAGAGAGAGAGAGAGAGAGAGAGAGAGAGAGAGAGAGAGAGAGAGAGAGAGGTGGGGTGGTGTCGCAGTGCGTGTGTGTGCGTGGTGGTGTGTGTGTGTGCGTGCGTGCGCGCGTGTGTGTGTGTGTGCGTGTGTGTGTGCGTGCGTGTGCGTGTGTTGTGCACGCACGAGCGTCTGCGGTTTTGTTTATTTTTCCGTTTTTGTTTGTTTGTTTTTGTTTGTTTTTTAACCATATATCAAATACTGATTCCATTCGTACTCTCCACCTCCGCGGTATTACCTTGAACGGTGCACAGAAAACGTACCGCGGTGTTTTCCAAAATAACTAGAAATACTGCAGTGTTTCTTGTGACGGCTGGTGAGCCGGTTTGGCCTAGCGGTAAGGCGTTAGGCTGGTAAGCGGAAGGACCTCGGTTCGATACCGCTTCGGCTCTCCTTTCTCTTCAAAAAGGTTGTGGTTTATGGACAGTCTTGTGACTTTGTCCATCACTTCCTACTGAAACATTAAAATGGCTCTCATCGCTGCCCATCTTAATGCAGAAGTCATTCTGGTGGTGACAGTGTAGCGATAGGTACATAATCTCCCTCTCCCCCCACCTCCATACCCCTCCCCCCCTTCTCCCCGTCCCTAATAAGCCGTACGGTCTCTGTGGACGTTAAGCACCATGTTTACTTACTTACTTGTGACGGCTGATTATTTGCTTGACTTGCCGATTGCGATTGTTTCATCGGAACCTACCAAGTACTTGAACCGGCAAAACAGAACTGATTCAATTTAAAATGGGACTGGAACGTATTTGTACTGACTGCAGAACTGAGTTCTGTACCAGCTGCACACTCCCGGGTGGCAATGACTCTATTCAGGAGCCTGTGTTGTCATGACATTGTCCTTCAGCTCCCCAAACAAGGTCTACACACAGTGCAAAGTAGCACGCCCCGCAACACACGCAGCAAACTCGCACCACACACTGACAAGGCAAGAGAAAACCTCGCCGGAAACGAAAACCGAAGAGAAGGAAAAAGCGGTCGTTATGTACGGAGCAGATCGTTCAACACGTGCAATTATCCTGGAAACCCAACACTCACTGCAACGCCTTGTTTGGGAGTGCCAAAAAAAAACAAAAAAACACAAAAAACACACGCCGTAGTAGTCTATCTCTCTCCCCCCCAGACCCCCCTATCCCCACAACACCCAAACCCCTTAAAAAAGTGACCTATATATTTTTCTGCTTCCACGCCTGTGTCGAAGTGACAGATAGTTGTCACATTGGGCCACCTTACTGCGCTCTGTAATTAGTTGAAAACCCGAATTACACAGCCGTAATTTTCTCGTGCAGGGCTCCCCGAGATGACGAAGACGCGAAGAGCTATTTATCATGCCGTTCGATCGTGGCTGTTGTCGCAAACAGCGTAAGTAGCGACCTCTGTGCGTCTAAATAAACTATTAGCCTTGGCCGAGGATTTGACGCTTGGCGACCGCGGCGACATGATCGGCATTTGTTTCACATGATAGTCGCAACTGCTGATACAGTCTCGCTGAGAATGGCAATGGTTAGCGTTACACGATGCTATCAGGCGTGTGAATCTGCGAGCTTACCGCCCGCCATGATAGCATCGTCGTTCGGGCAGAGCGGGTAATCCATCGCAGTTTCGTATTCATCAGATAGCCCCGTGACGCTGCCTTGTGTTTTTCAGCGGGGACAAAAGGTGGCTCAACACCGGCCTGTCACCTGCTTGTGCAGGAAGAGTATACCCTGGGCGGTGGTAAGGGGGACCGGTGAACACCCCGACATTCGACACCCCCCGTCGCTTAGCACTCTAAGGTGCATCCGTCTGATAAATCATTGCGACAAAATGGCGGGTAGATAAAATTGTGGCCCTGACCCGGGGCAGGATCTTATCGTTGGCGGTTCTGGGCAAGTGATCCACACCCATGTTTAGCCCGCAGATGGTTCGGGACAGACAGCTTCCAGCCGTCAAATTTAAGACACAAGCAGCAGGGTGGTGGCAGGTCCTCAACCAGGATTTTGATGAGTTCCAGACTATTTGTGAGAAGAAGAAGAACAACAACAAAAAGGTTTGCAGGGACGGTACAAACTGACTTTGTCCACGCACTGTTCCTTGTGGTGCTTGGCGAGAAAAAAGAGCTTTAGACTGTAGTGGACCTGAATTATAGCTTGTCCGTATGTGGGATCTATGCCGGGAAGGAAAGAGCGGATGGCAGTCATGAATTTGTTTCCTCCCTCAGCAGACCTCTTTAAGGAGGGGCGAGAAGGAAGGGGACGGGTGAGGGCTGGGGGTGGGGTGTGTGTGTGTGTGTGTGTGTGTGTGTGTGTGTGTGTGTGTGTGTGTGTGTGTGTGTTGTGTGTGTGTGTGTTGTGTGTGTGTGTGTGTGTGTGGTGTGTGTGTGTGTGGTGGAGTGTGTGTGTGTGTGTGTGTGTGTGTGTGTGTGTTGTGTGTGTGTGTGTGTGTGTGTGTGTGTGTGTGTGTGTGTGGTGTGTGTGTGAGTGGTGTGTGTGATGTGTGTGTGTGTGTGTGTGTGTGTGGTGTGTGTGTGTGTGTGTGTGTGTGTGTGTGTGTGTGTGTGTGTGTGGTGTGTGAGGTGTGTGTGAGTGAGTGTGTGTGTGTGTGTGTGTGTGTGTGTGTGTGTGTGTGTGTGTGTGTGTGTGTGTGTGTGTGATTATGTGCTTTAGACGAACAGGTATATTCATAACTGCATTATTATATCACTGAACTTTTTGGGTCTGCTTAGCTGTTCGTGTCTTCCCTACTTTTGCGTAAGAAGTTGTAGTAAAGCGCTTTGTGTTGCTGAAAGAACTGTATAATTTCCCTGTAATATGATGATGATGATGATGATGATATTTATTATTAGTACTATTTGTTAAAAAAAATTAATCACAATTTGGACAGAATGTAATTGCATTCATTGAAAAGCCTTCAGTTCGGTACATCTTCCAAATTTACTACAAGTAATACCTTGTGACTCCTTCCGACTTCCCAGATATAAAAGACACTTGACTGTCTTAAAAAATATATAAAAATAAAATAAAAAGACAGTCAAAGACCGAACACGAAGGCGACACATGTCAGACGATACACTTGACATGCGCCAGAACCCAGTCTTCTTCGTTTAGGGTTATTGCCTCCCTTGAATAGCGTGGCGCATAAAAACCGCGCAGGAAATGGCTGAGAGCCACAGAGTTCAAGAGCGGTGGATGTCCTGGGATCCCCGTCCCTAATAGTCCGTATAAAAATTATGGTTTCTGTGGACGTAAAGCAACATTAAAACGAATCCAAATCTTAGAGCTCAGGAGCTGTATGAAATAAGAGCTCAGAGCTGGGTAAAAGTCGAGGTGGACGTCCTGGGCTCCCCGTCCCTAATAGTTCTTATGGTCTCTGTGGACGTTAAGTAAAGCTTAGCTAGAACCTGGGCTCCCCGTCCCTAATAGTTCTTATGGTCTCTGTGGACGTTAAGTAAAGCTTAGCTAGAACCTGGGCTCCCCGTCTCTAATAGTCCTTATGGTCTCTGTGGACGTTAAGTAAAGCTTAGCTAGAACCAGGGCTCCCTCTCCCTAATATTTCTTATGGTCTCTGTGGACGTTAAGTGAAGCTTAACTAGAACCTGGGCTCCCTCTCCCCAATAGTCCTTATGGTCTCTGTGGACGTAAAGCGACATTGAAACGAAAAGAAACGTTGAGAGTCAGAGCTCAGGAGCTGTGTGAAAGAAGAGATGGACGTCCTGGGCTCCCCGTCCCTAATAGTTCTTATGGTCTCTGTGGACGTTAAGTGAAGCTTAGCTAGAACCTGGGCTCCCTCTCCCTAATAGTTATTATGGTCTCTGTGGACGTTAAGTAAAGCTTAGCTAGAACCTGGGCTCCCCGTCCCTAATAGTCCTTAGGGTCTCTGTGACTATAAAACAACATTGAAACAAGTTGAGAGTCCAGGTGAGACGGTTTGGCCTAGCGGT
>JABMCL010000684.1:365000-370000 GCA_018857735.1 Alviniconcha marisindica | reverse complement strand
CTACTGAGATGAGCAAAAAACAGAAGAGGAAGGAGGCATGTAGTTTATTGAGGTAAACAAAAAGCAGAAGAGAAAGGAGGCATGCAGTTTATTGAAGTGAACAAAAAACAGAAGAGGAAGGAGGCATGTAGTTTATTGAGGTAAACAAAAAGCAGAAGAGAAAGGAGGCATGCAGTTTATTGAAGTGAACAAAAAACAGAAGAGGAAGGAGGCATGTAGTTTATTGAGGTAAACAAAAAGCAGAAGAGAAAGGAGGCATGTAGTTTATTGAGGTAAACAAAAAACAGAAGAGGAAGGAGGCATGTAGTTTATTGAGGTAAACAAAAAGCAGAAGAGGAAGAAGGCGATAAAAAAGAAGAGGAAGAAGACGTGCAGTTTATTGCGGCTAACAAAAATAAGGGGAAGAAAACTTTCAGTTTACTGAGAGAGAGAGAAAAAAAAAAAAAAAAAGAAGAAGAAGAAGAAGAAGAAGAAGAAGAAGAAGAAGAAGAAGAAGAAGAAGAAGAAGAGTGACAGAGACAATGCAAAAATGACAAGTAAATAAGTAACTTGATGTTTTTACACAGGCGAAGGAAAAGAAGAGGAAGAAGACATGCAAAAAAGAAAAAGAAAGAAAGGAAAAAAGAAAAAGAAAAAAGAAAAAAGAAAAAAGGCGAACGAAAAGAAAAAGAAGAGAAAGAAGACCTACCTAGAACTTTAACGCATTATTCTCATTCGTCGTCTAACAAACCACGTTAAATGTAATCGAAATATCACAACGTGAAAATAGCAGGTAAAAATCACTCCTCTTCTATCACTTCCACAACCCTTACCCCTAGTGAGTAATCATGGTGCTTAACGTCCACAGAAACCACAAGGCTTATTAGGGACGGGGAGATGGGAGCGGGGGGGGGGGGGGGGGGTATGGAGGTAAGGGGAGTAGTAGACTGCATACCTATAGCTGCACTGTCACTACCAGAATGATTCCTGCATTAAGATGGGCAACGATGAGAACTATTTTAATGTTTCATTAATTGTGAGGGACAAAGTCACAAGACAGTGTCCACAGGCCACAACTCTTGAAGAGAAAGGAGAGACGAAGCGGATTCGAACCGAGGTCCCTTACCGCTAGGCCACACCGGCTCACGCCCATACCCCCGCTACCCCCTCCTATTTATCCCCCCCCCTCCCCCCACCCTGCAGACCCGTGTCCACACTGGTCAGGCCCAGGCTGACCTCGGGACAAAGGCCAGGTAATGAAAGAGGAGCTGGACAGTCGATCTGGTCCACAAACCGGACAGAAATAACCACAGAGGTCACCTGAGGCCACGGCTGCAGTGAACACAAGCCCCCAAAAGGTTGAGAGATTGAGATCCAGCGTACCACAGTTAGTTAGTTAGTTAGTTGGTTGTCGGATTTTTGCGTCCTGTCAGTCTCTTAACTGAACTGAACAAAATGCTGTGTTATAGGAACTAGGCTGTCCTTCGCAGGCTAAACGTCTCGTGCGCATGGAGCCGGTTAAAAGAACATGACATGCAGCAAAAGATTTGCAGGCGACCCGAATTTCCCGCGAGGGACAATGCAGTACTAAAAACAAAACACATAAAAAACAAAACAACAACAACAACAACAACACCCCCCAAAAAACAAACAAACAAACAAACCACATACACACACACACAAAAAAACCCCCACACAACTACAACAACAAAAAACCCCACAATAACCCCCCCAAAGAAACAACAACAAACAAACAAACAAACAAACAAACAAACTAACAAACTAACAAACTAACAAACAAACAAACAAACAAACAAACAAACAAACAAACAAAAGAACAACAACAACAAAACACCACCCCAAAAAAACAAAAGCAAAAATAAAAATAAATACATAAAATACAACAACAACAAACCAACACAAAACAACAAACAAACAACACGCTGGTTTTATACCGATTTTATAAGTTTTGTTTTGTTTTTTGGACACCATCACTAACACTTGTTTTATCAGCTCATTGTGTGCTCTTTTCCCCCCCGTGTTTCATTTTGACGTCACCAAAACGTCTTTAGCTTCACGGACAGAACACCAGAAAGGGGTGGGGAGGGGGGGGGGGAGAGAAACAGAACAGTTTTCAAAACCTCAAATACAACGCTAGCTTATAGCTCTGGACACATTAGCACAGTTCACAGTGAACACAAACTAAGCCAAGGCATTAAACAGAAACACAAGTCAATACAGAACTCTGCTATATTATGAGGAATGTACTGCGTATGTATTTACTGTAAGTGTAAGTATGTATGTGTTCCTCCCTCCCACGTAGTCTACAAGAATGTCTCACCCCTGTAATGATAATGCAGTCTACAAGAATGTCTTACCCCTGTAATAATAATGCAGTCTACAAGAATGTCTCACCCCTGTAATAATAATACTTTTTGACAATCGACACAGGTTTGAACGTCGGTGCTACACTGGCTTTTTTCTTTAACAAACTGCTTTTATGGGCCAGAGACAGTACATTATGTTAAAAACAAAAACAAAAACAAACAACCTTTGTTCTTACATAGTGCAAAACCTTACCTTCCTTTACGCTTCGTTTACAGTCACTTTGTTTGGGTAAAAAAGCTGACGTACGGCTTTAGACGAGAGAGAGAGAGAGAGAGAGAGAGAGAGAGAGAGAGAGAGAGAGAGAGAGAGAGAGAGAGAGAGAGAGAGAGAGAGAGAGAGAGAGAGAGAGAGAGAGAGAGAGAGAGAGAGAGAAGACAGACAGACAGACAGACAGACAGACAGACAGACAGACAGACAGAAAAGAGGGGAGAGAGAGAGAGAGAGAAGAGAGAGAGAGAGAGAGAGGAGAGAGAGAGAGAGAGGAGAGAGAGAGAGAGAGAGAGAGAGATTGAATGATTGATTGAACTTTATTTCTCAACGGTGAAGATATTAGCACAAAGGCCGACTCACATATCTGCCGTTGCTACAGTACTACTTATAACCAAGACATTCACAGTTAAATATTATTACAGAAGGCTATAGACAAATACAGCATCAGTAAAAATAAAAACAACAAGAGAGAGAGAGAGAGAGAGAGAGAGAGAGAGAGAGAGAGAGAGAGAGAGAGAGAGAGAGAGAGAGAGGAGAGAGAGAGAGAGAGAGAGAGAGAGAGAGAGAGAGAGAGAGGAGAACAACAACAGACAGCAACACACACACACACACACACACACACACACACACACACACACACACATACACACACACACACACGCACGCAAGCACGCACGCACGCACGCACGCACAACACACAGAAAGACAGAGAGAAAAAAGACGAGTCTCTCTTGTTTCAGTGGCTTAGCTCAAAGAGAACGACAGATTAGCGATATGCTTTGCGGGTCATACGGCGTCAATGCGCCGGTCTCAGACCAGATTGTCAAGACCTGCCGACGACAAAAGCAGAACCGCCGTCTACCCAGACCACCCATCCCGATGGTGTCCTCCCTTTGTCGCTGGGATCGGATGGGCAAACATGGCGGCGCTGCAGCAAGGGGCAGTAACTGCTGCCTCCTTTGCAGAGAAGGGCAGATAAGGGCGTGGCGGATCTGTGTGGTCTGCAAATAGATCGTGTTCTCAAAGCGTCTGAAGTTTTACCCCAGCAGGTCGACCTTTTTCCTTTAGCCGGCCAGCTTTCGGCATTGGTTGGAAGGTTATTATTAACCCAAACGGTAAAATTAAAACGATTTAGTTGACTAGTTGTAGTACACAACCAAAGAAATAAAGAAGTTAAGTGGAAAGAAAGCGAACGCAAACACCCACGTGTGTGTGTGTGTGTGTGTGTGTGTGAGAGAGAGAGAGAGAGAGAGAGAGAGAGAGAGAGAGAGAGAGAGAGAGAGAGAGAGAGAGAGAGAGAGAGAGAGAGAGAGAGAGAGAGAGAGAGAGAGAGAGAGAGAGAGAGAGAGAGAGAGACAGAGACAGAGACAGAGACAGAGACAGACAGAGAGACAGACAGACAGAAACAGAGACAGACAGACAGACAGAAACAGAGACAGGGAGTATGTGTGAGCATGAGTGTGCGCTCGCAATATTTTAGAACCGCTTAAAAAAAATCGTTCTCGACTCTTAATTTGTAGTCTATCTTGATAATTCATGGCAGAACGCAGCTAAACATGTATTCCGGGTCTGGCGGTGAATGCTGTCTTCTTTTCCTGCACTAGTCTGCACCCAAAGAGCTCTGGACTCAAAGGAGCAGCAGTTGACTCCACAATCATGGTTCGCTCTGCATGCAGGAGAGGGCAAGTATGGCGGCTTGCTAGCGTCAAAAGACAAAAATTAATGAGTGATTTTTACTGATTCACATAATTAGTAATTTTGTCTTTTGACGCTAGTAATTAGCCACCATAGGCAAGTCTGTTGGGTGTCGAGTCAAGTCAAGTCAAGTCAAGTCAAGTCAAGTCAAGTCAAGTCAAGTGAACTTTACTATCCCTCACGGGGATGTGTTCCGATGTCTGGTTCTCTTGTTGAGCAATTAACCCAGTATCAATTGAATGCTGGTGGCAGAGACAGAAAGTTTATGTCTCTGTTCTGACCTCCACGCCTTGCTGGATAACACATCTTTTGAGAAAGCTGATTCATTTAAACGCAATTTCTCTCCTCTGGAGAGAGAGAGAGAGAGAGAGAGAGAGAGAGAGAGAGAGAGAGAGAGAGAGAGAGAGAGAGAGAGAGAGAGAGAGAGAGAGAGAGAGAGAGAGAGAGAGAGAGAGGACAGCAGCGGCAGAAGTTAGTTTGTTATTTTTTGGATTATTTTTTGTTATTTTTTTGGATTCTAGAGAAGAAGAAGAAGAAGAAGAAGAAGAAGATTCTTTATTCACCAAGTTTTACAAGGAAAGTGTCTCGAAAGCGGTAAGCATACAAACATAAGCAAACAACAACACTGACATACATCAACTAGCAACCCATTTACACTAACAAAACAACACCCAAACGCATAAAGAAGAAGACATTAATCCTCAAGTAGCCAACCCCTAACCCCTCTT
>JABMCL010000684.1:350000-360000 GCA_018857735.1 Alviniconcha marisindica | reverse complement strand
CACCACACACGCCCCCACACACGTACACATCTACCGCAATAAAACGAAACAGGACCCGCTGGATCAAGTACAGCAACCGAGGAAGCGAACAACCTTGTACAATTTGTTAGCGCTCAGTCGGCGACTCCGTGTCATCCGACACCGTTGTATGCTTTAGTGCGGGCGAGGAAATTGTTGAGAAACGCGCATGAAGTGGTCCTGATCCAGTCTCCATGGACCATCCCACCCACATGACGACGACGGAGCGGGTAACTTGTCACTTGTCACAGAGGTGTGTGCATACCTTTCAGCGGCATAACGATGGTCTGGGGCAAACATTTTGAGGTTACTGGTTTTGTTGACGTCGTCAAAACACTGACTCTGCGAGACAAGCGGTGACTGCTATTGTATGTTAAACAAAAAACAAAAACAAAAAACAACAAAAAACAAACAAACAAAAAAACAAAACTAAAAAATAAAAAAAATAAAAAACCCAGAAAATAAATAATCTTCTTTTGGGTGGATACTGTTAAATTATTGTCTTGTTGCGTGGGTGGAAGTGCATTCAGTAATCTCTCTCTCTCTCTCTCTCTCTCTCTCTCTCTCTCTCTCTCTCTCTCTCTCTCTCTCTCTCTCCCCTAAAAAATTGATTGTTGTATACATGTATGTCCATGGAAGAAATTTCATTCCGGTGTTTCTGCACATTTGTAGCAACTCTGTGAAACTGCATTAACCAGTTGTTTATTCGTGCTTATAATATCTGTTTGTAGCAAAGTCGTGCTTATTTGTGTTTGCAGTATAGCAAGGACTGGCTGTTAGATAGGTTCAAATGGACCTAACGCTACTATCCTTGAGTATTAAAGTTTTCGAGTTCGAGTTCAAGTTCTCTCTTTGTCTCTGTCTCTCTGTCTCTGTGTGTGTGGTGGTGAAGTGTTGCTTAATGTCCTCAGATGTCAGTTGACATATTAGGGACAAGTTGTGACCAATGCCGAAGCACGGTTCAATAATTCTTTACGTCCACGGAAACCAGAAGGCTCGTTAGGACGGACAGCCCAGGACGGCCACCTCGACTCTCACACAGCTCCTGAACTATGGTCTGTGTGTGTCTCTCTCCCCCCTGATATAACCGTCATGGTTGACTGGGCGTAAAACACCAAGTTACTTGCTCTCTCTCTCTTTCTCTCTTTCTCACTCTCTCTGTCTGTGTCTGTCTGTCTGTTTGTCTGTCTGTCTGTCTGTCTCTGTCTCTCTCACACTCTCTCTGTGCGTCTCTGTCTCTGTCTGTCTCTCTCTCTCTCACTCTCTCTGTGTCTCTGTCTTTATCTGTCTGTCTGTCTGTCTGTCTGTCTGTCTGTCTGTCTGTCTTTTCTGTCTGTCTGTCTGTCTGTCTGTCTGTCTGTCTCTCTCTCTCTCTCTCTCTCTCTCTCTCTCTCTCTCTCTCTGCACCCCTCTCTTTCGTCGTCTCTCTCTTTCCCTCTCCCCTTACCCCCATTCTTCCTACTCTCTCTTCCCCTTTTTTCTCCCATCGCCTCTCTCTTTATTCATCTCTCTAATTAATCTCTCTCGACCCCCACCTTCTCTCTCTCTCTCTCACTAACTCTCCTGATCTCTCTCTCTCTCTCTCTCTCTCTCTGTCTCTGTCTCTGTCTCTCTCTCTCTTAGGCCCGGCCGTTACTTTTGTGGCAAGCTTTAATCAACGGCTTCTTAAGCGAGCAGCTGTTTTCCTCTTTAAAGCTACAAATAATGTCGCACCACACGCTAAAGCTGGGGTGAACCTCGGCTATAACCGGCGTGTTTGATGACAACAACGACAATGCAAAAACACGACGTCTCCCTCAATCACCATCCCTTCCAGAGAAGGAGAGAGAGAGAGAGAGAAGAGAGAGAGAGAGAGAGAGAGAGAGAGAGAGAGGGGAGAGAGAGAGAGAGGGGGGAAAAGAGAGAGAGAGAGAGAGAGAAAAGAGAGAGAGAGAGAGAAGAGAGAGGAGAGAGAGAGAGAGAGAGAGGAGAGAGAGAGAGAGGAGAGAGAGAGAGAGAGAGAATTTTATTATTTTCATTAAAAAATCCTCAAGAGAGAGAGAGAGAGAGAGAGAGAGAGAGAGAGAGAGAGAGAGAGAGAGAGAGAGAGAGAAGAGAGAGAGAGAGAGACTGAACGAAGAATGGTCTTAGAGAGAGAGAGAGAGAGAGAGAGAGAGAGAGAGAGAGAGAGAGAGAGAGAGAGAGAGAGAGAGAGAGAGAGAGAGAGAGAGAGAGAGGAGAGAATTTTATTATTTTCTTATAAAATCTCTCAAAAGCGAAGCGTGGAAGAAGAAGAAGTAGACTGCTGATCGGGAGGAAGGAGATAGGGGGAGGATAGCCTCTGAATCTGAACACCGAGAATGGAATTCTGATCGTTTTTTTTTTTTTTTTTTTTTTTTTTTTTTTTTTTGTCATATCTACAAAGGCTTCGGCAGCGCAGTATGTAGTATGACGGGGACCGCTCGACGTCTGTGGCCCCTGCTTTTGTCTCGAACCTCATTTACACGCGCCTTTGTGCCTACTGCGCATCTACCGGAAGAATGGCGAGGATTAGCTCCCTTGGCGGAAGCAGCAAGGGGTAGGGTGACTACAAAGGCGTTATGAAATTAGAGACTCAGTCATGTGCAGTGATGCAAGATACACATGTTTAACCTTTTTTTCTTCTTCTTTGTATAATCAAAGGCAAAACTTGATAAAAGGAGGAAAATCCGTGTAGCCTTTGAAGCTGGAGTTGTCGTGTCAGTGCATCATTCATTCTCATAGATCTACAGCAAAATTTATGTAAACATTTGTTGAGCGTCTCATCTCGAGATGAGCCCTAAGTGCTTCACAAGGGCGTGATATATGTCTTAGACATTGGCGAAGTTGAATGCGAAGGTGTTAGCCCTAAACGCACTTGGTAAGCAGACCATTCTAAATAAAGCGCTGAATACTCCTTTACCAATTAACTGTATTGTTGGAAAAAAAATTCGCTCTTAAAAAAAACAAAAAAACAGCAAAAAAGGAAACAAAGAAAATACCCCCCCCCCCCCTCAGAACAAACAAACAAATAAAACCACAACAAACAAACAAACAAACAAAACCACAACAATAACAAGAAACAAAGGGGGGGAAAGAAAGTAAAAAACGACACCAAAAGCTAAAGTACAAGAAGAAGAAGAAGAAGAAGAAGAAGAAGAAGAAGAAGAAGAAGAAGAAGAAGAAGAAGAAGAAGAAGAAGAAGAAGAAGAAGAAAGAAAGAAAGAAAGAAAAAGAAACACAAAGAAAAACAAATACAAACAAAAAAACAACAACAACAATCAATCAAACAAACAACAACAATAACAATATAATACACAACCTAGTAACGAAAACAAACATACAAACACACACACGTACACACACGCATACACATATTGTACACGCAAGCACGTACGCACGCACGCACGCACGCACGCACACACAACCCAACAACAACAAAACTCGTACGCTCTGCTCTATGTTGTCTCGTGAGTTCTCCGAATGAATAAATCTGATAGTATATATATATATATATATATATATACAGACCTGACATCATAATAACAGCTTCATTTTGCCTATATTGAGTAATCTGTTTCGCTAAATGATGTTGTTGGTCGCTTTAATACAGCGATATTCTCCGTTTTCGATCAGACTAATTGCGTTCTTGTCGCATGTCATTCTAAATGAGTGACTAGATTTTATAGCGCGTTTTTGAATATCCACCGAAGTGGCCTACTTACAGCGCTGTTTGGTTGTTGCATGGCTGGCGCCACGTGAAACTGCTGCCATCTCGGCGCGTTCTGTGTACACAGTACAACTATTAACCACGCACCTCACTTTATGCAAAGCCACATACGTAGGGTGTAGGTGTGTTTAGATGTTTTCTGTCACTTGCACTTTTGGCAGAACGACAGGGAGCTTTTACGTGCAACTGCGTATCGGGGGTGACCGGATACCGAAATAAGAATCAGCACGGAAAGTTGACCGTGGAGAAGAAAATCTCCCGCTGCCATAATGCATCCTTATTTTTGAACCTGGCTTTGGGTACAGCGGACGCAGAAATTAAGGCACCCTTCCTGCCGAGAATTCAGAGCTGTCCAAGGTTCTCTTTAAAATCTGGAGTTGGTCAGATTATAGCTGTTATGCTTCGCCTACTGCCAAGAAATGTCGTCTTTTCTTTTTGTGGTTCATTCAACCTCATTAAGGTTGCACATCTTGGCGTACCATGGAGTGGGCAGTGTTGGAGCAGTTTTTCACTGTTCATCCACGCGTGTTGGAGCAGGTCTTCATTGGTCATCTGAGAAATTGTTGGAGCAGGTGTTCACTGTTCATCCACGCCGTGTTGGAACAAGAGAGAGAGAGAGAGAGAGAGAGAGAGAGAGAGAGAGAGAGAGAGAGAGAGAGAGAGAGAGAGAGAGAGAGAGAGAGAGAGAGAGAGACAGACAGACAGACAGACGAAGACAGACAGACAGAGAGACAGAGACAGACAGACAGACAGAAGATCCCAAACGGTCTTGCACCCCAGGAAAAAAACGCTTACAACAAACCAACACAGACACAGACACAGACACAAACTCGCTCTCAGCGGGCCCCTGCAACGAAATTGGACAATGTTTTCGGTGGATAGTAATCTTGGCCGCCATTGTGAACCAGGGGCAGGATTACTCCGTCCTGACACCTCCGTGTCTAGCTGGGGACCCGGCCACAGACCCGCACGACACCGAACAAAGAGCGGAGAAATTCATCAAGATGTTTAACGAGACACGGCGAGAAACAGACAGCGGCTGTCCTTCTTGACTCTGATTGGCTCCGCGGGGACCAAAAAGTCTTGTAACCTCGGAGCTGTCAGCGTGAAATAGTCCCTGAACCACTGGGACTTTTTTTTTTTTTTTTTGGCGACTGTTTTGTTTTGTTCGGGACAATCGCACAACGACTAGACCCGTTGACAGTGCTCTTGCCACCTCGGTCAATAGAGGCTTTTAATCGACTGGAATAGAAAAAAAGAAGAAGAAGCGCATTTGCCTGTGTTTTAAAGCGTAAGCGCGGCTGTGTTTATGGGACGAATGGAAAAGGTACACGTGCTAAGTGCGCGTTTTAAATGCATCACTTGGTTATTCATGTGACCAACGAAAGCGTTGATTCTTACATTTATACGAGAAGTGCCAGCCACCTTTTGTCTGGTCGAGAAACAGGAACAGCAGAGTGCGATGACCGTCGAATCTACTTACCGTGAGGTCAGGAAGGAGAGAACGTTCGGGTGAGATTGTTCAGGGCGTTGAATCAGTCCGCCACTCGGGTTAGCGAAGCTGTGAAGTCACGCCCTGCTACACACGGCAGGGCAGTTTGTAAAAAACAGAGTGAGGTGATCGAAGTCGAATGGAATGAGGAAAAGAACTCACGAAGGAAGAGGAGAAGAAGAAGAAGAAGAAGAAGAAGAAAGAGGACCAGGACCTTTTTCTGCAAAGCCGAAACGAGCATAGCTCATGCACCCCCGCCAACCCCCACACACACACACTACCCTCCAAAGCCAGGCATAGCACACACCCCATACACACCACACACACATGCACAGCACACATACACACACACACACACACACACCACACACCACACCACACACACACAACACACACACACACACCACACACAAACACACACCACCACACACACACACACACACACACACACACACACACACACCCCCAGAAACCAAACAGAGCATGCTATGCACACCACCACATACACACATACACACACACACACACACACACACACACACACACACACACACACACACACACACACACACACACACACACACACAACACACACAAAACACAACACACATCACACACCACACATACAACACACACACACACACACACACACACACACACACACACACACACACACACACACACACACACAAACACAACACACACACACAACAACACACACACACACCACACACACACACACACACACACACACACACACACACCTCAACACACACACACACACACACACACACACACACACACACACACACACACACACAAACACACACACACACACACACACACACACACACACACACACACACACACTACCCTCCGAACCAAACAAGCATAACTAACACAACCACACACCAACACACACACACACACACACACACACACACACACACAGACACACACACACCCCACACACACACACACACACACACACACACACACACACACACACACACACACACACACACACACACACACACACACACACACACACACACTGACCCTCTAGAAAAACCGAAAAAAGCATAACTCATGCACCCCCCCCCCCCCCCCCCACACACATCACATTGACCCTCCAGAAAAGCCGAAAAAAGCATAACTCATGCACCCCCGCCCCCTACACACACATTGGCCCTCCAGAAAAGCCGAATAGAGTATAGCTTATACCTACCCACACCCCCCACACCTCCTGCTGACCCTTCAGAAAAACCGAAAAGAACATAACCCCAGCGAAAATCCAAAAGGCGCATAGCCCCATACAGAAACGTCGAAAAGCGCATAGCTCAGACTCTCCCACCCCGAAAGAGAACAGCTCACCCTACGCCACCCTCCCAAAAAGGCAAAAAAAGGCATAGCTCAGACCCCACTCCCTTCCCGAAAAGGCAAAAAGAGCACAGCTGAGAACTCCCTCCCTCAAAGACAAAAAGAGCATAGTCAGACCCCTTCCCCGCCCTTCCGAAACGACAAAACGAACATAGCTTAGAACTCCCTTCCTCCAGAAAAGACCACAAGAAAAGCCGAAAGAGAATAGCTCAGAAATCCCTCCCTCCCTGACGCAAAGCCGAAAAGAGCATAGCTCAGAAATCCCTACCTCCCTGACGAAAAGCCAAAAAGAGCATAGCTCAGAAATCCCTCCATCCCTGACGAAAAGCCGAAAGAGAATAGCTCAGAAATCCCTATCTTCCTGACGAAAAGCCGAAAAGAGCATAGCTCAGAAATCCCTCCCTCCCTGACGAAAAGCCCAAAAGGGCATAGCTCAGAAATCCCTCCCTCCCTGACGAAAAGCCCAAAAGAGCATAGCTCAGAAATCCCTCCCTCCCTGACGAAAAGCCCAAAAGAGCATAGCTCAGAATTCCCTCCCTCCCTGACGAAAAGCCCAAAAGAGCATAGCTTCCCGAAAAGACAAAAAGAACACAACTCAGAAATCCCTCCCTCCCTCCCTCACGAAAAGACAAAACGAGCAATTACTCCCTTTCCCCCTTCTTTCCTAAAAAAAAAAAAAAAAAAAAAGCCCAAAGACTAAGAATACCCTAAAAACCGAAAAAAGAGAGCATAGCCTACCCCTTCAGAGGTGGGTGTCTGTTTGATGACAGACGGAGGATCAAAGGAGACATGCGACATTTTCGTGCCGTTGACACAGTCTCGCTGAGCACCTCTTCCCCACTCCTCTCCCTTTCGCCATCCGTCGCCATCACGTTTCCTGCACCGCCCCGACTTACCTCCCCTTGTCCGCCTAACCTCCCTTGGCCTACATCCAAAGAATGGCGCCCCCCTCAAAAGTGTTGATTAACACAAGAGGGGCTATAAGGTCGCTTACGTGTCTGTTGATTGAGGTTTCGCCTGTCTCGACCACCAACGCGGACAGCGTGAATCGGACAGGGTTAGTTATGTAAATCTGAACACACTGGAAGTATTTTTCTGAGTCAGAGAGAGAGAGAGAGAGGGGGGGGGGGAGGGGCAGGGGGGGGCGGGGGAGAGAGAGAGAGAGAGAGAGAGAGAGAGAGAGAGGAGGAGAGAGAGAGAGAGAGAGAGAGAGAGAGAGAGAGAGAGAGAGAGAGAGAGAGAGAGAGAGAGAACGAACAAATGATTTTTTTATTTTTGAGGTTAATGGAATAATAGTCAGTGCAATACTGTTTTACATCCAGCCCTCGGTGAAACAATCTAAAACAAAATATCAACTGAATATCAAAAGAGCAAGTTAACTATTGAGAGAGAGAGAGAGAGAGAGAGAGAGAGAGAGAGAGAGAGAGAGAGAGAGAGAGAGAGAGAGAGAGAGAGAGAGAGAGAGAGAGAGAGAGAGAGAGAGAGAGAGAGAGAGACGAGAGAGAGAGAAGAGAGAGAGAGAGAGAGAGAGAGAGAGAGAGAGAGACAGAAACAGAGACAGAGAAGAGACAGAGAGACAGAGAGACAGAGACAGAGACAGAGACACAGAGAGAGACAGAGAGAGACAGAGACACAGAGAGATACACAAAGAGAGACAGAGACAGAGAGGCAGAAAGAGACAGAGACACAGACAGAGACAGAGCGCTGATAGTTCTGCCCTTTCCTGTGGAAAGAGAAGAGATACACAGCCTGCCCCAGTCTGAAACCAGTGTAGTTGATTATATTTCTACAGAGCGTGTTGGTGCCAGAAAAGTGTTTGCTTCTCTCTGTCTGTCTTTTGTTCTTTTCTTTTCTTTTCTTTTCTTCAGGGTTAGATGTGAGATCTTGAAATAGTCGCGTTCCTGTTCCCTCAAGGGATAACAGACATATGCAAATATACATGCAATATTTATGTATGAATAATTTACAACAACAAACAAAAAATAAAGCAGCAACAACAAACAAAACAAAACAAAACAAAAACAAAAACAAAAAGAGTAAAGAAAGAAAGAAAGAAAGAAGAAGAAGAAGAAGAAGAAGAAGAAGAAGAAGAAGAAGAAGAAGAAGAAGAAGAAGAAGAAAGAAAGAAAGAAAGAAAGAAAGAAAGAAAGAAATTGACAAAAAAAGGCCATTCATATTATTGTTAGTATAATTAGCACTTAAAGTAATAAATGCAGTGATCATAACATTCTCTTATCGTGCATGCGTGGTGTGTGTGTGTGTGTGTTGTGTGTGTTGTGTGTTTGTGTGTGTGTGTTGTGTGTGTGGGGGTGGTGGTGGTGGTGCGTGCGTGCGTGCGTGCGTGCGTGCGTGGTGGTGCGTGCGTGTGTGGTGGTGTGTGTGTGCGTGCGTGTGCGCGCGCGCATGTGTGTGTATGAGAAGAAAAAAAATTCATTGCGACATGTGTTGGTTCCTGCAAGATTTATCGCATGTTGTACGGGCTACCTTTTATTGCTCCATTCGATGCTCCCTCGTTATCAATATCTAAAGATCTACAAAACTTTATTGCATAGCTATTAATTGTTGTTTATATACCTCTTTTCACGACCGCGTTTTGTACTGTTCAATATTCATGCCAGATATCGACAGCAATGATGTCGGTACCAGGCAAAGGCTTCAGATAGCGAGGCAAAGGCAGACTGTTTTCTCATAATTATCCCATATAAATTATGTTTTATTCCCTCTTCCCTTCATCTGATGGACAAACCAAGATGCGAACCCTCGATACGAGCTGTGATCTTAGAAAACAGGAAGTCACTATCACTCACATGCAAAGCTGCCCCGAGATTAGCTTCCGGTGTCCACGAAAAATTAGGAGACAGATTCTGTTTCCTGTAATGTTGTGGCGGTGTATGTCCCTTTGTGTTTCGATAATACAACGTGCGTGGATATGGACCGACACCGAGCAGGCTGGTTCAGTCATGGACCTGTATCTACGGTCCATGGGTTCAGTCTTATGGCTTTTATATACGTCCACGTTTGGGAAATGTAGAAGGGAAGTGGCATGAAACAGGGGCGCTATTGTTAATACAACCCGTTGACAGTTTAGCTGACGAGAACATCGACGACCTCAGCAACAACAAAGAGAGCAGAAGTAAACAGTTGGATGGGGGAAGTCGGGGGGGGGGGGGGGGGAAGGCAGGGAAGGGGGTGGAAAGGAGGGAGAGAAGGACGGAGCGAGAAAAACTACGGAGCGAAGGAGAGAGAGAGAGAGAGAGAGAGAGAGAGAGAGAGAAGAGAGAGAGGAGGAGAGAGAGAGAGAGAGAGAGAGAGAGGGAGGAGAGAGAGAGAGAGAGAGAGAGAAGAGAGAGAGAGAGAGAGAGAGAGAGAAAAGAGAGAGAGAG
>JABMCL010000684.1:335000-345000 GCA_018857735.1 Alviniconcha marisindica | reverse complement strand
CCCCACACACACACACTCTCTCTCTCTCTCCTTCACACACTCACACACACCTTCACCAACCATTACTAGTGATGTACCGGTGGAAGAGAGAGAGAGAGAGAGAGAGAGAGAGAGAGAGAGAGAGAGAGAGAGAGAGAGAGAGAGAAGAGGGAGAGAGGAGAGAGGAGGGGCGGGTGGTGGGTGGTGGGGTGAGGTGGAGGGGGGGTGGGGGGAAAACACACACGAAAATACCCTCAACCCCCTCCATCATGTAGGCGGCACGACCCCAGACAAGAACGACCCCCCCCCCCCCCCCATAAAAAAAGAAAGAAAGAAAGAAAAAAACAAAACAACAAAAGCCCCACCCCCTAGCAAACAACAACAACACTACCAACAAAAACACCCTCTAAAACAACAACAACAACAACAACAACACACACACAGTCAACAACAACAACAACAACAACAAGCACACACACACACACACACACACACACACACACACACACACGAAAAGAAACAGCACACACACACACACCACACACACACACACACACGAACGCACCACTGCTGAGGTTTTTTTTCTACCCTTGTCTCGCACGCACGTTGTACTTGGCAGTCAGGACTTATTTGTCAATGCGATTCGACGGAAATGCAGTTTCTTCTCTCCTCGACGACACACAAAGCGCCTCCAGGCATGAGCCGGTGGGCTGACCGGTCGCAGTAAAGCGGGTGTCTGCGAAAGCACACTTGCAGAAGTCAGCGGGTGTGAAGTCATCCATTACTCGCTGACAGCTCTCTTTCAGCCCACCCCTGTTCGTCGTTTTCCCCGTCACAGTTATCATCGTTTTTTTTTTGTGTGTCACCCCCCCCCCCCCCAAGCTTTTTCCTTCGCGCCGAGCATCGTGCTACACCCATCTCTCGCCTGCCCCTTTTTGTGACCGCCACTAAGGGTGGTGAAGTTTGTGGATTTTCAAGTTCCGTCAACGGCTCTAGGTCAGTTCGTGACGAGCAAACACTAGTGTAAGTCACACGTTTTAGAACCATATCAGGGTCAACAAAGGTTGTGGAATCACAAGAAAGAGAGAGAAAAACAACCAACCAAACAAACAACCAAACAAACAAAACGAACAACAAAAAAGTACAGAAAAACACACAGACAACAACAACAAAGAAACACACAACAACACACAACCACACACACACAACACCACACACACACACAGCACACACACACACACACACACACACACCACACACACACACACACACACACACACACACACACACACACACAACACACAACCAACAAAACACAACACACACAACCACCACACACACACACACACACACACAACACACACACAACACACACAAAACACACACACACACAACACACACACACACCACACACACCACACACACACCACACATCACAAATACACACACATACACACACACCAACAACTAACACACACACACAAACACACCCACACACACAACACACACACACACCACCACACACAAAACACAAAAAAAAACAACCACACACACACACCACAACCACACACACACCACACACACACACACCACACAACACTCCAAAACACACCACAACACACACACACACAAAAACAACACACCACACACACACACACACACACCACACACACACACAACCACACAAACAAACCACAACACACACACACACAACACACACAACACACACACACACACAACACACCACACACACAACACACACACCCACAACACAACCAACACACCACACATCACTTCACACTAACACACTGACTACACAAAACTCAGTTTACACACAACTTAAAACGGCCAGCAATCAGAGACCTGCGACGGATGAAGGCTGCAGCAAGGAACAGAAAACATGGCACAGGTCTGCAACATGTTGAAGAAGACTCACTGGCCAGTGGAGACACCCAGCTGACCAGGCTCTATGGTAGGAACTGGACAGGACAGCTCGATTCGACATTCAGGCCGGACCGTTCCTTGTGAACAGCAATTCTATGGCCCGGAGGGGAACTGGACAGGACAGCTCGATTTGACATTCAGGCCGGACCGTTCCTTGTGAACAGCAATCTATGGCCCAGGGGAACTGACAGGACAGCTCATCGACATTCAGACCGGACCGTTCCTTGAACAGCAATTCTAGGCCCGGAGGGGAACTGACAGGACAGCTCGATTCGACATCAGGCACCGTTCCTTGTGAACAGCAATCAGGCCCGAGGAACTGACAGGACAGCCATTCGACATTCAGACCGGACCGTTCCTTGTGAACAGCAATTCTATGGCCCGGAGGGGAACTGGACAGGACAGCTCGATTCGACATTCAGGCCGGACCGTTCCTTGTGAACAGCAATTCTATGGCTCAGGAGGAACTGGACAGACAGCTCGATTGACTTCAGGCCGACCGTTCCTGTAACAGCAATTCTATGGCCAGGAGGAACTGGACAGGACAGTCGATTCGACATTCAGGCCGGACCGTTCCTTGTGAACAGCAATTCTATGGCCCGGAGGGGAACTGGACAGGACAGCTCGATTCGACATTCAGGCCGGACCGTTCCTTGTGAACAGCAATTCTATGGCCCGGAGGGGAACTGGACAGGACAGCTCGATTCGACATTCAGGCCGGACCGTTCCTTGTGAACAGCAATTCTATGGCCCGGAGGGGAACTGGACAGGACAGCTCGATTCGACATTCAGCCGGACCGTTCCTTGTGAACAGCAATTCTATGGCCCGGAGAGGAACTGGACAGGACAGCTCGATTCGACATTCAGCCGGACCGTTCCTTGTGAACAGCAATTCTATGGCCCGGAGGGAACTGGACAGGACAGCTCGATTGTCATTCAGACCGGACCGTTCCTTGTGAACAGCAATTCTATGGCCCGGAGAGGAACTGGACAGGACAGCTCGATTCGACATTCAGGCCGGACCGTTCCTTGTGAACAGCAATTCTATGGCCCGGAGGGGAACTGGACAGGACAGCTCGATTCGACATTCAGGCCGGACCGTTCCTTGTGAACAGCAATTCTATGGCCCGGAGGGAACTGGACAGGACAGCTCGATTTGTCATTCAGACCGGACCGTTCCTTGTGAACAGCAATTCTATGGCCCGGAGAGGAACTGGACAGGACAGCTCGATTGAATTCAGACCGGACCGTTCCTTGTGAACAGCAATTCTATGGCCCGGAGAGGAACTGGACAGGACAGCTCGATTCGACATTCAGACCGGACCGTTCCTTGTGAACAGCAATTCTATGGCCCAGAAGGGAACTGGACAGGACGGCTCGATTCGTCATTGAGACCGAACAGTTGCCTGTGAACAATAATAATTCTATGGCTCTAGTCGGGAACCGGAGAGGACGACTCGATTCGTCATTCAGACCGGACCTATCAATGAGAACAGCGATTCTGTGGCCCAGAAGAGAACTGGACAGGATGGTTCGATTCGTCATTCAGACCGGACTGTTCCTTGTGAACAACATCAAGAAGAAGACCTCCTCAAAGACGGATACAGCACAAACAAAGTCTATAAGCACGGTTCGAGGCGACATTTGTGTTTTCTGGAGGGTTTTCAATGGGTGTACCACAACAAACGGCGGACCTTATCGTCCCATTCCTAGTCCTCACTCAATATGCTGGCCTTTCTTTCGCGTGTTCATGTTCCAGTTTTTCTCTTCACAGCTGCGTGTGTTCCTTCTCTTCAAGCGGCACTATTGATGACCAGAATCGCAACACAACACACGGCCAAGGTCGGGACACGCTATTTGGATGCACGTGCGCCGTGAAAAAAAAAATTCAAAAAAAAATTCAAGAGATCTTAATCCCAACCTGTCGCAGAGGAACCATTTTGAGACACAACAGTCGCAGCTGACAGAGATCACAGAGGCCATTCCTTTTCTACCTTTCAAGTCTGTCGGGACTAACTAAATATCAAAGGGAATTTTGTCTAATCGGCTGGAGGGAATGTTGAACCTATTGGACCGCCGCTTAGCCGCTTTTTTTCCAGGAAATAAAGAGTGTGAATTTCTTTTCTGCGGCGGCATTCTTCCCATCGACCAGTACGACTGCTAGCTTTTGGGATCGGAGAGTCCGGTGACGTCTAAAGCTCACTGAGCGAGACGGCGGGTGCGTCACGGCTTGTTCAGTTCAGTGCCTGCATGATTAAGGGTGAGGGGTAGGTGGGCATGGAACATCTGGACGGACTCCAGAGAAGAAGAACGTACTTTTGACTGACACTACCATTGGTGGCGGGCTCTGCAATGCGGGTCTGCAGAAGAGAGAGAGAGAGAGAGAGAGAGAGAGAGAGAGAGAGAGAGAGAGAGAGAGAGAGAGAGAGAGAGAGGGTCAATGACCTGCAATCATTGCAGCACGATCAGATCGAATTAAAAAGAAACATACCCAGAAGTGTGCAGAGTTCAGCTCAGTTCATTTCAGGATGGTATGTATGTATGTATGTATGTATGTATGTATGTATGTATGTATGTATATGTATGTATGTATGTATGTATGTTTGTATGTATGTATATATGTACGCGCTCGGAAAAGCTGTAATCATTGAAAAAAAAAAGAGAAAAAAGAACGGTGCAGAGTTCAACTCAGTTCACTTCAGCATGGTATGTTTGTAAGTACGCGCTTAGAAAGGCCCATACGCGCTCGTTCCACCTGTTCCCTCCCGGTCCAGTGTGTGTGTGTGTGTGTGTGTGTGTGTGTGTGTGTGTGTGTGTGTGTGTGTGTGTGTGTGTGTGTGTGTGTGTCCGTTTGTGAGTCTGTGTGTCTGTGTGTGAGTCTGTCTGTTTGTGTGTCTGTGTGTGTGTCTGGGTGTGTCTGGGTGTCTGTGTGTGTTTGTGTGTCTATGTGTCTGTCTGTGTGTCTATCTATCTGTCTGTGTCAACGACAATGAATGATTTGACACTCGACTCGCTGAACCGATTAAGTTTAGACTCCGTCTGAAGACTCCCTGGGATACGAGGGTATTATGTATACTTATAGCATGGGTAACACCTCCTTCACTGATTAACACTGTAAACGGTTGTTGTTGTTGTTGTCAATGGCATTTATATAACGCTATTCTCCGCTCTCGAACAGACTTACTGCGCTCGCATGTGATTTTACAGGAGTGACTAGTTTTTGTTTTTGTTTTAATTTTTATAGCGCGTTTTTGAATATCCACCGAAGGGATATACTTACAGCGCTGACGTGGCTGGTGCCACATGAAACTGCTGCCGTCTCGTCGCTTTCTGTGGACACCATACAACAATGCACCATGTCACTTCATGCAAAGCCACATACTTAAGGTGCATGCGTGTGTAGCTGTAACCTGCCACCTGCACTTTGGCAGAAAGGACCGGGATCTTTTACGCGCTACTGCGGTAACACGGGGGTGGAACGGATACCGACATAAGAGTCAGCACAGAAAGTTGACCCTGGAGAAGGACATTCTCCCGCCGCACCTGCCGGGACTCGAACTCGGTGGAAGCTATTATTTTTCGCCTCTCAAATGAGATAGGACAGTAAGGAGGTGAGGATGGAAAGAGAAGTGGGGGGTGGGAAGAGGGGGGGGTGGAGGGGGCTAGGGGTCTTTGTCGAATCATTAGGGCATGATTCAAACGAGGGGATGATTCAATGTGACGGAAGGTGAAATGGACCCCTATCCGCGTTCCCCTCCCCCCTCCCCCTCCGTGCCCCCTCGCCCCCCACGGCATTATAGTGGGGGGGGGGGGGGGGGGGGGGGGGGGGGGAGACCAAATAGGTCTCGACGACATGGCTGTTCACTTTGCTTTTGACTAGCACTGATAATAGCAATAGTAGTAGGAGGAGGAGGAGGAGGGGGAGCAGCAGCAGCAGTAGTAACAATAACAACAACAAACAACAATATACTTTATTCATCCCAGTGGGAAATTAAAGCTGTCGTTCGATCGCACAACGAAGAACATATCTCAATAATTCTAAGTCATGAACCACACGCACATACACACTCTTAGACATACGCCCCCTTTCTCTCAATCTACATACCCTAATACTTAGTTATAGCAAACCCGAAATTACCTGGAGTAATGCTTTCTCTGTGTCAAACCAAAACGTAAAAATTCTCAAATTAAATAAAAATCATTAGGTTGACACATCCCCAACCCTCCCTTAGAAACAGACGTCTTGACGCATGCGCACACTCAGTTAATGACTGGTATAATTTTCATTAAAAACTGACAGAGCCGAGGGTAAAACGAGGCTTTATAACGGTTTGTATTATTTGTTCTCGGAAGTAAAAATCTTCCACTCCTTGCTACGTCTGCTATCAAAGTAGTGTCTCATTGGGTGTGTAGGGTCGTTTAATATTTGCATTAGTTTTCTGTACAGTCTTTTTTCTTTATATAGTAGTAGTAGTAGTAGTAGTAGTAGTAGTAGTAGTAGTAGTAGTAGTAGTGGAAGTAGTAATAGTACTAGTAGTAATGATGATGATGATGATGATAATAATAATAATAATAATCATAATAATTATTATTTTAATAGGGTGGGAATAGCTCGGTTGGTAGAGCGTCTGACAGGCACAATACTGACCAACGTCTGATGATAATCTCAGCGTGTGATGATAATCCCAACGTGTGATGATAATCCCAACGTGTGATGATGATCCCAACGTGTGATGATGATCCCAACGTGTGATGATGATCCCAACGTGTGATGATAATCCCAACGTGTGATGATAATCCCAACGTGTGATGATGTTCTTAGTGTGTGGTGATCCCAACGTGTGATGATTATCGCAACGTGTGATGATAAATAAATTATAATAATAATGGAAATTTGTAAAGCGCCTACCCTGCGGCTCAAAGCGCTGAACAAGCATACACACATAATGTACATCGAGATGGAAAATGTTATCCCCAAAAATTAATATGTAATATATCGACAAGTGTTTGAGATAATTATAAAAGGATGCACACGCACACACCACACACAACCAACAACACTACACACACACACACACACACAATACACCACAACACACACTATATACACACACACACATACATACAAACACACACAACACACACACACCCACACACACACACACACACACACACCACCACACAAACACAACCAACCACACACCACACACACACACACAACACACACCACACACACAACACACACACACACACACACACACACAGTTTGATCCTAGTGTGTGGTGATCCCAGCGTGTGATGATTATCGCAACGTCTGATGATGAACCCAGCGGGTTATAAAAATTACAGCGTGTTATAATGATCCCAACGTGTTATAATGATCCCAGCGTGTGATGATTATCGCAACGTGTGATGATGATCCCAGCGGGTTATAATGATTACAGCGTGTTATAATGATCCCATCGTGTGATGATGACCCCAGCGTGTGATGATCCCGACATGTGATGATGATCCCGACGTGTGATGATGATCCCAACGTGTGATGATGATCCCAACGTGTGATGATGATCCCAACGTGTGATGATGATCCCAGCGGGTGATGAAGATCCCAGTTGTTTTAATGATAACAGCGTGTTATGACGATCGCGGTGTGTAATGATGATCCCAGCGTGTTATAATGCTCCCAGGGTGTAATGATGATCCCAGCGTGTTATAATGACCCCAGGGTGTAATGATGATCCCAGCGTGTTATAATGACCCCAGGATGTAATGATGATCCCAGCGTGTTATAATGACCCCAGGGTGTAATGATGATCCCAGCGTGTTATAATGACCCCAGGGTGTAATGATGATCCCAGCGTGTTATAATGCTCCCAGTGTGTAATGATGATCCCAGCGTGTTTTATGATCCCAGGGTGTAATGATGATCCCAGCGTGTTTTATGAAAAGTGTTTGATCATCCCTGTGTTTGAAAAATTACCGTTTCATGATCCCTGCGTGTGATGATCCCAGCGTGTGATAACGATCCCAGCGTGTGATAATGATCCCAGCGTGTGATAATGATCCCAGCGTGCAATAATAATCCAAGCGTGTGATAATGATCCCAGCGTGTGATAATGATCCCAGCGTGTGATAATGATCCCAGCGTGCAATAATAATCCAAGCGTGTGATAATGATCCCAGTGTGTGATAATGATCCCAGCGTGTGATAATGATCCCGGCGTGCAATAATAATCCCAGCGTGTGATAATGACCCCAGCGTGTGATAATGATCCCAGCGTGCAATAATCATCCAAGCGTGTGATAATAATCCCAGCGTGGGCAATGATCCCAGCGTGTGATAATGATCTCAACACACCATGATCCTAGCGCATTATGGTCCAAAAGAGACGCTCGTCTGAGGACAAAGTTTTTAAGTTCTTGAACAAGAAAGGCACAAAGGAAAAGTCTAGCCACTAGGCTAAAGGTGGAGCCAGATTAAACGAGGCTTACGCTGCAAGATAAACACAAACTGTGCGATCTTCATCAACCCAAGCGCTGCTGGATAACATTTCTCTGGTCGTTATTATGTGTCTGACAATCGTCAGATTTGGCCTGCTTTGTCTGCAGCAGCGGAGGGAACCCCCCTCTCCCCCCAAACTCCCTCCAACCCCCCCCCCCCACCCCCGCCCCCCCACCCCCGCCTCCCGACCCCAACCCCGCCCACCTCAAAGGAAAAAAAGAAAAGAAAAAAAAGAGACAGAGGAAAATCGCCCACAATAGCTTTACTGCATAATTCTAGAAGCAACACAGATACTGTGCAAAGACGCACGAACACGGTCATTTTGCAGAACGTGTCATTAAAAAACGTTTAAGCATATCAGAGTGACATGTGTCTTAATCTCTTTTAAAGCTGTGAAGTAAATCAACACTAGAAACCGACTCGGGAGAAAGCCGTGGCGGATTATTTTTTTAGTTTTTTTGGCTCCAAGAATGTTAACGACCCGTTTGGTTGAACGCGTTTGACGCCGAGTTGTCTCCGAAGAGGTACAGAAGGTGGGGGGAAGAGGGAGACAATACCTATCGACACGCCGTCACCACCAGAATGACTCCTGCATTAAGACGGGCAGCGACGAGAGGCATTTCAATGTTTCATTAACTGCGAGGGACAAAGTTACAAAGACGGTGTCCACAGACCACAAACTTTTAAGAGAGAGGACAGCCGAAGCGGAATCGAACCGAGGTCCTTCTGCAATACCAGATTAACGCCTTACCGCTAAGCCAAACCGGCCCCCTGTTTAAAACCCCGAAGCAATAATATGTTTCCTTTTATAAAGCGAACGTATGGCAGCACAACTGGCCTAAGCGTTGCGAGGATGGAAAAAAAAAACCAAAAAAAAAACCATAAAAACAAAACAAAAAACATCAACATGTTTTTTAGTTTTTTGAATATTTCTTCATAATGTTCATTTAACAACTTAGTAATTGGATTTTAACTAACTTATGGCATGAACATTATATGAAAAAATGTAAAAAAGAAAAAGAAAAAAGCGTTATGCAGAATGCATAATATATATATAAAACACGCATAATGACTATTTTCTCAGGTGACACAATAAAGCAGTTTTGAGTTTTAAAAACAAATCTGAAACAAAGTTGACTGCCAGCGTTTTGAAACAAGATCATAACACACAACAGTTTAAAGGTTAAGATGCTTCTTTTTCTTCCCCCTCCCCCCCTCTCATTCCTCGCCCCCCCCCCCACCCACGCCCACCACCCCACCCCAAGTATGTTATCTGCGTGGTTGATGAGATGTTAACATTGTAAGATTTAACTAACAATTAACCAGTTAACCTGCTAACTCTTTGTCTCCCTAGTGTCTGTCTCTGACAGTCTCTCTCTGTCTGTCTGTCTGTCTGTCTGTCTGTCTGTCTGCCTGTCTCTGTCTCTCTCTGTCTCTCTCTGTTTCTCTGTCTCTCTGTCTCTCTGTCTCTGCCTGTCTCTGTCTCTGACAGTCTCTGTCTGTCTCTGTCTGTCTGTCTGCCTGTCTCTGTCTCTCTCGGTCTCTCCCGGTTTCTCTGTCTCTCTGTCTCTGCCT
>JABMCL010000684.1:315000-325000 GCA_018857735.1 Alviniconcha marisindica | reverse complement strand
GGGGTTGAAGGGAGGGGTGGAGGGTGGAAGGGGTGGAGGGGGGGGGGGGGGGGGGGAAGGGAGCAAGGAGGGAAGGAGGGAGGAGCATGAGGGAAAAGTTGGGACTGTTTGTTTCGAAATCGGCAGCACACTGAAATAATGACGCAGCAAACGTGTTGGCCAAAAGACGTCCAGGGCCTCCTTAGTTAACCCCTTCACTGCCCCAGCCTGTAAAATTTCCGAGCCGTGAAAGACGCGCGGACGCGCCTGCAAACAGTATATTTCCAGGTCCTATAACATCTAGTTTCAATGTTAAGCGTTTTGATCAAAATCCTTTCAGGTGTCAGTGCAGAAAAGACGACAAAAAAGGCTTAACGGTTTCAGATTTCGCACTTTTATTGGTCGCTTTTGAGTGACATCAGGGCAGTGAAGGGGTTAATGATAGTGAATTTCATTGTTGTCCTCCTTCGCTCCTCGTCCTGACTGATCGTGTTTGCCATCCGCTTCCCGTGGGGGTTAGGAATATACAGCAGCACACGTATGGCCAGTGCCGAATAGAACACGTATGGCCAGTACACGTATGGCCTAGTGCTGAATGAACATTATCCCCAGTACTGTATAGAACACGTATGCCCAGTACTTATAGACCACGTATGCAAAGTACTGTATAGAACACGTATGCCCAGTGCTGTATAGAACACGTATGCCCAGTGCCGTATACAACACATAATTATGCCAAGTACTGTATAGGACACGTATGCCAAGTACTGTATAGACCACGTATGCCAAGTACTGTATAGACCACGTATGCCAAGTACTGTATAGATGACGTATGCACAGTGCTGTATAGACCACGTATGCCAAGTACTGTATAGACCACGTATGCCAAGTACTGTATAGACCACGTATGCCAAGTACTGTATAGACCACGTATGCCCAGTGCCGTATAGAACACATAATTATGCCAAGTACTGTATAGGACACGTATGCCAAGTACTGTATAGAACACATATGCCAAGTACTGTATAGAGCACATATGCCCAGTGCTGAATAGAACACGTATGCCCAGTACTGTAGGAATAGGCAGTAGAACGCGTATGCCCAGTGCTGAATAGAACACGTATGCCCAGTACTGTAGGAATAGGCAGTAGAACGCGTATGGCCAGTGCTGAATAGAACACGTATGGCCAATACCGTAGGAACAGGCAGTAGAACACACAGGGCCTGAGTACTGTAGGAATAGGCAGTAGAACACACAGGGCTTGAGTACTGTAGGAATAGGCAGTAGAACACACAGGGCCTGAGTACTGTACGAATGGGCAGTAGAACACGTATGCCCAATAATGTAAAAACACGTATGGCCAGCACTGGTCGGGGCAGATGTCACTCTCAGCTTTAACGCCGGAGTTTAGGGACAAATCGGAGTATACTTCCATAACGAACAGAAGTTTAAAAACAATTATACATCTCTGTGCTGTCAGTGCATACACAAGCTGCACTACAATGTCCGAAGAGTTATTTCCTTCACACACACACACACACACACACACACACACACACACACACACACACACACACACACACACACACACACACACACACACACACACACACACGCAAGTACGCACGCTCGCGCGCGCACGCAGCCCGCCCGCCCGCACGCACGCAGGCACGCACGCACACACACACACACACACACACACACACACACACACACACACACACACACACACACACACACACACGCGCGCGCGCGCGCGCTAACACAGAGAGACAGACAGATACACGTCCACACACAGCAAATACACACACACACACACACACACACACACACACACACAACACACACACACACACACACACAACACACACACACACACACACACACACACCATCTACACACACACACACACACACACACACACACACACACACAACACACACACACACACACACACACACATACACATACATACACAAGAGAGAGAGAGAGAGAGAGAGAGAGAGAGAGAGGAGAGAGAGAGAGAGAGAGAGAGAGAGAGAGAGAAGAGAGAGAGAGAGAGAGAGAGCAGACAGACAGACAGACAGACAGACAGACAGACAGACACACACACACAACACACACACACACACACACACACACACACACACACACACACACACACACACACACACACACACACACACACACACACACAGGCAGACAGATAGACAGACAGAGACAGAGACAAAGACAGACAGAGGGCAAAGCAGCACCATCTCTTCCATCTAGATCTAATTGTTATGCGGGATCATCGTCTGTGCTATGACTTTAGCCGTTTACATCGAGTGCACTCAGCCCGTGAAGAAGAAGAAGAAGAAGATAGTGCTAGTGCCCGTTTTGCATGCGTTCGAAGGTCAAGGACCAGACTCTTTCTGATGCAGCTGCGAAGCGGTCAGTGATAATGACATCAAAAGCTGGCCCCCTGCTCCTAGCTGGACGTCCTCCTGACGAATGTTTGACAGGACCACAGCGCTGCCCGTGCAGCGTCCAGATTTTGCTCCTCTCTCGCCTATAGCCACGGCACTTGACTTGAAGGCTGACTGTGAATGCATATCGCACTGTTCCCTTTGTTGCTCCCTCCGTCTCCCCACCCCCCACCCCCACCCTCCCTCTTTTGCCAGTTTGCACTAGGATCTTCCCTCGAGTTTATTGCCAGTGCGTTTGGCTGTCGCTGTCCTTTAAGCATCTCTCTCCCGCCCTCGGTTTGTCCATTGTGTTCGATACGGCTTTCTCTTTGGCTGAAGAGTCCAATGATTGTTGAGGACCTCGAGGCTCTTAGACCCGATGGACAACCGTCGTCCTCAGCCTTTTCTTTCATTGGGTGCTTTTTGCTGCTGCATTGATGGCGTGTTAATCGGCTCTTCCGTGTCATTGGCGGCCACTTTTGCCGGAGTCGGAGAGATCGTTCGGTGCCCTTTGTCCATCGTCCAGTCCAACACAACGCCCGGTCCAGCCGAGCGTAGCATCAGGAGCCAACCGGTGCATTCTCCCTGCCGCGTATTTATTGAGACGAGGTTCAAACACCAGGGTGAAACCTCTCTTGCCACCTCAGTGGCCGCACGAACACCTGAGCTTCAAAATCAGAGATGTGTCAAAAGATTCGCGCACAATTGGGACAGCTATATGACTGTCAAACAACAGGCTACGTTCGTGGCTACCCCTACCCCCCTCCAACCCAACACCCCCCCCCCAACCCCAACAACCCCCCATATCCTTTGCCTCCGAACGCTCTCCGGAAGATATTCAGTAAGGATTGTCCCTAGCCTCAAAATTCTGACCCGGGAATAACTAACTAACTAAATAAACCAATCAGCGGAAGTCTCGACTGCCTGCGTCGTGATGATTCTTTGGCACGTGTGTCGATTTCCGACAGTTGGTGTCCTGCTGAATGGACTGTGTCCACAGCAAACCTACCGTGAAGAAGGGAGCGTGTTACCTTTGTCGCCCGTGACTTGTGAAGTCTTTATAAAGGCTCTTGTCCGGGCTGCGGCTGATCGGAAAACTGCGGGATGGGCGACGGTCACCTGACTGCCACGGAGAGCAGAACTCGACAGAGATGAAGGGATGAAGAGACAGTGATTGCCTCTAATCTGGTCGCTTTGCCGTGGAATAACAGACGCCACCCAAGCGTACTAAATTTGATTAGTTATTGGCATAAGGGCGTTTCTGTGTGTGTGTGTGGGTGTGTCTGTCTCTCTTTCTGTGTGTGTGTGTGTGTGTGTGTGTGTGTGTGTGTGTGTGTGTGTGTGTGTGTGTGTCTCTCTCTCTCTCTCTCTCTCTATGTGTGTCTCTCTCTTTGTCTCCGTCTCTGTCTGTCTGTCTCTCTCCCCCACCTCTCGCTCTCTGTCTATTCCTCTCTGTTATTTTCTCTCTTTCGCTTTCACGAGGATTTACTTTGATATTTTAGTTGGTATTCTCTTGTTTTCACTCTCTCTCTCTTTCTCGCGCGCGCGCGCGCGCGCACGTGCGAGAGAGAGAGAGAGAGAGAGAGAGAGAGAGAGAGAGAGAGAGAGAGAGAGAGAGAGAGAGAGAGAGAAGAGAGAGACAGAGACAGAAATGAAGAGACAAAGGTAAAGAGACAAAGACAGAGACGAAGAGACAGAGATGAAGAAACAGAGACAGGGATAAAAAGACAGAGATGAAGAGAGAGGCGAAGAGACAGAGATGAAGAGACAGAGGCGAAGAGACAGAGATGAAGAGACAGAGGCGAAGACACAGAGGTGAAGAGACAAAGGCGAAGAGACAGAGACGGAGATGAAGAGCAGAGGTGAAGAGACAGGTAAGATAAGACTGTTTATTGTCCATGCTAAAATCATACACGGAAATTTGTCTCTTGTCTGCACATTATGTAACATTAAACTATAATTAACACCACCCACCCACACACGCACACGCACACACATACACACATACACACACAACAACACACAACACACACACACACACACACACACACACACACACACACAAAACACAACAACAACAAAACACAACAACAACAACGACAACAACAAAATCAAAACAAAACAATACCAAGAACAAAACCCAACAAAGACAACAACAACAACAACAACAAAACAACAACAACAACAACAAGGATTCCTTTCATAAATCCATCGATAATGAAACCCTGACCAAACCATTTCCTAAACCAGAGGAGGGCGGTGGAGTTAGCGTCAGTTAGGTGGTGGAAGAAGCCCACGTAATCAGATCTCCTCCACAACAGTTGACCTTTCAGAGTTAAAGGGACTGGCAGGTTTGGAGGGGGGTTGGCGGGGGGGTGGGGGGTGGGGGGGGTGGGGGGGGGTTGAGGAAGGAGAGGTGGTGGTTGGGTAGAGGAGGAGGGGGGGGGGTTGAGGAAGGAGAGGGGTGGTTGGTTGGGTAGGAGGAGATGCGGGTGGGGGGGGGGGGGGGATTAAAGCCAGCTCAGTACCTCGCAAAGTCCTTCAACCACCCACATCTGTTTTGCCTGCTTTGCCTTGCACTTGCAGTCTCGGAAATCAAAGGAGAAGGAAAAGGTTTCGGAGCCCGGGTTTTCTATAACAAAGCCTTTCAGCAGGGCGCGTGAGCAAACGGCAGCTCGTGCCTCGAAGCGCTCGTGGCGTGCAGTGGTTGCGCATGCGTGTGGAATGTGTCGCGGCAATATGGCTGCCTTCTCCCGAGCACGTTCTGGCTGGCTGGTAGGCACTTCAAAGAGCGCGGGTTCTCTCAAAACAGTCTTGAAAACAATGCTCACTCACTGGTGGTGACTGACTGAGGTTCGTAACATTTGATGTGTGGTTTGGAGAGAGAGAGAGAGAGAGAGGAGAGAGAGAGAGAGAGAGAGAGAGAGAGAGAGAGAGAGAGAGAGAGAGAGAGAGATCGAACTCGAACTCGAAAACTGTGTTTTACAAGGATTATAGTTTAAGGTTCAGTCAAAAACCTGTCTAACATCTAGTCCTTGCTAAGCTACTGATGAATAGATATCAAATTACAGGCATCATTTATATGCATATAGGCATGAGAGAGAGAGAGAGAGAGAGAGAGAGAGAGAGAGAGAGAGAGAGAGAGAGAGAGAGAGAGAGAGAGAGAGAGAAAGAGAACTCGAACTGGAAAACTTTATTTTACAAGGATTGTAGTTTAGGTTCAGTCACTTGAAAAACCTGCCTACTGATGAGTAGATATCAAATTGTAGGTATTATTGATATACATATAGGCATGAATGAGAGAGAGAGAGAGAGAGAGAGAGAGAGAGAGAGAGAGAGAGAGAGAGAGAGGAGAGAGAGAGAGAGAAAACAGACAGACAGACAGACAGACAGACAGACAGACAGACAGACAGAGAGAGAGAGAGGAGAGAGAGAGAGAGAGAGAGAGAGAGAGAGAGAGAGAGAGAGAGAGAGAGAGAGACAGAGACAGAGAGAAACAGACAAAGACAGGAGAGAGAGAGCAGAGAGAGAGAGAGAGAGAGAGAGAGAGAGAGAGAGAGAGAGAGAGAGAGAGAGAGAGAGACTTCAACGGTTTTAGTAACACTGAAAACAGGTGAAAAAGAAACGACAAAACAGCCACTCGCAAACGATAAGGCCATCAAAGCCATTGAAAGATGACAGGAATGATCGATCTGTCCCATGAACTCTAGTTTGTTCATAAAAACCGTCGCCTGGAGACGTTTCTCGTGATCCTGGCCTGAACACGGATACCTGAATACAGGCCGATAGTCTGTTTCAATAGTGTGATAATTTTTACCGAAAGAAAATACATCACAATGAATAGACAGAGGTGACAAGACAGAGGTAAAGAGACTGAGAGGGGGGGGGGGAGGGGGGGAGGGGGAGGGGAGGGGGGGCTGAAACAAGGACTTCTCGCGTTCTAAAACAAGATTCAAACATATAAAAGGTTCAAAAGAACGCTGTTTATTAGGACAAAACAAAACAAGCAAATGTTCGGGCTAGCAGAAATGGAGAGACAGAGTTGAAGACTCAGGCGGAGATAAAGAGACAGAAACTGGCGGGACGATGAAGAGAGTGATAGGATTTGTTCTCTTCTGTTCGACAGCACCGTTTGTTATTTGGCAATAAAGCTGTATCTCATTAACACATTTATACACGTAGATTTACGCAAGAACAGCAAAGGCTGTATGTACACAATCCATGCTCTTTGGGTTCAGTAGGATAGCCTGACGTTAATTCATCAATTACAACATTGATACCAGTCTTTGGTTGTTGTGGTATGATTAAAACACACACACACACACACACACACACACACACACACACACACACTACCCCCTGTCTCATGCGCGCGCACACAAGCACACACTGATACAAATGGACACACCAACACTAGCACAAGTACTGGCAAAGAGGTTACTTAGTTCTTGGATATTCACACACACACACACACACACACACACACACACACACACACACACACACACATACACACACACTCTCTCTCTCTCTCTCTCTCTCTCTCTCTCTCTCTCTCTCTCATGCGCGCGCACACAAGCACACACTGATACACTGAAATGGACACACCAGCGCTAGCACAAGGACTGGCAAAGAGGTTACTCAGTTCTTGGATACTGACCTCCCGTCAACCGCACAGGGTCACTTCAGGACAACAGTATATAAAGGGTGCGGTGGTGATGAGAATGTATTGTTTTCATTGGATAATTGTATCCACACGATTAATTACTCACGTCCTACGAAGACACGTTCACAGGCCACAGTCTCACGACTCTTTATCAAGCTATGTCATCGCAAATTTCGTCACGCTCACACGCCCGATCCAACGCCTGTCGCATTGGAATCTTCTCTACGCAGTCGATTAAAAAAAATAAAAAATCCTTAAGATGAATAATGGTCCGCTTGCATGTTTCACCAAGGCTGGGAATCCAGGTGGTAAAACACAAGGCAGCTTTTGTGAATCGTGGCCTGTACTCACACACAGACACACAGACAGACACACGCAGCCGCGCGCGCGCAGCGCACACACACACACACACACACACACACACACACACACACACACACACACACACACACACACACACACCTATATACACATATATCTATATCTACACACACACACACACACTCACACACTCAACCCCCTGCCCCCCCCCACCCACACACACACACAGATACATACATACACGCATGCACACACAGATACACACACCACACACACACACACACACACACACACACACACACACACACACAACACACACACACACACACACACACACGCAACAGACAGACAGACAGACAACACACACACACACACACACACACACACACACACACACACACACACACACACACACACACACACACACACACACACACACACAATCTCGCAAACCTTATCCCCGATCTCAGGACACTATCCGCAATGTATCTCCAGCACCCCGCGTGATCTTCGTGACCGCGCGCACACCTACTCCCTTGCATCGTCTTCAACCCCATGCACACACGCACGAGCCTGCGGGGCCGCCTCGGGTGTAAAGATGGCTGTATCGGAGATATATCGGTTTCGCCACCCTACAGCACCCGAACCGACACCTCCGTTGCACCTTCTTTGTACCCTTGTGACGACGACGGCAGACCTCACACAAGACCTCGCGTGCCTAGTCCTCGTTTGCCCCACAGACTGCCAGAACCGAGGAGGAGATCCCGAGTGCTGATACACGCTAAAGGTTGCTGTCACGGCGCTATCGCCCTTGACCCGAGTAATCGACCCATGTTCCTATTTGTGGGTGGTTTGTCTTGTGGTGGCGGTACCCGCTGTTGAAATCGTTTTGTCGGTTGATGAAAACAAGAAGCACGCAAGGACGCCTTCGGCAAAAGAGGGGGAAGAAGCGTTGAGACCTCGGGGACCCCTGGGGTTGGCCACACGCGTCGAGGAGAGGAATGCGGCGACCACCTGTTGTAGCCTACCTACCCGCATTGGGGCTCCGGGCGATCCTGATCTTCTGGTTTATTTTTCGTGGTGCTTAGCGTCCACAGAAACTGTAAGGCTGATTGGGAACCGGATGATCGTGATCCTTCATGTTTTTTCTTGGTGCTTAACGTCCACAGGAACTCTAAGGCTTATTAGGGACACATCCGCAATAAGGACGATCTTGATCTTTCTTTCACGGTGCTTAACGTCCTCAGAAACTCTAAGGCTTATTAGGGACACATCCGCAATAAGGACGATCTTAATCTTTCTTTCATGGTGCTTAACGTCCACAGAAACCATAAGGCTTATTAGGGACACAATCCGCAATAAGGACGATCTTGATCTTTCTTTCATGGTCCACAGAAACTATAAGGCTGATTAGGAACCAGATGACCGTGATTCTTTTTTTCTTTCTTTCATGGTGCTTAACGTCCACAGAAACTATAAGCCCTATTAAGGACCGGATGATTCTGATTTTTTCCATGGTGCTTAACGTCCACAGAAATCATAAAGGTTTATTAGGGACAGCACGATCTTGATCTTCTTTCTTTCTTTCTTTCACGGTGCTTAACTTCC
Organism: Alviniconcha marisindica; assembly: GCA_018857735.1. NCBI lineage: Eukaryota > Metazoa > Mollusca > Gastropoda > Provannidae > Alviniconcha > Alviniconcha marisindica. The sequence continues at coordinate 315,978 of JABMCL010000684.1, read as the reverse complement.
ACAGAAACTATAAGGGTTATTAAGGACGGGATAATTCTGATTCTTTCTTTCTTGGTGATTAACGTCCACAGAAACCATAAGGCTTATTAGGGACAGGAATGATCTTGATCTCCTTTCTTTCTTTCTTTCTTTCACGGTGCTAAACGTCCACTGAAACTATAAGGCTGACTAGGGACAGGGATGATCCCGATTCTTCTTTCTTTCTTTCATGGTGCTTAACGTCCACAGTAGCTATAAGACCTGTCAGGGACGGGATGATCCTGATTTTTTCCCCTTTTCTTCGTGATGCTTAATGTGCACAGAACGTCCACACGCAAGGACGCCTTCGGCAAAAGAGGGGGAAGAAGCGTTGAGACCTCGGGGACCCCTGGGGTTGGCCACACGCGTCGAGGAGAGGAATGCGGCGACCACCTGTTGTAGCCTACCTACCCGCATTGTGGCTCCGGGCGATCCTGATCTTCTGGTTTATTTTTCGTGGTGCTTAGCGTCCACAGAAACTGTAAGGCTGATTAGGAACCGGATGATCGTGATTCTTTTTTCTTTTCTTTCTTCCATGGTGCTTAACGTCCACAGGAACTCTAAGGCTTATTAGGGACACATCCGCAATAAGGACGATCTTGATCTTTCTTTCATGGTGCTTAACGTCCACAGAAACCATAAGGCTTATTAGGGACCGGATGATCATGAGTCCTCTTTCTTTCTGTCATGGTGCTTAATGTCCACAGAAACTATAAGGATTATTATGGACCGAATGAGGCTGATTCTTTTTTCTTTCTTTCTTTCGTGGTGCTGAACGTCCTCAGAAACTATAAGGATTATTAGGGACTGATGATCTTGAGTCTTCTTTCTTTCTTTCATGGTGCTTAACGTCCTCAGAAACTATAAGGATTATTAGGGACCGAATGATGCTGATTCTTCTTTCTTTCTTTTTTTTCTTTCATTATGTTTAACGTCCTCAGAAACTATCAGGCTTATTAG
>JABMCL010000684.1:292500-307500 GCA_018857735.1 Alviniconcha marisindica | reverse complement strand
CAGAAACAAACATGTACCTGCACCTGTCCCAATCCCACTGTGTTCCAGGCCCATTGTGTCTCATTCCCTTTGTGTCCCAGTCCAGTCGTGTACCTGCTCCATAGTGTCCCATCCGCATTGTGTACCTGTCCCATTGTGTCCCAGCCCTATTGTGCACTTGTCCCATTGTGACCCATGTCCATTGTGCGCCTGTCCCATTGTGTCCCCGTACCAATGTGCACCTGTCCCATTGTATCCGAGTCGCATTGTGTACCTGTCCCATTGTGACCCAGGTCCATTGTGTCCCCGTCCCATTGTCCATCTGTCCCACTGTGTCCACGTCCCATGTGACCTAGTCATATTGTGTCCCCGTCCCATTGCCACCTGTCCTATTGTGTCCCATTCCCATTATGACCCTGTCCCATTTGCCCTATCCCCTTTGTGCACCTGTCCCATTGTGACCCAGTCCCAGTGTGTCCCCGTCCCATTGTGTCCTAGCCCCTTTGTGTCCCCGTCCCATTGTGTCATAGTTCCTTTGTGTACCTGTCCCATTGTCACCCAGTCCCATTGTGTACCTGTCCCATTGTCACCCAGTCCCATTGTGTACCTGTCCCATTGTGTCCCAGGCCCATTGCGTACCAGGCCCGCTGATCAATCGACATTCGACCATTTTGAGGTTGCCTCTAGGCCGGGTTATCGTTATTGTCAGACTCACTAGGCCGACAGGAAGGCAATGGGACTAGGACACAAAACGACAGAGACACAAAACGACAAGGACACAATGAAACTGGGACACATAAGAACGGAGGCGGGCCGTTGGGAGTGGGACAAAAAATGCGACTGGAACACAATGGGACTAAGACACAATGGGACAGGGACCAAAAAAGGACAAGGACACAACGAGACTGGGACACTTAAGAACGGAAACCGGCCCCTATGGTCCCAGCCCCTTGGGAATGGGACAAAAAAACGCAGCTCTAGACACAACGGGACTGGGACACAGTGGGACAGCAACACGGCAGGGCTAAAACAAAATGGAACTGTAGGACACCATGGGACTGGAACATAAGGTCAGGTCCAGTCTTCTGATCTTCACGACACTGCCGTAAACGATAAAGGACACGTCTTCAGCTTCCGTAAGGTATTCTGCCTGAGCCTGCGCTGTGCAGAGTCTGGGACAAGCGAAACCAGAAGGGGCCGGTGTGACAGGCGGTTCAAGCGACTCAAGTCTCGGGGACCAAAACCAAAAGCAGCCCCCGGCCCTCGGACGACTTTACCTCTCAGTGGATAATTGCCGAGTCGTTAGTCACTTCAAACCGATGAATATTCATCGGGGGATAATCAACGCAGCGTGAGACAAAACACGATATACACCCTGTTACGCGACCCGTAAGCCGTACATGCGTAAAACAGCGCCGCTGTCAAAATCTGTCCGGTAAATTTGATAAATACGTTAAATCTCCTCGGGTTCCTGGCTCCACGTGCCGACGTTTTGACCCGTCACGTGCAACACGAGCTCCGGGATCACTTTCACGTGCGCATTTATCATCTCGCGCAGCACGAGCTTCTGTGAGACTAGCTTGTCACGAGAGCCTGAGGTGCCCGTAGCAGAAAGGAGGCGACTTCGCGGCGGGGCGGCCATTGTGGTGGCGGGTTTGTGGGAGGAGACGGTGCTGACGAGCCTGGGTCCCCCATGGAGAAGGGAATCCCCGACGTACGGAGAGCGGGCAGGTGATACTGTTGTCGGGGGGTCCCCGGACAGAACGGAACAGAGAGAGAGAGAGAGCGAGAGAGAGAGAGAAGAGAGAGAGAGAGAGAGAGAGAGAGAGAGAGAGAGAGAGAGAGAGAGAGAGAGAGACGAATCATTCGGCAAGACAGTAGAAAACGGCACCGGTCATTTGTCACCCACTTGCTTGCTCAGTGGGTGGGAGCTGGTGCTTGTACGGGATGGTTGGGGGGAGGGGAGGGTCTGTTCTCGAACACAAGAGAAACAGACGACACAGACACACACACACACACACACACACACACACACACACACACACACACACACACATCACATGCACAAATAAACACACACACAGCACACACACACACACACACACACACACACACACACACACATCTCTCTCTCTCTCTCTCACCCACACACAGGCACACACACACACACACACACACACACACACACACACACACACACACACACACACACACACACACACACACACACGTTCAAGCACGAACATGTAAAGAGAGGTAAGTTCTGCGTTGCATATTTCATTTTTTTGGCATTTCGTTGATGATGAGAAATAACAGCTTCCATAACGTGAGGCAAATCAGTACGTTCAGTTGAATGTTGGAGTGTCCACACAATGGCATGGCTGCCAGTCTTTGGGATGTTTAACGTGCACACGTACATCGATGCATGAGATTGCGTACAGGGGGCTTTACGGACACTGTAAGAGAGTTCGCCCTGATAGCTGACACTTTGGGCAAAAAATCCCTCGCCTAACCCGGAAATCGAAACCCATGCTAGTATTGCGCCTGGCTGGTGCCAGTGAAACTGCTGCCGTCTCGGCGCAAGTTCTGTGTACACCATACAACCATGCACCATGTCACTTCATACAAAGCCACAAACGTAAGGTGCATGCATGTTTTAACTGTAACCTGCCACCTGCACTTTTGGCAGAATGACCAGAATCCTTTACGTGCTACTGCGGTAACACGGGGGTGGAACGGATACCAAAATGAGAGTCAGCACAGAAGGTTGACCCTGGAGAAGAAAATTATCCCGTCGCTCCTGCAGGGACTCGAACCTGAAACCTTTCGATCACGAGTCCGGCGCTTTAATCACTGAGCTAACCCCGCTCCCCGTTTTCGTTGGTTAGACTTGATTAACATCGCCTCCGAGGAGGTAATGGCAGGGACCAAGACTCCAAGAGGAAAGGAGGGGGGTGGAGAGGCAGACTGTACCTAACGCTACACTGTCACCACCACAATGACTCCTGCATTAAGATGGGCAGCGATGAGAGCCATGTTAATCTTTTATTCTCGTTGAGGGGAAAAGTCGCAAGTCACAACAATTAATGAAGAGAGAGGAGAGCCGAAGCAAAATCGAACCGAGGTTCTTCAGCTCACCAGCGTCACGCTCCCCGAAACTATCCCGCCTTTTGGGTTTCCTTTCAAAGAGAAGTGCTGATGGTACACCTGGCTAGAGCTCAGGAGCTGTGTGAAAGTCGAGGTGGACGTCCTGGGCTCCCTATCCCTAACAGTCATTATGGTCTCTGTGGACGTAAAGCAACATTGTATTTGAACAGCAACTTCGGAGATCTCAGGAGCTGTGTGGATTTAGGTAAGTAATTTGTTTTTTACGCCCAGTCAACCAGTCTCCCCGTTTTTTGAATGATGTTGCAATAATTATGTAATCGACTGAAAGATTCAGGTTGAGACAATTAAACTTCTCGGTAACAAAACAAAACAACAACAACAACAACAACAACAACAACAACAACACAACAACAACAACTAAAGCACAATCACCCTACCCCCCCCCCCCTCCACCTCTCCCGGACCCTGCCCCCACCCCCACCCCCCAAAGCACGTTGTCAGGATCTGAACAATAACCAGGAACAAACCAGGACCAGCATACAAAGCGATCTCGATGTCTTTTTCCAGTTGAGAGGCCAGTGAACCTCCCGGTTTAAGGAGAAGAAGAGTATCACACCACAACTTGATGATCTGGCAGGAGGACTGACACGACGCTTCGCGGAACCTCCCTCCCCCCCCCCCACCCCCCCACACACAGCACCCCGACCCCCACATATCCACCCTAGGCCCCCTTGCTTCCCGCCCCCCCGCCGGCCCCCACCCCTCCTTCCCGAAACCGCTACACTTCTCACCGCCGCTCTAAGCGACGGAGGCGAAATCCGAGCCCGCAGAAACCCTATCATATCCCGAGACACTAATCTAATCCCTCCAAACACATAAGTCAGCGGCGTTGACCAAGCGATACCCCCCCCGGCAGAGGAGCTCGCGCCGTCGCTGGCTCCGTGCTAAGCCCCGGGGATGCCGTCCGGCGCCGTGCGTATAGACGCTGCAGACATCACTAAACAACGTGAACGCATCGGTGTGCGTGCCGCTACGTCTTGGCCGCGTCGTCGAATGGCTATGCTTCTTAAGCGCTCTTCTCCTTTTTCTTTCGATGTAGAGTTTGAGTGAGGGCGATGTGATGTTGTTGTATGCACCTGCTCTAAAATGATATATGTATATGTATGTATTTGGCATTGCCGCCGAAAGAGTCTGAATGAAGAAGGTTGTTGTTGTTGTTGTTGTTGTTGTTGTTGTTGCACGGGCGAAACTTTGTTTCAGAAGCAGGACGTGCTCTTTTACGGTCTCTCTCTCTCTCTCTCTCTCTCTCTCTCTCTCTCTCTCTCTCTCTCTCTCTCTCTCTCTCTCTCTCTCACATACACACACACACACACACTTAATCCTGGTTCTGAGATTTTAAATCCGAAATATCCGCCCATGAGGTCTTTGTCAAGGTCTGCCCGATCGGCTGGAGACCTACGATACGCCCAAACCGGTAACACACACACACACACACACACACAACACACACACACACACACACACACACACACACACACACACACACACACACACACACACACACACACACACACACACACACACACACACACACACACACCCCACACACACACACACACACACCCCACACACACACACACACACACGCACACACACCCATTCACAACACACACACACACACACACACACACACACACACACACACACACACACACACACACACATACACACACACACTTCTTTACACACACACACACACACACACACACACACACACACACACACACACACACACACACACACACACACACACACACACACACACTCATTCACCACACACACACAACACACACACACACCACACCACACACACACCACACACACACACCACCCACCCCCCCCCCCCATCCCCACACCCACACACACACACACACACACACTTTCCTACCATTTCGGGCTATTTCTGTCGATCCGAACCGCTCGTCTTTGCAATTCTGAGTTAGGGGACCTTGCCGTCTGCCCAGCTTTGTCCAGCTCGCGAATAACGTCGGCGTGGCTCTTTGTCCAGCTTTTGAAAAACATCGATTCTTTGTCCAGCTTGTGATGAACATCGAATCTTTGTCCAGCTTGTGATGAACATCGAATCTTTGTTCAGCTTGTGATGAACATCGAATCTTTGTCCAGCTTGTGATGAACATCGATTCACACACACATTTGTGTGTGTTCTCTCTCTCTCTCTCTCTCTCTCTCTCTCTTTGTTCAGCTTGTGACGAGCATCGAATCTTTGTCCAGCTTGTGACGAACATAGATTCTTTGTCCAGATTGTGATGAAAATCGAGTCTTTGTCCAGCTTGCAAAGAACATTAAGTCTTTGTCCATCTTGCTATGAACATCGATTCTTTGTCCAGCTTGCGATGAACATCGATTCTTTGTTCAGCTTGTGATGAACATCGAATCTTTGTCCAGCTTGTGATGAACATCGATTCTTTGTTCATCTTGTGATGAACATCGAATCTTTGTCCAGCTTGAGACGAACATAGATTCTTTGTCCAGATTGTGATGAAAATCGAGTCTTTGTCCAGCTTGCAAAGAGCATTAAGTCTTTGTCCATCTTGCTATGAACATCGATTCTTTGTCCAGCTTGCGATGAACATAGATCCTTTGTCCAGCTTGTGATGAACATCGATTCTTTGTTCAGCTTGTGATGAACATCGAATCTTTGTCCAGCTTGTAATGAACATCAATTCTTTGCTCAGCTTGTGATGAACATCGATTCTGTGTCCATCTAGTGATGAACATCGATTCTTTGTCCAGCTTGTGAAGCACATCTATGTTGCTCTTTTTCTAGTAAATGTCCTTTCTCATGATCAAAGATTTCATTTTTAAAGAAACAGATACCTGCACAACACTACATCCAGCCTTCTGCCATCAACCATTTTTCTTGGTATTCTGAGATTTTAAACACTATACATCTGCATGCAATACATCGTGGGCTCAGTGAGTAATTATTGTAGCGCTATAAGTTCTGGACAAATTTCTCTAGCGAAGGGGGAAACCAAAAACTGAAGTCTGCACAAGGGACGGGCATTAAAAAATTTAAGACAGCGGTACTAATGCTGCAAGAGTTGTTAACAATCTCCCGCAAACGGCGGTCGCTGTTCCCGATCACTGTCGTAGGAAACATGATCCGTCTGGTATGTTTCACAACTGTCTTCATTACACACCTTCACGCTTCTCCTACCCTGTACATGACCATGTCAAAATCTACCTTGCATCTCTCTGTCTCCGCCTCTCTCTCTCTCTCTCTCTCTCTCTCTCTCTCTCTCTCTCTCTCTCTCTCTCCTCTCTCTCTCTCTCCGGCTTTCTCTCTGTCTATCCGGATGTCTCTCTCTCTGTCCGGCATTCTGTTTCTCTCTCTCTCTCTCTCTGCTGGAGGGAGAGAGAGAGAGAGAGAGAGAGAGAGAGAGAGAGAGAGAGAGAGAGAGGAGAGAGAGAGAGAGAGAGAGAGAGAGATTGCCGTTGCAGTGACTGGACATTTGAGACCTAGTTTCTACACCCATTCTGTCATTCGCAGAAGCTGCCATAAGTATCATTTTGTCGCGACAAAAGTTTTGTCGCACCATTCAGTTTCGCCCAGTCCACCTAACTATACGACTGCTTGTGTTTGCGTGCGTGTGGTGCGTGCGTGCGTACGTGCGTGCGTGTGTGCGTTTGTGTGTGTGTGTGCGTACGTGCGTGGCGTGCGTGCGTGTGCGTGCGTGCGTGCGTGCGTGCGTGCGTGCGTGCGTGCGTGTGTGTGTGTGTGTGTGTGTGTGTGTGTGTGTGTGTGTGTGTGTGTGTGTGTGTGTGTGTGTGTGTGTGTAAGCTTACTATTAGTAATAGTTGCTTATATGGAGCTATCAGATATTTTACTGACTTATCTGTTGGTTGTGTGCTTATAAATACATGTCTAACTGAGTGATGTATGCACTGTACGGGGGTGTGCATCTGGTGCTGTGTACACGCATGTTTTGAGTGGAAGTTTGCATGCTTCATGTATAAAAATAATTCATTCGTTCATACTTCATATATGTATATAAATGATGCCTTTAAAAAAAAGAATTAATTATAATTATCATGTAGTAGCGTAGCAAGACCTACTTGTTAGGTTTTAAGTGAACCTAAACTACAGTTCTTGTAAAATATCTTTTTCGAGTTCGAGTTCTCTGTCTCTGTCTCTCTCTGTCTCTGCCTCTGTCCCTGTTTCTGTCTCTGTCTCTCTCTCTGTCTGTGTCTGTGTCTGTCTGTCTGTCTGTCTGTCTGTCTGTCTGTCTGTCTGTCTGTCTGTCTCTCTCTGTGTCGTGTGTCTGCTGTCTGTCTGTCTGTCTCTGTGTGTGTGTGTGTCTCTGTCTGTCTGTCTGTCTCTCTCTGTCTGTTGTCAGTCTGTCTGTCTGTCTGTCTGTCTGTCTGTGTCTGTCTCTCTCTCTCTGTCTCTGTCTGTCTGTCTGTCTGTCTGTCTGTCTGTCTCTGTCTCTGTCTGTCTGTGTCTGTCTCTCTCTCTGTCTCTTCCTGTCTGTCTGTCTGTCTGTCTGTCTGTCTGTCTGTCTGTCTGTCTGTCTGTCTCGTCCTGAGGTGACCCAGAGCGGTTGACAGGACGTTAAAATCCATTTACTAACTAACCCCTTCAACCTTCATGGATGACTGGGCGTTAAAAAACAAGCTCCTTGTTCTCTGTCTCTGTCTCTGTCTCTGTCTCTGTCTCTCTCTCTCTCTCTCTCTCTCTCTCTCTCTCTCTCTCGTCCTCCCCCCCCCCTCTCTGTGTGCCTCTTTCTCTCTCTCTCTCTCCTTCCTCCCCCCTCCCCCTTCTCTCTCTCTGTGCCTCCCCTCTCTCTCCCTCCTCCCCTGCCTGTCGTCGCTGTCTGTCTGTTTGTCAGCACCCCCTCCCCTCTCAGTCCCTTTCCATAACCTCCTCCCCGCTGAAATTGTCAGACTGCATCATCTTCCACGAAAACGCAACAAAAGTTTGGATTAGGTTCTTTTGTCGCTGCCACCCCCCCCCATCACCATCCCTGTTCTGCTCTCTCCCTCCCCCCCCCCCCACCCTTCCTCCATCTTCTATCCCTGCCCTGGCTACTGAATTTGTTAGACACCATCTTCATCCATGACCACTAATGTCTGGATTTGTCCTTTGCCCCCCCCCCCCCACACCCCCCCCCCCCCACCTACACACACACTGTCTGTCCGCTGTTGTTTAAATGTGTGGGGACTTGTGACGGTGTTTGTTCGTCTTGTTCAACTTGTGCGGTTGAATGGACGCTAAAATTAAAATCCACTCACTAACAAACTAACCATTCTTCTTTAGTTTATTTGACAGGAAATTAAAATCCACTTACTAACCATCTAACCATCCTTCTTCACTTTATTTGACAGGAAGTTAAAATCCACTTACTAACCATCTAACCATCCTTCTTTACTTTATTTGACAGGAAGTTAAAATCCACTTACTAACAAACTAACCATTCTTCTTTACTTTATTTGACAGGATGCCAAAATCCAACTTATTTACAAATTAACCATTCTTATTTACTTCATTTGACAGGGAGATAAAATCCAGTTGGTAACAATCTAACCACCCTTCTTTACTTTATTTGACAGGATGCCAAAATTCAACTTATTAACAAACTAACCATTCTTATTACTTCATTTGACAGGACGCTAAAATCCGCTTAGTGACAATCTAACCATCCTTCTTTACTTTGTTTGACAGGATGCCAAAATCCAACTTATTAACAAACTAACCATTGTTATTTACTTCATTTGACAGGAAGCTAAAATTCGCTTACTAACAAACTAACCATTCTTCTTTACTTTATTTGACAGGATACCAAAATCCAACTTATTAACAAACTAACCATTTTTCTTACTTCATTTGACAGGAAGCTAAAATCCACTTACTAACAAACTAACCATCCTTCTTTACTTTGTTTGACAGGATGCCCAAATCCAACTTATTAACAATCTAACCATTCTTATTTACTTTTTTTGACAGGCAGCTAAAATTCGCTTACTAACAATCTAACCATCCTTCTTTACTTTATTTGACAGGATGCCAAACTCCCAATTTATTAACAAACTAACTATTCTTCTTTACTTCATTTGACAGGACGCTAAAATCCAGTCTCTAACAACTAACCTTTCTTCTGTACTTTATTTGACAGGACGTTAAAATCCACTCACTAACAAACTAACCATTCCTCTTTACTTTATTTGACAGGATGCCAAAATCCAACTTATTAACAAACTAACCATTCTTCTTACTTCATTTGACGGGAAGCTAAAATCCACTTACTAACAATCTAACCATCCTTCTTTACTTTATTTGACAGAATGCCAAAATTCAACTTATTAACAAACTAATTTTTCTATACTTCATTTGACAGGAAGCTAAAATTCGCTTACTAACAAACTAACCATTATTCTTTACTTTATTTGACAGGATACCAAAATCCAACTTATTAACAAACTAACCATTTTTCTTACTTCATTTGACGGGAAGCTAAAATCCAGTTACTAACAATCTAACCATCCTTCTTTACTTTATTTGACAGGATGCCAAACTCCCAATTTATTAACAAACTAACTATTCTTCTTTACTTCATTTGACAGGACGCTAAAATCCAGTTACTAACAAACTAACCTTTCTTCTGTACTTTATTTGACAGGACGCTAAAATCCACTCACTAACAAACTAACCATTCTTCTTTACTTTACTTGACAGGATGCCAAAATCCAAGTTATTAACAAACTAACCATTCTTCTCACTTCATTTGACAAGAAGCTAAAATCCACTTACTAACAAACTAACCATTCTTCGTAACTTTGTGTCTTTCCTGGCTTGGTTTTTGTTTGTTTGTTTGTCTGTTTTTTTTTTTTTTTTTTTTTTCTTCTTCTTTTTTTCTTCTCCAGTCTCTTTTCCTTACTCATTTCCTTCCGGCCTAGTCGTTTGATTTTCCTTCTCGAAAAGTGGACATCCTCGTAAATAACTCCGAGACACCATACTTTCTAGACTGCATGTCCACCGTTATTGAACAGAAGATGGAGACGTCTTTTGAATGGTCAGCCATTTGTCAACATCGGATGTTCACACCGGTCGTTACTTTTTGTTGGGGTGGGCCTCACCAGGTTTATCTGCGATCTGCCAGAGCAGCACAGTTTGGCTCGTCCTCTTCTGTCCGCTTCCCTCCCTGGTCCTCTCACCTTCATCCTCTCTTAACAGCGAAATCCGCGGGATCTTGTTTCGTCTGGAGGCCTGGCTGGCTGCCTTAGGCTAGAGCCTGATCTTATTTTTTCTTCTTTTTTGAAACGACGAGCTAAAGCTACTCACGGATGATAATCATAGCATTCATACACGACCCCCAACCTCCACCACTACCCCCCCCTCAGCCCCCCTAACCCCCCCCCCCCAAAATAAAAAATAATAATCTTCACAGACCCATAAATTATGCTGTGGTCAGAACCCACTCACGCCTTTTAGTGTAGTCTGGAAATCCGTTCTTCAGCCAGCAGTTACCTCCTCCTCCTCCTTCGTTCTCGATCGTCGGGCAGGAAATTCCAACGGCTGGACTTTAACAATGTCTAAGCTTGCTTTGGTGGACCACGAGAGACTCTCTCTTCGCTATCGGACTCTCTTCTCTCTCTCTCTCTCTCTCTCTCTCTCCTCTCTTCTCCTCTCCTCCCCCTCCATCCCCCCCCTCTCTCTCTCCCTCCACTCTCTCTTTCTATCTCTCTCTCTTCTTCTCTCTCTCTTACCCCCCCTCCCCCCTCTCTCTTCGCTCTCTCTTTCTTCTCTCTCCTGCCCTCTCTCTCTCTCCCTCCCCCCTCTCCTCTCTCTCTCCTCCCTCCCCCTCTCTCTCTCCTCTCCTCTCTCTCCCTCCTCCCCTCTCTCTTCTCTCTCTCCCTCTCTCTCTTCTCCTCTCTCTCTCCCTCCCTCTCCTCTCTTCTCTCCTCTCCTCTCTTCCCCTCTCTCCTCTCCTCTCCTCTCCTCTCTCTCTCTCTCTCTCTCTCCCTCCTCTCTCCTCCCTCTCTCTCTCTCCCTCCCTCTCTCTCTCTTTCTCTCTCCCCCCTCTCCCCCCCCTCTCTCTCCCTCTCTCTGCGTGGATAAGAACACGCCCCTGATTTTCTCTGTCCTGCTAACGGACATTGTGGCGTTGTTGACATTTCTGCAAAGCACGCGGCATCTGTCCCAGAGGTCTGGAAAGCTAGATCGTGTCTGCAACACTGACACACAGAAGACACAGTACTGGGTGTTGATAATCTAATGAGACCATGCTCTTAGTGTGTTCCTCCAATACGAGTCACGCACACTTCCGGAAATGACTTGGAAAGTGACTTCCGAAATGACGTAATTCAGAAAAACTGACTCAGCGCAAAAGGAGGGGGAGAAGAAGAAGAAGAAGAAGAAGAAGAAGAAGAGAGAGAGAGAGAGAGAGAGAGAGAGAGAGAGAGAGAGAGAGAGAGAGAGAGAGAGAGAGAGATTTTTTCGCGTCTTCGGCGTCATTACCTCACGAATGGTGACGTACCGGCTTTCATGTTTCGTCCTAGCTCCGACAGAGAAATTAACAATGTACAGTCAAGCAAGTGTTTGCCATCCAACAATGACAGTTACCCACAATCGCCTTTTCGTCAGTCGGTGCGTGAACTCTGTGTGTGTGTGTGTGTGTGTGTGTGTGTGTGTGTGTGTGTGTGTGTGTGTGTGTGTGTGTGTGTGTGTGTGTGTGTGTGTGTGTGTGTGTGCAGTGAAGTGAACTGTTTGCTTTTATAGACCCCCTCCCACCCCCACCCCCTCACCAAGAAAATTTTATTTTGTGCACAGCATTTTTGTGTCCTCGTTGAAACTTTGCTTCCGATCTCATTCTGAATCGTTCTCACTCTGAATCGTTCTCACTCTGAATCGTTTTCATTCTGAATCGTTTTCACTCTGAATCGTTTTCATTTAGAATCTTTCTCACCCTGAATCGTTCTCACGCGAACACATTAGCATTGTGTTTTCAGTCTGGGAACAAACCACCTGTTTACCATTGTTCATCGGCTTTTAACGACTTGGCAGTTCAGCGTATTTCGAATTTACACACTTCAATTGTACATTTTAACTGTAATAACTACTGTGAACAAAAAGATGGTGAACAGGCTACTGACGGTGTTGAACGCCAGCTCCTGGAGGTACGCATTACAGTCTATACAAACCCCGCCATGTGCTCCCCCCCCTGCACCCCCCCGCCCCCCAAAAAAAAAAAAAAAAAGAAACGTGGGAATCTGGAGCGGACTGTTTTTGACAGCGCATACATACACACAGCCTGACACGACAAAGCTGGGGTTTTATTTCATTTCTTTCTTTTCTTTCCCCGCTCATCAGTCGTATTGGCCTTCTCCCGTGTACACGTCCATAGTAATTTCTGGGTGTGCGGGCATTTGGGTAACCACAGGGGCCGCTGCTGGCGCTAATCCTCTTTGTGCGGCAAAAAGGATATCACGGGCCACATTTTCCAGTTTTCAGTGTCACGTGCTCCCAGCCGGCTGAGGAGCTGTCGCTTGTGTTTGGCTACCGTTCAGACTTAAAGATACTATCGCCACCTCTTCTGTGTTCAACACTGCTGTGACAGAAGAAAAAAAATCAAAAAAATCTGGGGGCGGGTGGGGGAGGGAGGGGGGGGGGGGGCGGGGGGGTTGTTTTTGATTATTTGTTGTTTTGTTGTTGTTGGTTTGTTAAAGATAACCCAGAGATATTGAACACTCTCAGTTCAAAATCTGGACCAGGTCAGGATATAAGTGTGTGTGGTGTGTGTGTGTGTGTGTGTGTGTGTGTGTGTGTGTGTGTGTGTGTGTGTGTATGTGAGAGAGAGAGAGAGAGAGAGAGAGAGAGAGAGAGAGAGAGAGAGAGAGAGAGAGAGAGAGAGAGAGTTATTTAATCTAGCCGTTAAATAACGACTGTAGTCAGATTTTACTTCTTAAAAAGCCTGTGGCTGAATAAATGAGTGTCAATACTGGGATACAATACTGAGATACATACACAATTATACGTATCTGTATACACTCTGCTGATGTTTTTTTCTTCTTTTTCTTATATGTTTTACATTGCTTTTTATTTTTTACAATTGTAATTTCCTGAAATGGGGCGAATAAAGTATTCTGCATTCTGATCATAAACCACATCACTGACATGTAAAAAGGAAAAAAGACAAATTCCTGTGTGCGGTTTAATGTCACTGGCGAATAAATAACCTTGTATCAATTTTATTTCGTCTCGGATCAAATGTAATTTGGCTAACACATTTTAGACCTCGTAAACAGGGCAAGTCACGTAGTAATGTATTTGTAACGATGGGAATACACAGGCAGACCTAAGTAGGTGACAAGCACTTGCTGATAACATAACAGATCTTTGGAGATATTCAAGTCACACTCCCACAGTTACGAGACACGCCCTTAGCGGTCGTGCTGTTACGAACACTTCCGCTGTTTTAAATAAATGTCTCATTAAAGGAACTGAATTTCTCAAAACCAGTTTCGTCCAAGAATTCAAGTTCAACGTTTGCTTTACATCCACAGGGATCATAAGGGCTATACGAGGACGGGGAGCCCAGGACGACCACCTCGACTTTCACACAGCTCCTGAGCAAGAGGTAGAAGCAATCAAAATAAAAACTTAAGAGGTGAGGACATCTTCCATGCACTGGACACGAAAACAACACATTCAACCAAAAGCAGATAAGTGTCTTAGTTTTACATTTCATTGTTTACCGTCTAATTGTTGTTTAAGTGTCGTTTTCTAGCTCGATAAAGGGGATTACCCCAAAATTCGCATTTAGCGTTTTGTCCTAATCAATAGCGTTCTTTTGAACGTTTTATGTGTTTATATAGAGGACTTTGTTTCAAATGGTTCCTCCATTTTCCCACAATTTTCTAGATTTAGTTTCGATAGCGACTTATAACGAGATTGGCTGCACTCAACAACGACAAGTGTCCCAGCTCGTCCGTGTTGCACGCACCGCCGCTTTCATATCAGCCACGAGATGTTCGTGCACACGTTGCCGGAGGAACACGATGGAAGTCCGCGGGAAGCCGTTGAGCCAGCTGTTTCTAAGGCTGTTTTCTACAGTCGAGTCCTCATCACCGTCACCAACGCAAGAACATCGTAAATTGAAAATAAAATCCAAAGCATTTAAAAACATGTTTACACCTTCTAACCGTTCGAGAAGCCGTTCGTTTTGGAGAAAGCAAGGTTTGAGAAGACAATCGAGTCCCCATAACCGTCACTAACGCAAGAGTATTGCAAAATTGAAAAGAAAATCCAAAGAGCATTTCAAAACATGTTTATCCCTTGTAACCGTTGGAGAAGCCGTTCGTTTTGGACAAAGCAAGGTCTGAGAAGACAATCGAGTCCCCATAACCGTCACTAAACCAAGAGTATTGTAAAATTGAAAAATAAAATCCAAAGAGCATTTAAAAACGTGTTTATCCCTTCTAGCCGTTGGAGAAACCGTTCGTTTTGGACAAAGCAAGGTCTGAGAAGACAATCGAGTCCCCATAACCGTCACTAAACCAAGAGTATTGTAAAATTGAAAAATAAAATCCAAAGAGCATTTAAAAACGTGTTTATCCCGTCTAGCCGTGGAGAAACCGTTCGTTTTGGACAAAGCAAGGTCTGAGAAGACTAGTTTCTTCAATCTCAGCAATTAATAATAAGGTGACAGAGTATTCACCTTCAAGTACACATCATTTCCAAACAAATCATTTCGAATCACAGCCTATAGTAAAAGAAGGCAATCAAAAGAAACATTAAGCAGGAGCCTGCGGCCGACACGTACCCCCTTTGCCGCCCAGGTCATAAAATATACATGAATAAGACATATGCATAACAGGAAAATGATCATCTTT
>JABMCL010000684.1:282500-287500 GCA_018857735.1 Alviniconcha marisindica | reverse complement strand
CAGCTTCAAATAATTATATGGACACAGGGCGGCAACGAAGCAACATGTGCAGCGAGATAAGCAGGATTCTTCAAGCCAGGTCTAACCCGCTCAGCTTCAAATAATTATATCGACACAGGGCGGCAACAGAAGCAACATGTGCAGCAAATAAAGCACGATTCTTCAAGCCTGGACTATCATGGTTCAGGAGCTGTGTGAGAGTCGAGGTGGACGTCCTGGACTGTCCGTCCTAACGAGCCTTCTGGTTTCCGTGGACGTAAAGATTTATTGCACCGTGCTTCGGCATTGGTCACAACTTGTCCCTAATATGTCAACTGACATCTGAGGACATAAAGCATCACTTCATCACCTGGACTATCCTAGAACAGAAGCAACACGTGCAGCAAATAGCGCAAGATTCTTCAAGCCAGGACTATCCTAGAACAGAAACAACGCGTGCAGTGAGACAGCCAGGAGTCTTCGAGCTTAGGACTAACCCGCTCCGCTTCAGATAATTATATCTAAACAGGGCGGCAATAGAAGCAATGCGTACAGCAAGTGAAGCAGGATTCTTCAAGCCAGAACTATCAAGATCCGCTTCAGATAATTATATCTAAACAGGGCGGCAATAGAAGCAATGCGTACAGCAAGTGAAGCAGGATTCTTCAAGCCAGAACTATCAAGATCCGCTTCAGATAATTATATCTAAACAGGGCGGCAATAGAAGCAATGCGTACAGCAAGTGAAGCAGGATTCTTCAAGCCAGAACTATCAAGATCAGCTTCAAATAATTATATCTAAACAGGGCGGCAATAGAAGCAATGCGTACAGCAAGTGAAGCAGGATTCTTCAAGCCAGAACTATCAAGATCCGCTTCAGATAATTATATCTAAACAGGGCGGCAATAGAAGCAATGCGTACAGCAAGTGAAGCAGGATTCTTCAAGCCAGAACTATCAAGATCCGCTTCAGATAATTATATCTAAACAGGGCGGCAATAGAAGCAATGCGTACAGCAAGTGAAGCAGGATTCTTCAAGCCAGAACTATCAAGATCAGCTTCAAATAATTATATCTAAACAGGGCGGCAATAGAAGCAATGCGTACAGCAAGTGAAGCAGGATTCTTCAAGCCAGAACTATCAAGATCAGCTTCAAATAATTATATCTAAACAGGGCGGCAATAGAAGCAATGCGTACAGCAAGTGAAGCAGGATTCTTCAAGCCAGAACTATCAAGATCAGCTTCAAATAATTATATCTAAACAGGGCGGCAATAGAACCAATGCGTACAGCAAGTGAAGCAGGATTCTTCAAGCCAGGACCGACCCAGTCAGTTTCAAATACTTGGAAGCAGGGCTGCACAACCACCGGAACAGCTGATGACGAAATGTCAGAACTGAGGCCACGCTGATTGTAATGAACGTATCACCGCACAAGAGCAATAAGCCAAGGACAAGGTCATCACCAGCAAACCTCCTCTTCTCCTTCTCCACTCCCCCCCCCCCCACCCATCTGCTCCCTCCCCTCTCTCTCCAAGGCGTCCTGCTCTTCCCCACAGTGCAAGCTGGACAGCCAACTCTCCATCCTTCGTTAGGAAGCGGGAGGGGGGTGGGAGGGGGAGGAAAGGCGAGCGGAGGGGTGGGGGGTGGGGGAGGGGCAAATGTAAGAAGGTGAGCTTGAGAATGTCATTCACACGGGCAATCGACTCTCAACCATTAGACAAAAACAGCGCAAGAATTACGGGGTGGAGGCTTCCCGGATATTCAACCAATGACAGGTTTCAAGCTTCCCACCCCGAGGGGAAGATTTAAAAAAAAAAAAAAAAAAAAGGGAGAAAAAAAAAGACAACAGCAAGAAAATCACCCTCCATTTTTTCCCCCCCTCCCTCCCTCCCCCCCCCCCCCCCCTACCCCCTCTCCACTTCCTCATTTCATACCCCTTAGCCACTCCGTGAGCACCTCCCCTTCAAAATTGCAGATCGGCATAACAACGACGAATTGTCGCAATTTTTCTTTTCCATTTTTTTTTTTTTTAACCAACCAGCCCAGCCAGCGTCTATTTGTGACACTTTGGAGGAAGAACCGCTGGCCCAGCCCAGCGCCAGCGTCTATTTGTGACACTTTGGAGGAAGAACCGCTGGCCCAGCCCAGCGCCAGCGTTGGGAGGGGAGATAGCGAAACGACAAAGATAGGTTTGTTGTCAAAAAGCGTCCCTGCGCAGCCGGTCCTCCGCGACTGAAAAGGGGAGATAATCATCGGACGCGGGTTGCGTCCCTTTACCTGTCATGGCTGGCAGAGTGGGATTTGAAATGACAGCGCTGGGTGACAATTTCGCGGCACATAGGCAGCAATTTCGGAGTTTAGATCCCCTTGCGCAAGGATTGTGCACTCGGCGTTGGTTTCTGTGCTGTCAAAACTGTGTGGGTAGTGCACTTGGGGCGGGTAGGTGGTTGGGGGGGGAGGGGGGAGGAGGGGGGGGGGAGGAAGGAGGGGAGATAAACCACCTTCGGCGATAATAGGATAATAAGCATGAAGATGGTGGCGAGGATTTTATAGTTAAAAACCGAGAGGGGGAAGGGGGCAGGGGGCGGGAGGGGGAGACGGGGGAGGGGGGGGGGGGAAGGGGCGGGTAGTATTCGGATCGTGGTTGGCAACACTATCTGCAGAGAACGATGCCTAAAAGACGTGTAATCAACACCAAAACCTCCCCAGTCAATTAAGTCAAGGGGCGAGGGGCATTTCTGCAACATTCGTCTTCTTCTTGCCGATCACTCCAATGAAAACTCCGGTTTTCTGCACGAAGGCTGCCCGTCACTGCAGGTCGTCCGGGCTGCCGGAAAGCTGCCGGAAAGCTTTCTTGCCACGGCAGTCTATATAATATAATTATTACACAAGTAACATTCTTCTTCTTGCCGATCACTCCAGCAGGAACTCCGCTTGTTCTCTGCACAAAGGCTGCTGTGCACTGCAGGTCGTCGAGGCTGCCGGAAAACTGCCGGAAAGCTGCCGGAAAATTTATCATCACCTCAGTCTCTAATTATTACACAAATAACATTCTTCTTGTCGATCACCCCAATGGAAACTCCGGTTCCCTGCACGAAGGCTGCCAAGCACTGCAGGTTGTCCATGCTGCCGGAAAGGTTCCGGAAAGCTGCCTGAAAGCTGCCTCGCCATGGGAGTCGGTGTGCCTGCAGCAGACGTTCTGTGGTCACACTGCCAGGTCCGACAATGACTGAGTTCTCACTGATCAAACAGATACAGCAAATACGACAGAAGGGTTCCCTATGCATCGCTGATCAACTAGCAAAAAGAAATAAATCAACACACAAGGGAGTTAATTAGCGCTCGAAAGACATTACGCAAACGCAAAGCAAAGACCTGAGTCGCCTACGGTAACTCTCACCTGGCATGCGAGTAAATACAAGGTACATAAACGCCACCAGAGGTACATACTAAAATATGACAAAAGGTAAGTAAGTAAGTAAACGTGGTGCTTAACGTCCACAGAAACCGTACGGCTTATTAGGGACGGGGAGAAGGGGGTGGGGGGGGGGGGGGAGAGGAAGATTATATACCTGTCGCTACACTGTCACCACCAGAATGACTTCTGCATTAAGATGGGCAGCGATGAGGCCATTTTAATGTTTCAGTAGGAAGTGATGGACAAAGTCACAAGACAGTGTCACAAACCACAACCTTTTTGAAGAGAAAGGAGAGCCGAAGCGGTATCGAACCGAGGTCCTTCCGCTTACCATCCTAACGCCTTACCGCTAGGCCAAACCGGCTCACATGAAAAAAGGATGCCCCCCAGTGGCATATACACTCTCTGTCTCAGGCACATTCGGTGACACAGGTGTGCACAGGCATAACACAGAACCAGTTTTTTTTATTCATTTTTTTGTATGACCACGCATCTTTTTTTGTATGACCACGCTCGTGCTTAATCAACACACAAGGAAGTTAATTAGCTGTCGAAATAGGTAACACAAGTACAACGACAAAGACCCGAGCCGCGTACGGTAACTCTCACATTGCATGAGGTACATAAACTCCACCAGAGGTACATCCTCAACACACACAAAATAAAACATATGTATATAAAAAAAAAAATGTACTCTCCATTTCAGGCACTCTCGGTGACACAGGTGCGCACAGGTATAAGACAGACCCAATTTCAGTTTATTCAGTTGTTGTTTTTAGTTTAGTTTTTTTAATGACCATGCATCTTTAGTGATAGTCATCACGTAATCATCCGGGTGCTTCATCATCAACAAACAGAAGGGGAAAAAAAGAAAGAAAAAAGAACAGAAAAAAAGAACAACAAAACTTTTAACAACAAGAACAAAAAACAAAAACAAAAAACAAAAAAACAAAAACAAAAAGTTAATTACCGTCATTCAGCTGTTGCCATCTGTTGTCATTCGGCTGTTGTTGTTGTTTCTAAGTTTACGCATTCAATTCTGTTGTACCCGCTGGCTGTAGTCCTGACCACACAACTTTTGTGACAGTCATCATGTCATCATCCGGACACTTCAACATCACAGATGCTCATCCGCTGTAGTGATTTTTTTTTTTTTAGTGGATCAGACGCACTTTGTGATCATTGTCATACTGAGTCTTTTTTCTGGCAAACAGAACGGTCAGTCTGTACGTTCCAAGGCGTTAAAAAATATTTTAATTAAAATAAAAAAATCAACGTTTATTGTTATTATCACCTCATGTTAATCACAGCGTCAAAACATGGCGGCTGCAATACCGACAAAGCCAAGCAAATTTCGATCGTAATTGCACGCATTTATCTCTCGGTGCAAAGACAAACATAGTTTTCTTACGCTGGCCCATTTGTTTGGAACAGTTTGTCTCAAACACGCCACTCTGATTCTTCTTTCTCTTACAAAACTGGCCTCAAGATCACGCACCTGTTCAATTACGCTTTCTAATCTAAACCGTCTTCCCCTTTTTCTCAACTGTGTCTTTACCCTCGTCCGTAGGTGTGAGTGTGTGTGTGTGTGTGTGTGTGTGT
>JABMCL010000684.1:275000-277500 GCA_018857735.1 Alviniconcha marisindica | reverse complement strand
ATTAGTTGCTATTATGATTTTTTCTGCTATTGTTGTCATCATCTTTTTTGTTGCTTGTTATTGGAGGAGTTGTACGTGTGTGTGTTTGTGTGTGTGTGTGGTGTGTGTGTGTGTGTTTTGTGTGTGTGTGTGTGTGTGTGTGTGTGTGTGTTGTGTGTGTGTGTGTGTGTGTGTGTGTGTGTGTGTGTGTGTGTGTGTGTGTGTGTGTGTGTGTGTGTGTGTGTGTGTGTGTGTGTGTGTGTGTGTGTGTGTGGTGTGAGAGAGAGGTGAGAGAGAGAGAGAGAGAGAGAGAGAAGAGAGAGAGAGAGAGAGAGAGAGAGAGAGAGAGAGAGAGAGAAGGAGAGGAGAGAGAAGAGAGAGAGAGTGTGGTGGTGTGTGATGTGTGTGTGTGTGTTGTGTGTGTGTGTGTGTGTGTGTGTGTGTGTGGTGCGTGCGTGCTGTGCGTGCGTGCGTGGGTGTGTATGTGCGTGCGTGCTGTGTGTGGTACGTGCGTGCGTGTGTGTGTGTGTGTGTGGTGTCGTGCGTGCGTGCGTGCATGCATGCGTGCGTGTGCGTGTGTGTGTGTGTGTGTGTGTGTTTATGTGTGTGTGTGTTTTGTGTGTGTGTGTGTGTGTGTTGTGTGTGTGTGTGTGTGTGTGGGGTGTGTGTGTGTGTGTGTGTGTGTGTGTGTGTGTGTGTGTGTGTGTGTGTGTGCATGTGTGTGTGGTTGTGTGTGGTGTTGGCCTCTGTGTTATCTCTAGGTTCATTTCCAGGTGGCTAGATATGTTGTGTTCCTATTAAAAAATAATATAACTGCTGTACTTTGCTGGCTTAAACTTATTGTTCAGGTTCTAAGATAAGATCAGATTAGGAAACCACTGTCCTTGCTGGTCTAAACTTCAGGGTCAGGGTGTCTGGGGTCAGGATTGGGGAAAACTACTTACTGCACCCCACCGGATGCAACTTTCCGCCGTAGGGTCTCGAGCACGGTGTCAAGATTAGGGGCAAAAACACTGGACAACTCTACCCCGTCGGCTCCATGATCCAACGACTGCCCCGGACGTCGAACCTTCCACCGAGTGACCACCACCACCACCACCACCACCACCACCACACCCCCCCCCCCCCCGCCCTCCAGACCTTGCAATCACGTCGGCAGTCGGGAAATGACTCCGCGGTCCCTCCGTTTCTCCCATTACCGCTAGTTTTACACGTACACCAGCTCCTGGCTTATCAAAGTTTGTCCCCAAAGTATCTGCTGATGTTCGCTGGGGCCCCTCCTCAAGCGTGTTGGGGCTGAACGGAACGAAAATCCCTGCCGGTTGGCCTCTCTGTCTCTGTCTGTCTCTGTGTCTCTGTCTCTATCTGTCTCTGTCACTCTCTGTCCGTCTCTGTGTCTCCCTGTCTTTGTCTCTGTCTTTGTCTCTCTCTGTCTGTCTCTGTCTATCTGTCTGTCCTTCTCTCTCCCCATCCCTTCCTCCCTCTGTCTGTCTGTCTGTCTGTCTCTCCCTCTCTCTCTCTCTCTCTCTCTCTCTCTCTCTCTCAGCGCGATGAGTAAGCGTGTGGAGCAACTTGACGACCAGTGTTGCTGTTACAATCTCATTAGGTCATCCGAAAAGAGGGTATGTATGTATACACATCTCTGACTCAGGTACCAAGGAAGCTCAGGAGCTGTGTAAAGAGCGAGGTGCACCTCGGCACGTTCTCGTCCCCTATCTCACTCTTCCACCCGTCCCTAATAACCCATACAGTTTCTGTGGACGTAAGGCACCATGAAAGAAGAAGACGGACGACAGAGTTCAGGAACTGTGTGAACAGGAAGGTGGGCCTGGACTCTCGTTCCCTATCCCATTCTTTCACCGTCCCTAATAAGCCATACAGTTCCTTTTTCTTCTCTCTGCTTTCTGCTGTGTGTTTGTGTATTAAACTGCACAAAGGAAGATGTATACTTCCCTGGTGAACTGCCGAACCAGTAGCAAACCAAACGGAGCACCCCCCCCCCCCCAAAAAAAAAGAAGGAAAAAAAGAAGAAGAAGTAGTAGTTAGCAGCGGTTTTGGAGACCTATGGCGTAACCATGGCAGTTGTTGAAAAAAGAGAGAAGGATATCGTAAACCTTTTTAAGTTTTGACCTGCATAAACCAGCCAGCCTTAACCTTCGACCGCATGCTCCCAACCCCCTTCCCCCCACCTCCCCCGCCCCCTACGAAAGAAGAAGAAGAAGAAGAAGAACAAAGAAAAAAGGACGACAGAGCTAAGGAGCATGGGGAACAGGGAAGTGGACCTGGGCTCTCATTCCCTATCCCATTCTTCCCACGTCCACCTCGACTTTCACACAGCTCCTGAGCTCTGTGTGGTAGTCACGGTTGAAGTGTTGCTTTACGTCCACAGAAACCGAAGGGTAATTATTAGGGACGGGAGCCCAGGACGTCCACCTCGACTTTCACACAGCTCCTGAGCTCGTTACCCCTCACGAATTTCCTGCAGTTATATTTTATCATTTATTACATGTTATTATTTAAT
>JABMCL010000684.1:262500-270000 GCA_018857735.1 Alviniconcha marisindica | reverse complement strand
CATTACAGATCTCTTGCTTGATGACCTTCGAACAAAGCGAAGTCAAATCCACCTAAAGCTTGAGCATGTCTGCAGGCAAAAGCTACACAGACTGAGTGGCCTTTTTGTAGTTCACATTTTGACACCCTGGCTAAAGAGTGATGCAGTGAGGATAGCCTGACGGTGGCTTTGCAGAGGAATGCAGATTTCAGGAGCTGCGTGAAAGTGGAGGTGGCCGTCCTGGGCTTTCCGTCCTAACGAGCCTTACGGTTTCTGTGGACGTAAAGCAACGTTGAACCATGCTTCGGCACTGGTCACAGTTTGTCCCTAATATGTCAACCGACATCCGAGGACATGAAGTTCTACACCATCATCATCATCAAGGGAATGGATCAGAGCTCAGGAACTGCCTGAAAGTTGAGGGGCTCCCGTCCCTGATAAACCTACGGTTTCTGTGGACGTAAAGCAACACTTCAACCAAGGGAATGGTAATAAATACTGGCAGGAACTCTTCTTCTTTTCCCAGTTTCTTCCCGCTTTTCTTGTCGGTCTGAACTTGCGTCTGTCTCAGCCAGCATGAACTGCAGTGTTTGTGAGTTGAAAAGGAGTTTCTGATTTCTGTTGCACGCGCTTGGTCTACTAGCTTGTAAGTAGGCCCTTTTGCCATTTTTTTACACAGACAGACAGACAGACAGACAGACACACACACACACATACACATACACGCGCACGCATGTACGCATGCACAGAAACACACACACACACACACACACACACACACACACACACACACACACACACACACACACACACACACACACACACTTGTACGCACGCACACACACACAACACACACACACACACACACACACACACACACACACACACACACACATACACACAAACACACATACACACACAACACACACACAAACACACACACAAACACACATACACACACAACACACACGCACGTACGCACTACGCACGCACGCACGCACAGAAACACACACATACACACACACCTTTTTTCTTTTTTTTAACAATTAAGAAACAAACAAAACGAACCCAGTCGCTTTGGGTTTGGGCGTTGTTGTTTTTTTGCACCGACAAACTGAACAAGTGAGTTGAAACGCACAAAGCACACGAACACTGATGAAATCAAGGCACAAGCAAAAAATCGTTCCACTCAGAAAATTTCCTTTTTACACTTTCTGTTTTGTTTGTTTGTTTGTTTGTTTGTTTGTTTTAATCAATAGCTGTCCGACACAACATCAAGCTCTTAAAAATAAAATATTCACAACTACGGCAGCCAAATTAAACAAAATGTCTGCAATACCCACAAAGGGACCAACAACCCTCGTAATATGGCAATTCAGCTGCCGCGCTGATTGGCTGGTTTCTGACGTCTTTCAAAGCGTAGGGTTTAGACCAATCAGAGTATATATATTCACTGTTAAAGGCGCATTTACCGTCGTCGGTCCTCCCAGAAACCTACCTGTCTTGAACACGAACACTCACTCGAAGGCTTCTCCCTTGTTCTTCGGTCCCAAATTAATCGAAATCTACCAGCTGTACTACCGGGACAGCAAAACACGGTGTCCATCACCTATTTTATTTGCTGTTTCCTCCCGCTGGTGCCCTTGTTTCCAGAGTGCGTGTAATCATTCTGAGGACGGAAAGCGAGACTTTGTTGCAGTGAATGGCGTATTTAAAGGACCATCATCTGGAACTGCACATCCCACGCTGGACTGAAACGTGGGATGGAGGGGGGCCAGGGGGGGGGGGGGGGGGGGGGGGAGGGGGGAGAGTTGGGAGGGGATGGAGAGGAATGAGGGGGTGGTGAGGGGGTTGGGTCTGTTCCGTCAACTACGAAGATATCACGTGCAGATTGTGTTGTTATCTGGAAGGGAAAAAAATATGAAGTGTCATCTTTGTCATTAATTTTTATTTTTAACTATTAACTTTAACAAAATAAAAAGAAGGATGAGACACCCATTATTTACTCAAGTATTGTGTTTCCTTCGGCTATGCCCCCCTCCCCCCAAAAACAAAACCAAAAACAAACAACAACAACAACAAAACCAAGAACAAAACTCAACAACAACAAAACAAAAAAGAAACAAATAAGGTATAAATATTATGCAATGAGCATGAACAGATCTGCCAAGAGCTGTAAAATGAGACAGGCTGTCACTGCGAACAATTGGTGGAAACGGAGACAGACTATCACTACTAATATGAGTCGAAATTGAGACAGGCTGTCACTGCAAACAAATGGTGGAAATTGAGACAGACTGTCACTATAAAAACTAAAAACCAAATGCATGCATACGCGAAGAAATACAGCAAAGAACGAGCCAAAGAACGAATTTTAAAAAAAATGAATGCATGAAACAATGAATGAATAAAGGAACAAACGAGCGAGAAAAAAGTGGAATGAATGAACGACTGAGATAGTGTAGAAATGGAACCTGAACTTAAATTCTGAGTGAACGAATGAACGAATGAACGACAAAGCAAACTAACTGTGGGATGTCTGACTGACTGAGAATGAAAAGTGTACAATGAAAACTAAACCTAAATCTTGAATGAATGGACGAACGAATTAATGAATGAACAAACAAGCGAACAAACTGATGGCTGACTGACAGTGAACAAGGCAGAATACAGAATACAGGATCTTTATTGTCTATGAATAACATATAAATTTGCCTTACGACTGCATAACATTTACCAGTAAAATAACACACAGTATAATACATAAACATAAGTACACATATATTATAAAACACAGAGTACTTTATCGCACAAGCGAGAACCGAACCTACACCGTTAACAAATGAAATGTATTTATAAATGTATGAATGGAGAAAACTATTTAAATGAATCGAATGAACCAAGTTAAATCAATGAACAACAGAGAATGAGAGCCAAGTTCAGCTCAGTTAAGTTCAGTTCAAGATAGCATCTGCGCGCTCGGGGAAGACCCATATGCGCTCCGGCCCGTATCTTAAGACGTTCCCCAACGTTGCATCTGAAAACAGTTCCAGTGCTCAGTCTGATCGACGATGGCCTATTCTATTCACGTTCTTTCAAGGAAAAGATCGTCCAGTGCTTCCTCTTTCCTCGCCTCCCTCCCCACTCCCATCCCCCCACCCCTACACACCCATGAATGAATGAACGAATAAATGAAGGAAGGAAGGAAGGAAGGAAGGGAGCAGCGACCAAACTCACCTTTCTCGTCCTTCTTTGTTTGCAAGTCGAGGGCCTCCGTCTGGGGCCCGCAGTCTCTCGTGCTGGCTTCGCTCGGCGGATTGCCGGCAGCATCCGGGCTTGTACGCTCCCCGACACACTCGCTCCCGTTGGCTACGTTAATCACGTGACAAGGATTGGCCAATCGCAGGCTCGCTGAGGGCCCGGCCCAGCCCGGGTGAGTGCCGGGGACGAGAAAAGCCGAGGCGGTACGGCGGCCGGAAGCGAGTCTAACTTCCGCCGGCTCGAAAGTTCTGAAGGGAGACGCTAACCTGTGCAGCAGGAAGTCCTGTCTCTGGCCCTGACTCTGACCCTGAGCCGTCACGTGAGAAACGTCCCGTGCCGCTGAGACCTGACTAGCTGTTTTCAGCCCTGGTGCTTTTTTGTTCAGAAGCTGCCCGGCGCCCTCGCTCCCGTTGTTAGCAGTGCTAGTGGAAGTCACGGCGGCTGGCGAGGCAGCTGTGGCGGGCGACGAAGCGTCTGAATGGATGATCTCCGAGATGGACCATATTCTGGGCCTGGCGGGCACCGCCGCAGGGCAAGAGCTGCTGCTGCTGCTGCTGCCGCTGCTGCCGTTGCTGGAACTCGAACAACTGGTTTTCGAGGACTGAGAACCGCTGGACAACGAGTTACTTGTCAACGCCTTCGCCGCTCCACAAGACGTCGGTGGCGCACCCTCTCCCGAAACGGAAGAGCCAACAAGGTCCGGGCCTTTAAGAACTCCGTGGGAAACGGCAGCAGCAGCAGCAGAAGCAGCAGCCACCGTCACGGGCAGCCCTCCGAGTGGGAAGACTGGCATGGGGCCAGGGCGGGGGAGGAAGTGGGAGTGGAAGGGAGGGGTGGATGGGTAGGGAGAGAGGGAGGAGGAAGAGGAGGAGGAAGAAGAGGAGAAGGAGGAGGAGGAGGAGGAGAGAGGGCTCTGCTTAGCGGTGCTGCCGGGCGAGGCATTGGGCACGAGGACGGTGGTGGCGGCGGCGGCGGCGGCGCTGGCGGTAGTGGCGATGGCGGAGGTGCTGGTGGCATCCTCGTTGTCCGAGATGTCGGAGATGTCCCCGTCCACGTTGATGTCCTCGTCCGACTCGCAGAGTTCACCTGGTGAATAAAACCACAGACAATACCGCGTGGTGAGTGAGGGGGTTTCTTGTTTGAACGGAAGGGAAAGAGGGGCCGGGGGGGGGGGGGGGGGGGGGGGGGGGGGGGAAAGGAAAAACGGGGCAGAAGGAGGGGGGGGGGGGGAGGGAAAAGGAACGGGAAACAGAAGGGGGGGGGGGGGGGGGGAAAGGGAATATGGGGACAGAAAGGGGGGGGGGGGGGAGTGGAATCGGGAGGGAAGGGGGAAGGGGGGGGGGGGCGGAATACTGGAGGACAGAAGGAGGGGGGGGGGGGGCAGGTAATAGGGGGGAGGGGGGGGGGGGGGGGGCAGAAAAGGATGAAAAGGAGTTTTGGGGGAGGAATACAGGGGGAAAAGGTGGGGGGGGGGGGCGGGAATGGGGGGAAAAAGTGGGGGGGGGGGGGGGGGGGGTTGAGAAGGAAAACCAAAAGGGGGGGGGGGGGGGTTTTTGGCGGAATTTTTAAAAAATTTGGCAGGAAACGGAAACAAAGGGGGGGGGGGGGGGGGGAGACAAATATTGGTGGAAAAAGGGGCCGGGGGCTTAGGGGTGGGGGGGCAACGAATGAAAAAGGGAAGAAAAAGGCAGACCCCCCCCAAAAAGAGGATGAGGTGGGGAAGATGACGGAAGAAGATAAAGAGAGGAGGAGGAGAGAGAGAGAGAGAGAGAGAGGAAGGAGAAGAGAGAGAGAGAGGGAGACAGAAGAAGAGAGGAAGAGGACAGAGACAGAGACAGAAGGGGGACAGAGGACAGAGAAGAACAGAAAGAGGAGACAGACAGAAGAAGGACAGAGAGAAAAAGAGAGACACAGAGAGAGAGACGAGAAAGGAGAGACAGAGACGAAGAAGAGACAGGGGACATAGCAAGACAGAAGACAGCGGCAACAGCAGAGACAGAAAAACCGAAAAAAGGGGGGTGTGGGCCGAATCAAAGTCGTCTGGAAAACAAAGTGAGCAGAAGCAGCCGCAAACTTACGACGACGTTTGGGTGTTCCTTCTTCGTCGTTATCGTCATCGTCGTCCTTATCATGCCCATCATCGTCCTGGTCATCGTTATCGTTTTCTCTGCCGGTGTATAGACGACTCTCTTTCTTCAGACGACGTCGGGCGTTAGCGAACCACGTGGATACCTGTTAAAGGATGGACAACGCTATTCGTTAATGACATCCTATACAAATGTCTAAATGTAATGTAAAAGAATATTTATGAGGCGCTTACACCTTACGTGAGCACGAGGCGCACAATACAAAAACAATAAGGTCAACAAAATATAATTATACACAATCAAACGAAAACAATAAGAGAACAAAATACAAACTACCCAGAGCAAAGAACCCCCCCCCTTTACAAAAACACACTAAACACTTTTCGCATCTTTCCCCATCACTTCCCAAAAGTGTTGCGTGTGCGTGCGTTGGGGTGCTGCTGGTGGTTTTGGTTTGTGGGGGTGTGTGTTGTGTGTTTGGGGTTTGGGTGGGGGTTTTGGGTGGGTGTGGGGTGGTGTTTGGGGTTGTGTGTGGTGGTGTGTGTGTGTGGGTGGTGTGTGTGTGTGGGTGTGTGTGGGTGTGGTGTGGGTTTTTTGTGTGTTGGGTGGGGTGTGTGGGGTTTTGGGTGTGTGTGTGTGTGCAACTTCTGGGAAAGGGCAGCGGGATTCTTTTTTTTCTTGACCCAAAATTTTCCCCCTTTAAAAATGAGCCAAAAAGAAAAGTCACGTTTTTATTTGAATACAAAACAAGGACTCCTTTAATCTGGGAGCCCCCTTTTAACAGAAAAGAGCAATAAATTAAGACAATAAGAAAACCTTTTTGTTAAAGGAAAATTTCTTTTCATACCCTTTAAAAGTGTAAGGGGAAAAAAAAAAAAAAAAAAAAAAAAAAAAAAAGAAAAAAAAATGAAAAAAAGGGAAAAAAATGGAGAAAAAAAGAAAAGACAAAAAAAGAAAAAACAAAAAAAGATTTTAAAAAGGGTTCAAGAAAAATGTGTTAAATTACAGTTATACCTAAGTCAGCGTCATTTTACCTGAGTCAGCGTCATTTTGGTGATGATGGCCAGCATGATCTTCTCGGCCTTGGTGGGGTACGGGTTCTTCCGGTGCTCGTGCAGCCACGCCTTCAAGGGGCCCGTCGTCTCGCGCGTGGCAGCTTTGCGCATGCTCAGACCGTTGACGTCTAGACCGGCGTACCTGCAAGCAGAATGAGGAAACGAATGATTGTTTTTTGTTTTTGTATTTTGGAGATTTTTTTTTTACTAACACTGAGGGTAATGGAACAAGTAACAATCAATACTTTTACTTACGAGGGTAATGGAATAAGTAACAAATGGAATAAGTAACAATCAGTACAATACTTTTTTACATGCAGAGGGCGTTCGAGCAAAAAACGTCACAATGAACCACAATCAGCATCGCGAAACACATGGACAGTAATAGCGATCGACAGAATGTCACGCTAAGTGACGTCACACAGCTGAAATGAACTGAACTGAACAGACGTCACACAAATGAACTGAACTGAACAGACGTAACACAAATCAACTGAACTGAATAGATGTCACACAACTGAACTAAACATATGTCACGCACCTGAACTGAACTGAATAGATGTCACACAACTGAACTGAGCATATGTCACGCACCTGAACTGAACTGAACAGACGTTACACAACTGAACTGAACAGACATCACGCAACTGAAATAAACTGAACAAACTTCACGCAACTGAAATAAACTGAACAAACGTCACACAACGGAAATAAGCTGAACAAACGTCACACAACGTAATATAAACTGAACAAACATCACACAACTGAAGTGAAAGGAGCAAACGTCACACAACTGAACTGGACTGAACAGACGTCACTACGTGTCCCCCCCACCGTCCCCCCCCCCCCCCCCGCCCCCCTTTGGCCATATGTCATCTATGACTTTTTTTCTTCTACTCAATTTCCTCCGTCTCCGCCCTTCTCACCCACCCCATCAACAACAACAACGCCAAGAATAACAACAACAACAACAACAGCAACAACAAAAAGAAGAAGAAGAAACAGACATGAACTGAAAAAGTCACACTTACAGCAACCCGTAAGGGTGGGCAGCCATGGCGGGGTCAAAGGTCATGGGGGGTCCAGAGGGTGTCAGACATTGCGCCAATCTCTCCGGC
>JABMCL010000684.1:255000-257500 GCA_018857735.1 Alviniconcha marisindica | reverse complement strand
CGTGATTTCTGTGGTACCTTTGTGCGAGATTGGTTACATGATTTATGTCGTAATCTATGTGATTGGTTACATGATTTCTGTGGTACCTCTGTATGTGATCGACTACGTGATTTTTCTGGAACCGCTGTGTGTGATTGGTTACATTATGTTTGTGCATGTGTAAATTAATGTATAGCTATTTGATTGATTGATGATTGATGATCAGCCATGTCAGCGCTGTAAGTACACCACTTCGGTGGATATCCAAAAAAACGCGCTATGAAGAGCTAGTCACTCATGTAGAACCACATGCGAGCGCAGTGAGTCTGCTCAAGAGAGCGGAGAATAGCGCTGTATAAGCGATCATCAATCATCAATATAGCTAGTTGCTCAGTTGTATGTAGGTACAGACTGTGTGATTCGTCTGTTGTGTCTTTATTTATTTTAATTAATTAAAAAAATTAATCGGCTACTGTCAGCTTGCGTTTCTTGTGAATATATATATATTTTTATTATATAGGCCTCCAATTCGTAAAAAATGTGTCTAACACACACACACACACACACACACACACACACACACACACACACACACACACACACACACACACACACACACACACACACACACACACACACACACCCGCACACCCGCACACCCGCACGCACACACGTACGCCCGAAGGCACACACATTGAAACACACTTACTTACACACGCACACACACACACACACACACACACACACACACACACACACACACACACACACACACACACACACACACACAC
Source organism: Alviniconcha marisindica (assembly GCA_018857735.1). Taxonomy (NCBI): domain Eukaryota; kingdom Metazoa; phylum Mollusca; class Gastropoda; family Provannidae; genus Alviniconcha; species Alviniconcha marisindica. The sequence continues at coordinate 256,730 of JABMCL010000684.1, read as the reverse complement.
ACACACACACACCACAAACGCACACACACACACACGCACCACACACACACACACAAACACACACACCACACACACACAACACACACACACACACACACCACGCACACACACGCACACACACACACACACACACTTTCTCTTCTTTCTCCCCCCCCCCCCCCCCCTTCTCTCTCTCTCTCTCTCCCCACCCCCACTCCTCTTTCACTCTCTCTGTAACCAGACGACGCATGCTCTCCTAGTTATCTATACCAACTACATCAAGCAAACGAGAGAGCAGACACAATCATTACACCAGAAGGAAAGAAACTATTTAATTATTTCAGTCATTTTAGCCGGGAATCAGCATGCCTCTTTGATCGTGAAACATAACGTCAGCGACTAGGCCCGCAGGAATTGTGTTTGTTTGTTTGTTTGTTTGTTTGTTTGTTTGTTTGTTTGTTTGTTTTTTACATTACATTGTGTACGCCTCTGTCAAAGACTGTTCCCAAGGCACTCACCACCACAACACCCAGAAACGGACATCTTTCGTTCCGTCAAATTATCTCCAAATTGGAATTTTCTACGAACCCTGAATAAGGCATAATTTTCAAAGACGACGTGTCTGAATTGACATTGTTTCAATTTGCCAATAGCACCATTTCTCCATTTCCGAGACAGGGAAATTGTCTTTGGGTTGATGTGTTTAGAAAGCGTTGTCTTCAAAGGAAGCTACCGGCGTTTTCGTGTCACACAAAAATCAGGATCGGAAAAGGAAGGTTTTAAACGTACTTTAATCTGGAACTTACGAGAAATTCGTTTTAAAGTTTTATCGTCGGAAGGATTCCGGCTTTTGAAACAAAGACAGTCGTCAACAGAAGAAACGATTTTTCTCTGAAAGGATTAAAAACAAAGAATTAATCAGACAGACTATGGGAATGAGCCAATGCATGGAAGTTCCTTGGCTGAAACGAACAAAGGAAAACACTTTCAATCCAACATCAATAAAATTTGCCAAAGTTGGTTTAAACGCTGTTTGGGGGCGCGTCTTTTCAAATGAGCGCGAGGGAGTGACATGATTACAACATTAAACGATTTTTTTCCACTCCGTGGCATGACTATAAATAAAATATTATTCCTGTCAAGTTGCCTGATCCTCCGGGAGTGTGACTGTCCGTGGTACGCCCCCTGATTGACACGGTCACGTGAAACTGATTTGAATTGTCATGAAAATGACACAGACTGACCATGAGACTTCTGCAAACAGAGAGATGGTGGGGAAGAGAGAGAGAGAGAGAGAGAGAGAGAGAGAGAGAGAGAGAGAGAGAGAGAGAGAGAGAGAGAGAGAGAGGAGAGAGAGAGAGAGAGAGAGAGAGAGAGAGAAGAGAGAGAGAGAGAGAAGACAGACAGACAGACAGACAGAGACAGACAGACAGACAGAGACAGACAGACAGAGACAGAGACAGACAGACAGACAGACAGACAGACAGAGACAAAGAGAGAGAAACAGAGACAGAGACGGACAGAGACAGACAGAGACACAGACAGAGAGAGAGAGAGAGAGAGAGAGAGAGAGAGAGAGAGAGAGAGAGAGAGAGAGAGAGAGAGAGAGAGAGAGAGAGAGAGGAGGAGGAGGAAGAGAGAGAGAAGGAAAGAGAGAGAAAGTGTTTGGAAACAAACACGCACGCACATAAACACACAATACGAACACATAATCAAAAATTAATATGGAACATACTTAAAGAGAGAGAGAG
>JABMCL010000684.1:250000-252500 GCA_018857735.1 Alviniconcha marisindica | reverse complement strand
TCGCGTCTGTCTGTTTTTCTGTCTGCTGTCTTCTCTTCTTCTTCTTCTCTCTCTTCCTCTCTTCTTCCTCCTTCTCCCCTCCCCTCGCCCCCACCCCCCTTTCTGTGCTTCTTCTTTTTCACGTCTCTGTCTCTCTCTTCTCTCTATTCCCTCCCCCTCTCCTCCCTTTTTTTAGCTCTCTCTCTCTCTCTCTCTCTCTCCTCCTTCTCCCCCTCTCTCTCTCCTCTCTCTCTCCCCTCCTCCTCTCTGTCCCCCTTTTTTCTATTCTTTAGGCTTCTCTCTCTGTCTTTCTCTCTCCCCCCCCCCCCAATCCTCTATCTTTCTTGCCCCTCTCTCCCATCAACCCTTTCTCTCCCCCCCTCTCTGTTACCTCTTATTTCTGATTTTTATTTTTTTTGGGTTTTTTTTTTTTTTTTAAAACCAAAAAGAAAGAAAGCGAAAAAAATAATATATATTATATTTAAAAAAAATCGCCTAAGGGAACGGGAAATAAAAAGACCTAAAAACTGGACAGGCAACCCCTAACCACCCCCCCGGCTCGGCGTTTCCGTGTGCAAACCTTCGACTTCACCCCCAATCCGTCAAAATTTTCGTCGCCCGCGAATTGCGGTGGGTTTTCCAAATCTGATCACTAAAGACGCGCAAGGAAAAGCACGGGCCAGCCACGGCACAGCAATTCTTTTACTGGTCCATCCCCGGTCTAGTCAGGGCTGTGGAGATCGGGTTTTCCGTCCTGACTCCTTAACGAGCCTTCTTTTTCCTGGAGAAGCTTATTGAACCGTGCTTCGGCTTTTGGTCAACATTTCCCTAATATGTAAACTGACATCTGGGGAAAATTAAAAACCTACCTCCTCCACCTCCTAATGCCCCGGTCCAGCAAATTTTAGGTCTATCGTTCGTAGTTTTATTTTTCGCCCGCTGTGAGTTCGATTTTTGGCTCCATGTACCCACGCAGGAAAAGATTGCGGGGAGGGGGAAATGGGGGGGGGGACAGAAAAGAAAAAGAGAAGAAGAGAAGAGAGGGGGAGAGAGAGTATTGGGGGGGGGAAGAGGAAAAGAGAGAGAAGGAAAAGGGGGAAAGAGAGAGAGAGAGGAGAGAGAGAAGAAGACAACGACAACAACAAAAGAAGAAAAAAGAAAACGACAACAGACAGACAGAAGACGGGGGAGGAAAAGAGAGAGAGAGTCCTTGCTAAGCTATGAAGTAAATATAAAATTCGGGATCAAAGGGGAGAGAGAGAGAAGAGAGAGAAAAGAGAGAGAAGAGAGAGAGAGAGAGAGAGAGAGAGAGAGAGGGAAAAGGGAAAAAAAAGAAAGACAGAAGACAGACAACGGCAGACAGACAGACAGACAGACCCCGAAGGGGGGGGGGGAGACGGGGCCCGGGAAAAACAGAGACCAGAAAGACAGAAACAAGGAGGGAAAGAGACCCAGGACAGGAGGGGGGGGGGGGGGAAAAAAGAAAAGGGGGGGTGGGGGAAGGGGGTAAACAGAAAAAAAGAGGAACCTTTTATAGAGTCTTGAAGGTAAAGTATACAACCTGGGGGAAGGAGAATTGGGGTGGGGGGGGGGGGGGGGGGGGGGGGTGGGGGGGGGGATGGCGGGAAAGGGGGGAAGGGGATGGGGGTTTGGGGGAAAAGGGGGTAAAAAGGCCCCGGGTTCGGCAAAGGGGGGGGCGTTGAGGAACTATCCCTACTTAGCTTTTAATTATGCATTCCTGGGCGTTCGGGGGCAGCGACAATACAACGTGCTTTCCCCCAAGACCGGTTTAATTTTACATACCCCCGTGGGGGAGGGGTTTGGCCCGGGGCACCCTGCCCCTGTTTTTGGGGGTATCTTTACCTTACCGGAGTTTCTAATCTCCCCGTCCGATCTCTACGCCATCATTTCGATGTGTAAATTTTGGCAGGGTTCCCTTTGGAAGACATAAATAAACCGAAATTTTTAGGAAACTCACCCCCCCCCCCACCCCCCCCCCCCTTCTTTTTTTAATCCGCGAAATGAAAAGTAAACAGGCTTTAACCCCCTTCTTACTGGGCAATTTTTTGTTGCTGAACTTCTTCGAACAGTTCGACGAACTAGTTTTTTTTTCTTAATTGAACTTTTAGTTCGCGGAACTGGTTGGGCTTTTCGACGAATTTTTCTTCGTTTCAACGCTTTAATGGTCAACTTGGGCCCGTTCGGCAGCCCCGGGCGCAGATGATAAAAAATGTAGGCTAAAGTCAATAAAATAAGCATATACTTTAATCATCCCTCCGGGTATTCAACAAACTCTTTTCTTTTTTAGGGGGGAAGGCTGCGCCTCCGCGGGGGGGGGGGGGGAAGATTAAACCTATCGCTGGTGTCCCCCAGAATGATTCCGCATTGAGGGGAGGGTGAGGCCATTTTTAATGTTTCATTTTGTGAGGGACAAAGTCACAAAAATGTCCCACAGACCCAAAATTTTTGAAGAGAAAAAAAGGCGAAGGTTGAGCCCAGGTCCCTGTTAACGCCCACCGCT
>JABMCL010000684.1:237500-245000 GCA_018857735.1 Alviniconcha marisindica | reverse complement strand
AAACTAACTAACTAACTAACTAACTAACTAACTAACTAACCAACCAATCAATCAACCAACTAACGAACGAACGAACGAACGAACGAACGAATGAACGAACGAACCAGCAAACCAGTCAACCAGCAAACCAACGAACAAACGAACCAACCAACTAACTAACTAACCATCCAACCAACCAACCAACCAACCAAACAACCAACCAAACCCAATAACCAACTAACCAACTAACCAACTAACTAACTAACCAACTAACCAACTAACTAACTAACTAACTAACTAACTAACTAACTAACTAACTAACTAACTAACTAACTAACTAACTAACACTCAGTGATTTCGCTGGCGTGTTTCGTTGTTTATGCGGCGACGGAAGAGCAGCTGTTTGTCCGTTGCTTGCTGATTGTAAAACGCAGTCTTACCGAAATATTGTCGCTCGTTGCTTAGTTCAAAGTTCTAAAAAGTGTTTCTGTTTTAACCCTGTGTATGTAATCTTAAACAGAACGAAGCCTAGAACGCCAGTGTACCTAGAATCTTTTTTTCTTTTTTTAACCCTTTGTGTGTAATCTGCAAAATAACGAAGTCTGGAACGCCAGTGTACATAGAAAATATTTGAATCAACAGTTTTTACCCCTTTTTTGTGTAATCTGAAAAAGAACCAAGCCTAGAACGGCAGTATACCTAGAATGATTTTTTTTTAACCCTTTGTGTGTACGATCTGAATCATAATGAGGCCTAGGGGCGTGTGTGTGTGTGTGTGTGTGTGTGTGTGTGTGTGTGTGTGTTGTGTGTGTGTGTGTGTGTGTGTGTGTGTGTGTGTGTGTGTGTGTGTGTGTGTGTGTGTGTGTGTGGGTGTGTGTGTGTGTGTGTTGTGTGTGTGTGTGTGTGTGTGTGTGTGTGTGTGTGTGGTGTGTGTGTGTGTGTGTGTGTGGTGTGTGTGTGTGTGTGTGGGGTGTATGAGTGTGTGTGTGTGTGTGTGTGTGTGTGTGTGTGTGTGTGTGTGTGTTGTGTGTGTGTGTGTGTGTGTGTGTGTGTGTGTGGGGGTGTGTGTGCGTGTGGGTGTGTGTGTGTGTGGGGGGGGGGGGGGTGCGGGGGGTCGGGGTGCGTGCGTGCATGCGTGTGTGTGTGTGTGTGTGTGTGTGTGTGTGTGTGTGTGTGTGTGTGTGTGTGTGTGTGTGTGTGTGTGTGTGTGTGTGTGTGTTGTGTGTGGGGTGTGTGTGTGTGTGTGTGTGTGTGTGTGTGTGTGTGTGTGAGTGTGTTTTGTGTGTGTGTGGTGTGTGTGTGTGTGTGTGTGTGTGTGTGTGTGTGTGTGTGTGTGTGTGTGTGTGTGTTGTGTGTGTGTGTGTGAGTGTGGTGTGTATGATGTGCGTTGTGTGTGTATGTGTGGTGTTGTGTGTGTGTGTGTGTGTGTGTGTGGTGTGTGTGTGTGTGTGTGTGTGTGTGTTGTGTGTGTGTGTGTGTGTGTGGTGTGTGTGTGGTGTGTGTGTGTGTGTGTGTGTGTGTGTGTGTGTATGAGTGTGCGTGTGTGTGAGAGTGTGTGTGTGTGTGGTGAGAGAGAGAAAGTGTGTGTGTGTGTGTGTGTGTGTGTGTGTGTGTGTGTGTGTTGTGTGTGTGTGTGTGTGTGTGTGTGTTGTGTGTGTGTGTGTGTTGTGTGTGTTGTGTGCGTGTGCGTGTGTATGAGTTGCGTGTGTGTGTGTGAGTGTGTGTGTGTGTGTGTTTTGTGTATGAGTGTGCGTGTGTGTGTGTGTGTGTGAGAGTGTGTGTGTGGGTGTAAATGGTTAAAATTCAATGCGCATTGTTTTTTGCTCTTCGTGAAATAATACTTTATGTACATTGCAGCAGTAGGACTTTGCTCTACATGCGTTTAAAACATTATATTAAAATTAACATGCACCATGTGAGCGCTCATGGCGTCGATGAGCACGTGATAAATGTACGTTATTATCATTTCTGTTTTATTTTATTATAATGGCAGTGTTTCTCCGTCCTGAGATGACCCTGTCGGTTGACGGGACGTTAAAATCCAGTTGTTCAGATAATGACTAACTCGCTCTGATACAACCGATGGTGCTGGACTGGACTTTATATTTTTAACCTATTAAGTTGTTTGGCAACCGTTATTAATCATAGTTATTGTCAAACATTATTTGTTGTTATTAGTGAGTTTTTTTTTTTTTTTTTTTTTTTTAATGTGGACACATAATAATTACTCCTCCTCCTCCTCCTCCACTTCCTCCTCTCCTCCTCCTCCTACCTTTAAACTTCGCCCTGATATAACGCAATGGTTCACTGGGCGTAAAACTCCAGGTTACTTACTTACTATCTTTAAAGCGCAAATGCTTAAAAAACAAAAGCAAAAAAGCAACAACAACAAAAAACAAACAAGCAAAAAAACGGATTTTTAAAAACAACATGATTGGAAGTGAGGGTGTGTTTTAATATACATACAGTACAAAAATCAAATACGACATATGCACGCACTGATTTGCACACACACGCACGCACGCACATGCACTCGCGCTAGTGCGTGCGTGCGTGCGTGCGTGCGTGCGTGCGTGCGTGCGTGCGTGCGTGCGTGCGTGCGTGCGTGCGTGCGTGTGTGTTGGTGTGTGTGTGTGTGTGTGTGTGTGTGTGTGTTGTGTGTGTGTGTGTGTGTGTGTGTGTGTGTGTGTGTGTGTGTGTGTGTGTGTGTGTGTGTGCTTGTCTGTCAGTCTGTTTGTCTGTGCGTGTGTGCGCGCGTGTGTGTGTGCGTGTATATGTGCGTGTGTCTGTGTGTTTAAAAAAACTTTTGATTACTGAATTGGAATTTATTCTATTCTATACTGATGCTTTCAATCCGATTAAGTTATAGTTTTTTTCTATTGGTCCACGACATATTTTCACTGACATTTCAGTTAATCCCTGCTATTCCTGATATACGAATTAATTCGAGCTCTGTCCTGGCTTTGGATCAAATCACACTCATGCGATATTTAAATTAATTCCTTGCATTTCCCATCACGTTAATTAACCCCTACACCGCCCGAGCCTGTAAAATTCCGGACTCAAAAGTGCTCGCATGCACGCCTCGAAAAAAAAAGAAGAGTATTTTTGAAGGTCCTGTAACAAATCTACTTTCAGAGTTCTGTGCATTTCGATTGTGAAATCTTTTCAAGCGCTCATGCGATGGGGTCAACAACAAAAAAGCCTTAAATGGTTTTCAGATTTGGCGCTTTTATTGGTTGTTTTCCGAGTGACAGCACGGCGCGCGTGGCAATGAAAGGGTTAAATATGTGCCTTTTGTCCCTGATATTTTAACCAGGTCGGTTCTTCAAGTTGTGGTCTGTGGACACGGTCTTGTGTCTTTGTCCCTCACAGTTAATGAAGCATTAAATGGCTCTCATCGCTGCCCATCTTAATGCAGGGGTCATTCTGGTGGTGACAGTGTAGCGATAGGTATATAACTCTCCCTCTTCCCCCCCCCCCCCCACCTCCATACTCCCTTCCTCCCTATTCTCCCCGTCCCTAATAAGTCTCATGGTTTCTGTGGACGTTAGGCACCATGGTTACATACTTACTTCAAGCTGACTCTGTTGTTGTTGTTGTTGTTGTTGTTGACATATCGCCCTGATATAACCGCACTGGTTGACTGGGCCTAAAACGCCAAGTTACTTACTGTTGTTGACATTTTTGCTAAATTCTGTTCATCTCTTCCTTCAAAGGTTAGTTTGCGTTTTTGAGCTGGTGTCGAATTTTGAACGTGTGAATCGTCCTGAGATGACCTTGTGCGGTTGAAGCTGTTTTAAATGCAACGCTGGGGAAACTGCTCAGAGGGCGTGGAGCACATAATCATGGGCTTTCCCGACCACTTAGATACCATCCTGAACCGAAGTGAATTGAACTGAGTTATGCAACCGACTATATGATTAATATATATATAGAGAGAGAGACTGATAATGAAAGCGCATCAACAAAGGGGTAAGGAAAAGAAGAAAAGAAAAGAAAAAAGAAAAAGAAAAAAAGAAAGAAAGAAAAAAAGAAAAAAAGAAACAATGATGTAGCTGCACCAGATAGCCACGCACTCTTCTAGGCTAATTAGATTTAGCATGTTGTGTGTTTTTTTACAGCTAGTGGTAAACGCATACCTTTTAAAAAAAAGAAAGGATCCTGAGACTAAAAGAAGAGATGAGAAGAAGTGCTATGTCTGTTGAGTGTGTGTGTGTGTGTGTGGTGTGTGTGGTGTGTGTGTGTGTGTGTGTGTGTGTGTGTGTGTGTGTGTGTGTGTGTGTGTGTGTGTGTGGTGTGTGTGTGTGTGTGTGTGTGTGGTTTGCGTTGTGTGTGTGTGTGGTGTGTGGTGTGTGCGTTGCGTGTGTGTGTGTTGTGTGTGTGTGTGTGTGTGTGTGTGTGTGTGTGTGTGTGTGTGTGTGTGTGTGTGTGTGTGTGTGTGTGTGTGTTTGGTGTGTGTGTTGTGCTGTGTGTGTGTGTGTGTGTGTGTGTGGTGTGTGCGTGTGTGTGTGTGTGGTGTGTGTGTGTGTGTGTGTGTGTGTGCGTGTGTGTGTGTGTGTGCGTTGTTGTGTGTGTGTGTGTGTGTGTGTGTTGTGTGTGTGTGTGTGTGTGTGTGTGTGTGTGGTGTGCGTGGTGCGTGTGGTGTGTGCTGGGGGTGCGGTGCTGTGTGCGTGGTGGTGGCGTGTGTTGTGTGTGTGTGTGTGCGTGCTCTTTCTCGCCTCGCGCTGATAATTTCAGCTTGCTTTATTTTTTTCTTTGATTTTTTTCTGCTCCATTTTGAACTGTGTGACCAGTATCTGCCCGCTGCCTATTTGCTGTGCTTACCTGTGGCGAGGTTGCCTTGGTAATCGTGTGCACTTCAGCAGTGGTGAAAGGGGCAGAGAACGCAGCTCTGTACATTGTCCTTGTTGGTCTCCCTTTACTTCACGTGCAGTCCGCGGGCCATGCGCAATCTGCTGGAGAGAGAAATAATCATAATCATAATAATAATAGTAGTAGCAGCAGTAGTAGTAGTAGTAGTAGTAGTAGAAGTAGTAGTAGTAGTAGTAGTAGTAGTAGTAGTAGTAGTATAGTAAGAAAGAAGAAGAAGAAGAAGAAGAGAAGAAGAAGAAGAGAGAAAGGAAGTGAAGAGGAGAAGTGAGTGAGTGAGTGAGTGAGTGAGTGAGTGAGTGAGTGAGTGAGTAAGTAAGTAAGTAAGTAAGTAAGTAAGTAAGTAAGTAAGTTGGTGTTTACATCCAGTCAACCAGTGCGAAGAAGAAGAAGAAGAAGAAGAAGAAGAAGAAGAAGAAGAAGAAGAAGAAGAAGAAGAAGAAGAAGAAGAAGAAGAAGAAGAAGAAGAAGAAGAAGAAAGAAGAAGAAGAAGAAGAAGAAGAAGAAGAGAGAAGAAGAGAATGAGAGACGAAGAAAGAAGAAGAAGAAGAAGAAGAAAAGAAGAAGAAGAAGAAGAAAAGAAGAAGAAGAAGAAGAAAAGAAGAAGAAAGAAGAGAAGAAGAAGAAGAAGAAGAAGAAGAAGAAGAAGAAGAAGAAGAAGAAGAAGAAAAGAAGAAGAAGAAGAAGAAGAAGAAGATGATGAAGTGAGACGAAGAAGAAGAAGAAGAAGAAGAAGAAGAAGAAGAAGAAGAAGAAGAAGAAGAAGAAGAAAAGAAAAAATAAGAAGAAGAAGAATCATAATAGTCATAATAATAATTATAATCATAATAGTGGGGTCTTAGAGTGCCCTTTCTCAAATGAGCCCTAGGCGAGTACATTCCATATTCAAGATAAAAATAATAAACTAAACAAGAACAACAACAAAGAAAGAAAGAAAGAAAGAAAAAAGAAAAAGAAAAAAAGAAGAAGAAGAAACGCACACACAATCATATCACACAATATAAACACACATAAATTTTGTCATCAAACATCGGCCCCCTCCCAAGATACACACACACGCACGCACCACGCACGCACGCACGCACGCACGCACGCACGCACGCACGCACGCACGCACGCACGCACGCACGCACGCACGCACGCACGCACGCACGCACGCACGCACGCACGCACACACGCTCGCTCGCACGCACGCACGCACACGAGCAAAAAAATATAAACCTACTATTTAAACATAGCATGCAGCGAGAGCAACAAACCAAGAAAGAAAGAAGAAAAAAAAGAAAAAGAAAAAAGAAAAAAACCATTAAAGGCAGCTTTTCGGCAGATTTGGTTTTTAACGGTGTATATCTCGGAGCGATTCAGCCAATCACGAAAGACAGACTCGAGTTATCTTTTTTTTTATTTTATTTTTTTTATAGTTTTCATGTCAACATTTATTTGCTTCCCTCTCAGCGATACAAATTAATGTTGTCCAAGTATTAGAGCAAAGGTCTAGTCAGGTTAATCTGTTTTAAATCAAGGGCGTTCACGCTGCGTTATGAGCTGTAAAAAAGTGGGTGTTGTGGGTGTCACACGAATAATAATGCTTTTTATACGTTTCGGCGCATTCTTTAAAATGGCGCGTTTCGATGTAGTCTTGTAATCGATCTTATGCGGACGAGAGAGAGAGAGAGAGAGAGAGAGAGAGAGAGAGAGAGAGAGAGAGAGAGAGAGAGAGAGAGAGAGAGAGAGAGAGAGAGAGAGAGAGAGAGAGAGAGAGAGGCAGATGGTGTGCGTGCGTGCGTGCGTGTGCGTGCGTGCGTGCGTGCGTGCGTGTGCGTGTGCGTGCGTGCGTGCATGCGTGCGTGCGTGTGCGTGTGCGTGCGTGCGTGCGTGCGTGCGTGCGTGCGTGCGTGCCGTGCGTGCGTGCGTGCGTGCGTGCGTGCGTGCGTGCGTGCGTGTGTGTGTGTGTGTGTGTGTGTTGTGTGTGTGTGTGTGTGTGTGTGGAGTGTTGTGTCATAAAACAATCCCATGCATGTTATGATGGTTCTGCTCCCGCCCACCCCACCCCCATCCCCACCCCTCCCTCGGCCTGCCCTCTTTTGTTCTTTTCTCCCCCCCCCTCCCTCCCCCCCACCCTCCAACTCCTCCCCTCCCCCCTTTTTTTTTTAAATATATTTTTATATATCTTTCTCTTCTTTTTTTTTCCTTCTCCTTTTCTTCTTCGTCTAAATAGTTCGTGCACTACGTACTGTTCTTTTTGCCACAGTGAAAACATTTTTTGAACGAAGTTGAACTATTAAATACTTCAATGTTCATTTCTTCTTCGAAGCAACACTGCTTTTAACATAACTTACGGTGAAATGTATACGATATGGACCACTGCGTGAGTTTGGGGAACTGGGCGTGGGGAGGCGGGGGGGGGGGGGGGGGGGGGGGGGGGGGGGGGGCGACGGAGAGGGGAGGGGGGGAGGGGAAAGGGAGAAAGACCCCCCCCCCCCCAAAAAAAAAAAGGGGGAAAGGGAGAAGACGATTAACCGTCAATTCTTAAATTTGCTTGAAATCATCTTTTCGTGGTAGACGGCGTTAATTTAAAAAAAAAAATCCCACAAAAAAATCCAAAAAAAATCATCATCACTTTATTTAAATAATGTGTTCTGCTTCTAA
>JABMCL010000684.1:227500-230000 GCA_018857735.1 Alviniconcha marisindica | reverse complement strand
CAGTGACAGAGGATGATAGTTGGGGGTCGGGAGGGGTTGGGGTCAAACGGAAGAATACAGATTTCTTTTTGTCCTGTGACATTGTGAGCCGGTTTGGCCCAGCGGTAAGGCGTTAGGCTGGTAAGCAGAGGGACCGCGGTTCGATTCCGCTTCGGCTCTCCTTTCTTTTCAAAAGTTGTGGTCTGTGGGACTCTGTCTTGTGACTTTGTCCTTCACAATTAATGAAACATTAAAATGGCTCTCATTGCTGCCCATGTTAATGAAAGAGTCATTCTGGTGGTGACAGTGTAGCGATAGGTATATAATCTCCTACTCCCCCCACCTCCCCCCCCCCTCCCCCGTCCCCCTCCTCCCAGTGCCTAATACGCCTTATGGTTTCTGTGGACGTTAAGTACCATGTTTACTTTACTTACTTACTTCTTTTTGTCCTATGATAAATAAAGCTGTTCCTAAGACAACTGGTCATGGCATAGAAAGCGAATGCCGGGCTTAGATCTGTCATTTCATTAATGCTATTTCGCTCCCAGAATGTCAGTGCAGGAACTATTTTATGATTTATTTATTTTTTAGGTAAATTGTAATGGAGCTTTGGTGATAATTATGCGGAGAGAGAAAGAGAAGAAAAAAGAAGAACAAAGAACAGAAGAGAAGAAGAAGAAGAAGAAGAAGAAGAAGAAGAAGAAGAGAGAGAGAGAGAGAGAGAGAGAGAGAGAGAGAGAGAGAGAGAGACAGAGAGAGAGACAGAGACAGAGACAGAGACAGAGACAGAGAGACAGAGAGACAGAGACAGACAGAGACAGAGACAGACAGAGACAGAGACAGAGACAGAGAGACAGAGACAGAGACGGACAGAGAGAGAGAGAGAGACAGAGACAGAGACAGAGAGAGAAGAAACAGAGAGAGACAGAGACGGAGACAGAGACAGAGACACAGACAGACAGACAGACAGAGCACATATATATATTTAGAATATGTAAGGACTGATCACAGCCATCAAACAGACGCCACAAAGTGGCACATTCAGTCACACACTACGGTACTCACCTCGCAACAGAAGCTTGAGCCTGTTACTTAGTCCGTGACAAGAACGTGTGTTGCTACTTTTTGTTTTAAACAGCTCACTGTTTCCATGTGGGACTCCCTGGCTCGTCACGTCACACGCTAGACTCAGGCTGTGCTATTCCATCGCATTGTCTTGTTGCCACTGAGTCGGCAAGGCGGAATCTCGTCACATCTCCATGGAAATTGCTTCTCGCTCGGCTGAGTTGAGTGAGTGAGTTTTTGCAGTCCGCGCTGACTGGACAAAAAAAAAGAAAGAAGAGAGAAAAGAAATAGCAAAAAATCCCCCTCACTAGTCGGACGCCGCCGCCTTGTCGGTGTCGGTGTGTGAGTGGCCTCACTGCGTGATAGATAGATACACTGATCACTATGCTGAAACGGGACCGAGAAACAACAGAGTCCACACCGTGTCAGTTACGTCACTACCGGCCAACATCCGTCCCGGACACTTGTCACACCTTTCATAATTAGAAGCGCACGTGCGATATGTCTACGACTCATTCCTAAAACCACCCACCAACGCTGAGAGGAAGAGGGGGGGGTATGTGTCTGTGTAGATTTAGTGTCCAGATGTGTTTACATCACCGCTTTCGTGTAGCCAAACAACCCGCGGAATGCTTCGCGGGACCCGATTGGCAGGAGGGCGAGCGTAGCTCCGCCCACAGCCGCCGCTCCCTACTCGCGCGTTCATTCGTTGCGGCCCCTCAGTGAGTGACACGGCGGAGAAGCCACGCCTACTTACTTAGCCAGCGAGCGCGCGCGCGCGAGCGACAGCGGGCTTGCCTGGCCTGACACGACCGACTCATGAGACAGCGAGACGGGCAGGGAGAAGGGGATAGGAGGAGGATAGGAGGGGTAAGCGAGCAATAATGATAATTGGTTTGTTTAGTGATCGCGCTGTGAGGCGTGCTGTTGCCCAGCTGGGTCATGCTAAACTCAGTCCTGCCGCTGTCATGACAGTCTTGACGCTCGCCCCGGCAGTGACTGTGTGAGGGAGAGGGCGGTGGTGGTGGTCGGTGGTTGGTGATGGTGGTGGTGTGGTGGTGGTGGTGGTGGTGTGGGATGGGGTGGGGCGGGGTGGGAGGGAGCTGGGGGGGGGAAAAGAGAGAGAGAGAGAGAGAGAGAGAGAGAGAGAGAGAGACAGAGACAGACAGACAGACAGACAGACAGACAGACAGACAGACAGACAGACAGACAGACAGACAGACAGACAGAGACAGAGACAGACAGACAGACAGATGAACGAACGAACGAACGAACGAATTTTTTATTATGAGAGAGAGAGAGAGAGAGAGAGAGAGAGAGAGAGAGAGAGAGAGAGAGAGAGAGAGAATTGAACTCGAACTCGAAAATTTTATTTTCCAAGGATTGTAGGTTCATTTAGACCTGTCTAACATCTAGTCCTTGCTAAACTACTGAATAAGTGAAAAATGGAGAAACA